>JAPZDV010000010.1:10190819-10203270 GCA_029814665.1 Acanthurus lineatus
CTAGAGATGCCCCTCTAGGTTTTTCCCAGCCAGGGTTTATAAAACATTTAACACCTGTAAAAATGTGAAGCGCCTTAATCAATGACCAGCTGAGGCAGCTTCTACAGTGCTGCACTAATACACTGCTCCAGCTCAACGCACACACACGCACAGGAGGATGAACATGTAAGAGCCGTCACAAATCCACAAGGTTATATTAATTCACATGCGTGGAGGTGTAAGCGCAGTGCAAGCCCCTGTCCTTACAACGAAGCCCCCTTCACATTTAAATTAATCTCAACATGCATTTCAATGCACCAAAACGCTCAGCTGTGGATGCAGCCAAACAGGCGCCCATCCCCCCCCCCCAACTCCATGCTGAAGCAGGCTGATGAAACCTTTCCAAAAAGTTGGCAGCTGGCTGCTAAAGAAATCCCCCCCCCCCCTTCACTCCCTCTCACTACGCAATCAGATAAAAAAAAATAAAGAAAAGGAGCAAAGGACTGAAAATAAAAGAGGAGGGTGATGCGATATCAGGGTCTTTGTTAGGGGATAAAACAGCGGGGACACATATTTCATCATCACACGCTTTTGCCAGTACACACACACTTGGTACAGATGCTTTTACACATCTGATGCTTAACGATCTGAACGGCAGTACAAAGGATCTATCAAAAATCAATCATGATTGATTTTACTGTACAACAGATTCACTTTGAATACAAAAGCTCTCTTGTTTTCAATCGATTATAAAAAACAAAAGAATTGACTTTCCTGTGATAGACTCATGACCTGTCCAGTCTCTTTCCTTTTTCTCGCTCATAGCATGCTGTGCTGTGAAGCCTCGCGCTGAACTAAACAGGCAGTTTAGAAAATGGATGCAGGGAAGAAAACAATTGTCCTCTATTCTATAATACTCGTCTTAAAGCCCTGAAGGCCAACATCCATAATGTATGACTAACACTAAAAGATGCTTACATGAGTCTAACATGCCATTCTTTCACTGAAAAAACTCCCTCTATCTGTTTACTTAACCACACATGGAAACTGCCATCTTGACATTTACCTCCAGGCTGAGGAAGCCCCCGTCATGGGCTGCGGTAACTCGGGGTGAGGGCTCGAACCATTCGCAGGATTTCCCCAGCAGGTTGCGCAGTGTCCTGACGGAGGAGACGGTGACGGAGCCGGAGCAGCGAGCCAGAATCAGCACGATGTCACTCCACCAACTCACATCCACCAATGGATAGTACTGCTCCTTATCTGGGATCAGGTAATGAACAGACATTAGGGTTTGTTTGATAAATATGGTTATTTAACAGAGGCAGGTGGAGCAAAGCAGATGAGATTTGCATTAATATTTCACACTTATGAGCCCTACCTTGTGGAATCGTATACTCTCACTCCTGTAAACTTTTCTGACTATGCTGTTGGATAAGTTTACCCATGTGGGCATATCAATCACTTGTCATTCATGAGACATGGACTCATGCAGATTATTTCTTACACAAACTGTGACAGCTGCCATCACCACTGGCCCCAAACTGTCCAAAAAAAAGACATATAAACAGGCATACGCACAGAAATCCACACTTACAAGCATGCACACTGCGAGGGAGAAAAATATGTGCTGGCCTTGGCATACACTCTATGGTTGTACGTTTAAATAAGTGTATAATTCAGTGAATAAAGACATGCCAAAGATCATTAAATAGTATCCAGCGTGCACTGCCGTGTCAGCAACACCTTCAGGCCAAACTACCTTTTATTTTCTTCCTCCTCTCCAGCGATGTTTTCCACTCTGGGTTGATCTCCTCAAATCCTGGCTGCGGGGAGGACCGAAGGACAGAGGGACCAAAAAGGAGTGGAGGAAAAGACGGAAAGAGGGAGGAGGGGGTGTAGAAATTAATCTGTTAACCCTGTTTTTTACACTTACAGCACACACACACACATACTGCAGCTCTGCCAGCTCAGACCAGCCATGAAGCAGAACATACATACATACACACACACACACACAAAAATGTTAAAGCATTCTGCAAATATAAGTTCTCCTTAAGCCAACCAACACACACACAATCTCTCACACCACACACACTTATACTTAGGCCAAAGAGAGATTACATTAATACAGTAAGTCAAGCATTTAATGTACAAAATGCTACCAGCACACAGTGTGGGCAAAATCATGGGTGCATACACATAAACACAAGCAGCTTAGAGGCTACTTACCTGTTGGTCCTGGTGCCATGTTGCCCTCTGTTTGAGGGAGGGGACGTCCCAGAGAGACAGACGACCGGAGAAGTGGATGACAGCCAGCAGGGTGCCATCAGGGCTCAGACTCATGCGAAATACACCATCCTGGGTGTGATAAACGCAGACAGACAGTCTTTTCAAATCAACATAATGTGTGCCAGTTTCTTCTCATCAAGACCTTTCATTTCAACTGAGGTAAACAGAAAGAGGAAGGCTGTGATACCTTTTCATCTCCTTGTCTGGAAAAGAATCTGAAGCTGGGGATCCTGAAGAAACCTCTCTTCTGATTCTAACAGACACAGAAAATCGATGGCAGTGATGAGTGTGCCTGTATGTGTGTGTCAGATATTGACATAAATAACGTGCATGAGCATGTGGTGTGCGTGTGTGTGTGTGGTCTCCTCACCTGGTTGACATCGTCTTCATAGCTGGTGACCTGCTTGTAGTGTGGTGAGCCAGACAGAGTCCTCCAGGCTGTGATCCCACTGCAAGAGGCCTTGGACGCACTGTCATCCCCCGATTCGCAGCCCCCAACCAGCAGCAATCTGAAAAACAAACACACACACACACACACACAGACACACACACACACACAGGTGATTATCACCCCTATTATTGTGGGTACAACAGCGAATTACAGTGGTCACTATGAGGTTATTCCCTAGTCTGTGTTTAAGCCAGGGTGTCAGTGAGGATTAACACTGCTGATGTGCCATTTAGCAAAGCAGAGGAATAAAAGGTTATTTATCACAGGTTTGGTTGGAATCTGTGGCCAAACACAGATAAAACACAAACAATACCACAATGACCACAGTGATCTGTGTGTTGCTCTTTGCAGTGAAACAGAACAGATGCACAACGGTTAGGAACTCATGGGGAGGATGTGGATTAAGCAGCACTGTCCAGCTCAACACTGCCCCCTAGTGCAGGGAAATTGGACATTAAGTTGGAGCGAGGAGCTGAGGGTGAGTTGTACTTGGATGGAAAGCTAAGTTCTGTGTTCACGGTAGCTCTTACATGAAACGAGCCTTTTCTGTTTGCATTCTCTGATATAAGGCTTAATTAAAACAGATGGTAGACTTCTTCCACATCTGCATATTCTGTATGCACATACAGTGTGTTAACTCCTCTCTAATTCTAATATTAAAAACACATTTTTTCTTTTAACTTCACATCTGGAAACATTTCCCAGTATATGCAACCCCATCTGTGTAAAACATAATTTAAACTTGTTAGAGGTTCACACCTCCATAATTGTTTGCCAGAAAGCAAATGTGTTTTATGTATATTATTATTCATAATTTTCCTCTGTATGTTCAGCTGTTGAAATCATTCTATTTAAACCCAGCTGCTCACCTTGCCTTTTTTTTCTAGCTGCTATCCTATTTTCTCAGCAGCTGACCCAGTTTCACACAGGGATCATTAAAGTTTCATCTTATCTATCAGTTGGCAAACACTTGACAGTAGCTGCCAAAATCCATTAAGCTGCCAAACCAAGCTTTACAGGCCAAACTAAATCTGGTTTGCAAAGGCCAGAGAAGCGCAGCAAAAACTGAGGTCACGGGTGTGAGCCAGACATAATTAACCGAATCCTTGAATGCAACGTGGTGAGGTAGGCTAAGGGCATTTCAGGCCCCTACAGTCAATTCCTGAGGGTATTGCATTAAAGTGATTGGTTCATTTATTCTGAGTCAGCTCGTTGGCCACAGTCCATAATGTAACATCTTATGCCTGTGCAATAATGTCGACATAAAAACCTCGTATATGTGACTACTGTCTTTTATCTCTTTTCTGGTCTTACTTATGGAAGCCCTGACAGGCAAGAAAAGACAATAATATTCAGTTAATACTTTTCTAAGTTTAATCTAAGTTTTTTTTTCCGTCTTGTTATTAACAAATTTTGAGAAAAAAAATTTGTCAGGACATTCTTCAGTTTTTTTCTTTTTTGTCTCATCTGTGAAACAAATCAACAAATAAAAGTTCTGCCAGATCATATAAAAAATAGTTTTGTCAAGTGAAAAAGAAAGTTTTTTTCAGGACTGTATTTTTTCTCATTTACTTTTTCTGTTACTGGTGAAAGAGGTGGGAATATTTTTTGACAACTTTTACCATTTGCAAAATAGAGATTTTAGTCCTTATATGGCAATACGAAAATAAAAACTCAGAGAAATGAATGTGAAAAAAAACATCGACTGTCTTTATGGTTAAAAAGTTAATAAGAAAGATAATCCTTTCAAACTTTTTTTGTTTTTAGGAGATGACTATTTAGACAACACTCATTAAATGGACCATAATTTTCTTTTTTCACTTGCCTTTCAGGGCTTCCATACTTACATCTCATGTTGATGAAATGGACACATTTCACTATGTTTTCTTGTTATCATTACATGTTTTGACTGCAAGTTCAGTCTGCAAAGCAGCCTTTTTCATGGTGTAATTGATACTGAGTTAATGTCAACTGTAATGCAGTAAATTTGCACTACTTTCTTACACGGCGATCAATATAATACATATTTACAACCATACTGATGATATGTTCGAGTCTACTCAAATTGCCTCCAGACATCAAATGATGAAAGGGATGGAAATTAAGCAGCTACTTTCAAATGCTGATATTTAAGCTGTACAGGGCATCATGTAGCATCACCAGCAATGGGTTTAAAGATGAAAATTGATTGAAAGGACTTATGAGGATGTCTGTAGATGTGTGAATATGAATTTACACTGTTTTGATTAAAAACTGCTCTAATAGAAGTAGGCTCAAACTGTGGAGGTAACAAGTGAAAATTAAATGTCCAAGGGTGTAAAGTGAAAGCTACTGACATTTCTAAAGTTGCCACTGATGTATTAAAAGTCAAATGTGAGTAGAAATGTTCATTTTTCATAATATTCTATATTTTAATTTAATTGTACGTGCAAGCAAGTTTGATAGGATGTTAGATTGCTGGCAACAACTAACTTACCGGTGGCCTGGGTGGTAAATGGCTGAGGTGATGCCGTGGGAGTAGTGAGATGAGAAGCTGAAGCTGTGGTTCTCCTGGAAGTTTTGATTGGTTCCCACACTATGAGAGAGAGAAACTAGTCACATGACAAGCCACCTATAATTGATCTCTGGCACAAAAACAATCAAAACAAGAACGCTCATGTGCAAAATGTTAATGGTGCGACAAAGTTGTTTCGGGGAAGATGACAGGGCAATTTAAACCCCAGCTGCAATTAAAATGAGACATGGCAAAATATATAATCTAATCTAAGTGGGCAATCTAAATTAGATTGGTACAAGACAGGATGTTGTGTAAATTGTGTACGGATGTCTCACTGGGGAAATGTTGCCTTGCAATGTAAACAGTATGGAGAGAAGGAGAAAGGGAGGAAAAGAAGAGAGCACAAAGGAAATAGCTGCAATATTCCCATAGTCATCTGTCTGCAGACGTTTAGGAGTTTGTGCCACAGTAAAGCAGGTGTGTGTGTGTGTCATCTCACACAAACACACACACACGCACACACACACACACACACACAGACAAGAGTGTTGCACAGAGTGAGAGAGAGTAGGAGAGATGACTTACTGTCTGAAATTCAATTTTTTAAGGCGACAGTTTTGGAATGCAATCACATGAAGAGGAAGATTGAGTATAAGCTCGATACTGAAAATGAACCTTTAAAAACAAGCCAGCTCTTTCAGAGTAAATCTGGTGGCAAATGTCTCCCACATCTTAATTACCTCCTCACACACACACACACACACACACTCCCTAATGCCTATAAAGGCTGCCAACACAATTTATCTGCCTGTAAAAGAAAAAAAAAATCAGCATTTTTGCACATTTTCACAAATATCACTCTGCACACAGGACTGAAGGGATGTTGTGGAGGGCAGGATGTCGTCTGATCGAGATTCAACCCACAGGCAGTGTGCCAGTGCACCAAGGCTTGGTGTGACTGCGGCAATCATACAGAATTAAATGAGAAATCTTTGAAATAATAGCATATTAAATACTGTTAAATTAAAATTGAAGATGTGGGCAGCCATGAGGAAAGCGCACAGGCATACTCTAAAAAGTGTGTGCACAAAAAAAAAACCCCAATGTCATAACTGATCAAATATTCAGGACGTGTGTTTGTATAAGGACTGGCAAGCAGGGGAATTGGTATTCAAAGAGAGATATCACCACCCGCCCCCCCATCAGCGTTTACATACAGACAAGCACATGGCATCAAATCATTCCACAAACAGGCTACAATGTCCTACAGTTTAGAAAACACAGGATATGCATTGAAAGCAGCTCAGAAAAACCGCAGATGTAGAATAGAGCGGAAGATCAATTTATGTTTAGTCACTGCAGAGACTTTGCAGCTGAAATAAAAAGGTGAAAAAATCTGAAACACTTAAAGTTAATAAATTACAAAAGTTGAATCCAAATACTGAAAAACTGGAAGCGCTACAAGAGGTTCAAGTTTCAAGTGTGAGCAAGGAATGAAATTAAACTGCTGATTTCAATATGAGCAGTGAAGATGACGCTCAAGTTAAATTTCAAGCAGTAAAAGGAGCTGTCGGCTGAAGTGTAGGGGACTAATTGAGCTGGTTAAGTCTGTTGAAGTAGAGGTTTCGAAAGGAATTAGTGTCAGTACAAGTGTATATACTTAAAGATGATGTCATTTGAAGTGAGCACCCAACAAAATTGCGTAAGAACAGTTTTACTGTGAAAACTTGAGACCTGAAAGAGTTTGAAGTGTCACTTAATCTGATCCTGTTTTTTTTTAAGGTGTGTTAGTGAAGCAATTTTGCCTCTCACCTGACGAGGTAACTCTTAAGCCCACCCCCGTATGTGATGACGAGCAGCTCGGCTGACCACTGAGCGCTGGCCGTGTACTCCAGGAAGATCAGGCCTGCAACTGCACAGCTGAAATCTCCAGGAAAACTCACCAGCTGCTTCAAAGCAAAGAGAGAGGGAGAGATGAGAAGGACGAGTCAGCGATGGTTTGAAAGTGACTGATGCAAATGGTCGAGGAAATCAAAAGGAAAAGCTGAGGAATATGTATAATTATCTTTCAATTTGTGCCCCCGCCAAGTTTTTACAGGGACAAACTGCGAAGATACATCATCACAACAGCTTTTTGTTTGAGAACATGAAATGACAGGAGAGGATTAAGGAAGAAAATAATGGGACGGGGAAGGCAGGGAACAAAAGATCAGAGACAGACAAAGTGAAAGGGAGACAGAAAGTGAGGGAGATGGGGGAGGTAAGGGAAGAGGAGCAAATTTTTAATTTATTCATCCATGCATACTTTCTGTCAGATTGACTTTTTTCATCCTTCTCCTCCAGAAATAACAGCAAGTCACCAGTGTGTGTGCACTTAACAGTGACAAACAAGAGAAACAGTACAGCAGAGCAGGGAGGGGGGGGTGCTGGAGTAAGAGTGCAGACACACGTACTGGAGATACATAACAAAGAGCAGTTGCACTGAAGGAATGAAGATCACAGATGAGTGCGACTGGGGAGTGTCTGCGCTCATTGTCTCTGACAGGGCGGATGGAGGAACGGAGGGGATGATGGATAGAAACGTGGGAATGATAATATGTGGCACACATAGGGCATAAAAGCGAGGGGGGGGGAACAGCAGATGGACTTGAAATGGCAGAGTGAGGTGAGGTGCTGAAAGACAGACATGCGGCGATGCAGAGAGATGCTGGAGGAGAGATGGGGAGGAAGATCCAGGGGAGCGGAATGTGTGTGAAAAATTAAAGAGAGGAGGTGGCGAGGATGGAGAAGAAAAGAATGGGAGACGGCGAGGAAAGTGGAGAGAGGAGAGAGAGAGAGATGAGAGAGCAGGCTTGACAGATAGAGGGGAGAACAGAGGGTGTCTGACATTGAGATATTTTCTTCAAAAAGGTGACATGCAGCAAGTGCCCAATAAATGTGTACAGCAGTGAGGAAGCAGATCATGGTCTCAACAGTCTCTGGAGGCGAAAATAAAAATGTCTAAATCCTGAACTGTTTCACTGCAAAGTTGCAAATACGGTCAAAACTGCTGTAACTTATCATTCTCTTTGGAATAGAAACAGCATTAATCCAACTCAATAAGCCCAAGCAGTACTTTCCAATTATGAATAAAGGGAAATGTATACATTGATTCAAAGTAGATGTAACATACTGTAATTGCATTAATATGTTGAGAGAAATCTGGAGAAGACACTGAAGAGAAGCCAAGTGAATTCTGGGTTTGCATCTGCTACGCCTGTTCACTTACAATCAGTCACAATGCATGCACAAGGAAAAAAAAAAAACAATGTTTAGCTTGGAGGGGAAGGGATGGTTTGATGACGTCAAAGAGGAGGGATTGGCATGGTTACCGGCGGGATGACAAAGAGCTCGCTGCCCATGAGGTCGAAAAGGCGCACGGTGCCGGTGCTGTCGGCGTAGGCAAGCAGTGTGCAGTCATGGCTCCACGCCACCCTTCTCCACTGAGGGTTTGGGTCCTTTGGCACTGCAGCAGATTAGGAGCAAAAAAAAAAAAAGAAGAGGGAACTTGAAAGCTCATACAAACAGAGAAAGAGCGACAAGAGATTCAGGGAGTTAAGGATTTCTCATTAAGCCAGATGAGAAAAATCTTAGCGAATAATCCCCCCGGTGTTCTGAGGTGTGCCGGTGATGAATACAGACGGGAGAAGGAGGATCAAGCTAATGCCGTACATCAACACAGTGTGTCTAAGGACCTATCCAATTCATCTATGAAGGATAGCCGGAGCAATACATCTCAATAATTGTCTCTCAAAGACGCACATGCTTTCACACGCGTGATGAGAGAGGGAGGAAGGTGTAGTGAGTAAAAAAAGAGACGGAGAGAAAAACAGGGTGATGGCGGTGGGGACGGAGATCATAAATCTAGAATTTATTGAAGTATAGGCTACTCTTTTAGCAATCTGCTGGCTCAGCACTGCTGTGTGTGTAACCATAACGCTGTTATAAAGCACGTCCCTGCCTGCTGGCACTTTCTCAAGGCCTCGCTGTCATACCTCCCTCTGATCGAAGACTTTAAACAGTCTGGCAGGCCTCTGATCCCAGATCTGCTTTGAATACCTGATTATATGTACATATGGAAAATACATGGGGTGTGACTTGTCTTGTGCACACATGTACACAATCCTAAAGCGTCGAGTGCAGGACAGCTGAGCCGCATATTTAAGTACTCTGTATAATTAGACAGAACCTTTCGCACTGACTTAGATTTCTGCATTGGAGAACAGTGTGAAACATAATGTGCCACCACAGGCGCTGTGTCTGCTAAGCAATAAAGTTATGAAAAGGAAGTTATGTTTCTGTTGATATCACATAACAGCGCTATTGGCGTTTATTGTATTGAATTTCTTGGCTGAGGAATGCTGCTGCAACCCCTGGTGGGCAATACTGCAAACGAATGGAGGCGTCGGATATTGTATGACTAGAATTTTAAATGAAGAACGGAGAGAGGAAGTGGGCGGCGAGACAGACAAAGAGAGAGAGAGGGAGAATGAGAGCGAGAAACAATGAATTCCGGCACCCACTGAGAGAAGTAATAGCTCCCCAAATTTTAAGGCCTAAGTATCAGAGAGCACCTCAGGAAGTAGGCGATTTAACACACCTTTGAGACTCTGGGCTGAGGAGGAGCAGACAAGAACATGCAGCCATTACAACAGCCATAGGTACCAAGTGTCTCCTCTGTTCTCTTTCAGTTCTTTTGCTTCCTCAATCTTTTTTTTCCTATTCCACTCTCACACTGCTTCCCCTCATATCTCTTGCTCCCATTATAAATTGTATACAGTGTGTTGTTCTGCGGCTGAGAGGGCTCCATTTCCACATAGATGGCTTTTTTGGGGAGCTGGAAAATTGGATGCTACTGTCCTTATTTCTCCTCTTTCTTTTTCTCCTAGCTATAGCGGGGGTAGAAGTTGCGGAGAATTACACCCAACGACCCAACAGAAGCCTTCTATCTAAAGCCTTGCAGATGCATTTATCAGAGCTCAACACTTATGAATTATGTACGGGGGTGGGAGACGACTCCGCTGTAACAGGGGCAGACAGGGAGGAAGAGGAGAGAGAGAGAGAGGGTGATACACAGGTGTGGATGCACCAACATGCTGGTGTGTATGCATGGGCGTGCACACACACACACAGAGGCACATGCATGAGCAAGAGAGGCAGAGACACACACACACACACACGCACACACGCACGCACGCACGCTCCTCCATTAAAAGCAAATGCCATTGAAGGTAGGATCACGGCAAAATCCATTAGGACAAATCTCCGTGAAATGAAATGAAGTAAAAGTAAAATGGAAAGGAGAGATGAAATGGAATTAAAAAAAAAAAAAGAGGAGGGAGGGAAGCTGAGGTTTACACAGGCCCGGGGGCTACTGTTATCCACACTATGAACCATTAGAACAACGGCCCATAATGAAGGCTAGCCAGAGCTGAATGAATGTAGCATGAAGGAGAGACAGAAGAGGTGGGAGTGATGACGAAAATAAGAAAAAAAATTTAAAAAGAAAGAAGGCGGGGAAACATGGAGATAGAAAATACTGATAAAAAGGGGGCATGTTTGACTCTGGGCTTTTTACTTAGTTCTTACTTTGTTTTTTGTCATTTGTTTGAAGCAGCTTGTTTGCAAGTGCAAGTGCAAAAAAAGTGAATTAAAATCTAAATTTTAAAAAGGAAACACTCTTGTATTTGTTTTTTTATCACAGTGTTTCAAAATCCTTTGTAATGTTTGTGTTTGAGATTGCAGTTTTTTACAAATAGCTTGGTTTTTGATGGTAGAGATATGACGCAAATCTTGGTAAAACTTGCTTCAGTCTAGTTGTTGCTTTCAGCCGAATGAAAAATGACCTGTAGACACATCTGTGGGGTCTCAGCGGGTCATTGGTTGCATTGCTCTTTCTCATGCTAACATCAACTGGGGTCAAAAGTGAAAAATGGATACACAAAGCTTCACTCCTGCTAAACCTTCAATTTTTTAAGGGTTTTTAGCTACTTTTGGCTGTAAACAGGCTGCTTTATTCCATTATTAAACTGTTGGGGCGACCATGTTGGTTAACATTTATGCTTTTAGCTGACATGACGCAACAAAAGCATTCATTTTGAGTTATATCTCAGTCCACCAGATGAATGTAAGTCCAATATTCACTTAATGCTTAATGCTTAATGCTCCAATATGTTCATGAAGTAGTTGTTAGCTGTCTACTGCTTGGTGCTTGGCAGTTAGCATAGAGTGGGCTTATCAAAGCTCTGTGTGAAAAACAGCTGCCTGACACTGCTGGGGGAGCAGCTGACGAAGATGGTGATAGTGCAGCAAACAAAGACGTGAGCCTTTAAATCAAAAGAACGAGCAAAAAAACACCTAAACGCTCTGCAGAACTGAGGGGAAATGGAAAATTGGGTGATAATTTTCTTTGAATTCATCTCTACAAACAACATCTTTTATGTAACATACTGATCTGATCCATTGCCAATATAAAAATTTAGATAAGTGCAGCTTTAAACAAACTACATCATTCAGGAAGATTTCAATAGACGTTATTTTCAATCATCTATTCAACTTTGTTGTGTATCATTCAAAAGTTTTAAAGTTGAACAAAGTTTATGCCTCGCCATGTTTAAAACAATTAAAATTAGAACACAGCAGGCCAATTTAATAACTCAACAAACAATCAAAGCTATTTAGTTTTATCAGCCGCTACGAGGCTGAGTTTAATGAGTGGCAGTGTAGAGGATGAGGGCGATTATCTGAGTTGCCGTTCACAATCTCTCTCACACATTCCAATTAGCCACCGTGGTCGATATTTCTCTTTGAAACAAACTCAAAGTGAGATGTGTACAAACACAGGCCTGTACGTTCAAACACACAGACAGACACACACACACACACACACACACACACACACACACACACACAATTACACTAAGTTTAAATTAATACCACAAGTCAATCAACATCACCACATTTCCAAAGTCAACACATAAGTGTGTTAAACAATTATAATCCCAATATTGACAAAGTAATACTTAGTGGCCCTATTACGGACCGTACAATTTAAGCCTTATTGAGTGCATACAGTTTAATAATAATAATAATAATACATTTTATTTGGCAGTGCCTTTCACATCACTCAAACACTTTACAGAAGATTAAAAACACAATAAAAATAAATAAAAATAACAGACAGTTAAAAAGAAAAC
>JAPZDV010000010.1:10203370-10235050 GCA_029814665.1 Acanthurus lineatus
GGGTGATGATACGGGCTGCAGAGTTTTGGACCAGTTGGAGCTTATGGAGGGATTTGTGAGGGACACCAAAGAGGAGTGAATTACAATAATCAATACGGGAGGTGACGAGGCTGTGAACTAGAATGGCGGTGGTGTGAGGGGTGAGAGAGGGGCGGAGAGTTTATAGTCACATATTAGATTAAACTTTGACACAAATGGTGGCCAGTAAATTTATTGCTCTATTTAGTAAACAGGGAATGATGTCAGACACGGCCTTTGCCTCTCTTCTTCTATGGTGTCTAAAATGAGACCAAACACAACCTCCACGTGGTTGAAGGACAGTGTTCTGTTCTGTTCCAGGGTGATATATTTAGGGCTTAGCAACAGTATCATAATAATCTTCAATCAGCTTTCAGAGGAATTGTACCTTGACAGTATAACCACATCTCATTTTCAAACTTTGAAACACTTTTGTCTGGATTGATTATTTCAGTAGATGGGAATAAAATACAAACAGAAATAGGGGATTTTGATTTTAACAAAGATTCTTGTTCTGATTTAACTTACAACATCTGAACATAGTTCAATGCACAGAACACAAGCATCATCATTTAAAATGTAATTTTGCCCACAGCTGCCATATTGTACTAAAAATAACCTAATTCATGTTGTGAGATTAGTTTACTCCACATTGTTTTCTATTCCAACCTCGCACATAGTCTTCCTGAACCGCTCAAACTCAATGTACAGCAGAAGGACACACACCATAGCTCTCTTAGATCAACATGAAGGGCTACAAGCAGGTTCACATTACCTTGACTATACTACACAAAAGTAACAGGTTCATTTATAAAGCAAATGGGCTGTTAAGTGATGTGAGCTATGGTGTTTTAAAGTCATTTCCCGTGAACTGCAGTGTGATTGATAAAACAGGGGCAGAGGGGGTCTTACCTTGGCACTTCCCAATGACTGAGCCAAAATCATCTCTCACAGACCTGAGGAGAAAACAAACACACACACACACACACACACACTGGGTGAGAGGTGCAGGAAAAGTGAAAGTGGCATTACACTGCACATTCAAACCTTATGTGACCTGTTGTAATGTGGCTTATAACAGCCACTTATGGCCTACTCACTGAAGTAGCTCAATGGATCAAGCAGACAGGGCCTTGAGAGAAGGTGGCATTTGGACCGACTCTTAACGGAGCTCAATGGATAAGGCCTTAAGCGGACTTAACTCCCGCTCACACCAACAAACGCCATAAAACGAGGCTATAAAACACTTTGCGATTAAACAACTGTGATGTGAACAAAGGACGCAGGAGAAAATCACAACATCAAGCTGAGGTTTAAGTGGAGAAACTTGATTGCCTCGGGTCAACCGAAACACAATTTAGCTGGTAATGAACAACAGAAACTTAAGTTTATGTCTTTTACATATTGATATTTGCATGAAAATGACTTCCAATTACACAAAAGGTCAACAGGGACGCAGTCTTTTAAATTTGCCTCTTGTTAGCCTCAGAAGAGCGAGACATATTTGTATACCTGGTCGGCCGCTATTGATTTTCATTTCAATTTCACTCCATTTAAAGCATTACATTGTGTCAGTGGAGCACATTGCTGAGTGAGTGCATTTTCTCTGTGTAAGGGGGGAAATTGGATCGTGTCTGAAAGTAATTACAACCACTCAAAATGAGCACAAACACACTGAGGTGTATGAATGAGCTGGTCCCTCTCTGGCTCGCTCTATCCCTCACACACACACAAACAAACTCACACACACACGCAAAAAACCAATGGAAACATTTGGGGAGCACTGGTATTTTCAAATAGTTAAGAGTTAATTTTATGTTGCCCAAAGTAGCAAATCGGTGCTACAAAAGGTAAACTGAATTGACTTCCATATTTTTGCAGTAACTGATTTTATTATTACTAATTGTATTGAGGCTTCAAAAAACATCTTTTTTCTTTTAGACACAAACTGAGACTGCAGCTGTTTTTTTTTAAAGGAAGATGTGGTAAATCAACCTATTAATTAAAGGGCCCGCTATCACTCGTACACACACACACACACACAGATTGCCTCAAACAGCGGACAGAGTTCAATAATTACCTAATCTCCACACACTGGTCCTGAACCACTGCCAGCAGTTTGCCATTACTGGGGAGAAAATAAGAGAGTTTTTAGGAACAAACAAGATAAAGAAAGAATGGAGAGATAGCTCAGAGAGAGCAGAAGGTGATGGGGGTAAACATAAAATGAAGTGGGCAAATGTCACTTTAAGATGAAATGGAGATCGTTTAGTGTGATTAAGGAAGATTAGACATACTTATGGGTGGCAAGAAGAAAAGAAAATTTCTTTGTGTGTGTTTGTGTGTGTAAAAGAAAGGGAGAGAGAGAGAGACTGTTCCTAGTAAAGCAGTTTGTATGGAAAAAAGATAAAGACTGGAAGAAGAACCCATGTTTGATAGCTTAAAGAAAGGAAACAATAATAACTGGGGGCATTAAAGAGCCAACAGTTTCAGAGGGAAGGAAATGAGGAAGAAGGATTTAAAGGCAGACAGAAATGAGGTGGAAGGATCAAGCATGTCGGACTAATGGACATCTGCAGCATCATTTGACTACACTTAACACTGTCTTACATGGCTGAATCGATAGCCAATTAAAAACTGCCTTTCTACTTGGTTTGTCTGTTGTAATGAGTGCAATTAAATGATTGGTTTGGGGGTTTATTCAAAAAGGGAGAGAAAACCAGAGGAGAGGAAGGCTTAGTGCATGTCAGCAACAAAGCAGCCAAGATTTAAGTATTGATCACAAGGAGGAAGTGTGTGCGTGTGTATGTGTTCGTGTGTGAGTGTGTGTGTGTGTGTTTGGGCTGCACCTTGCAAGCACCAGATGCCAGTTGATCTGTTTGTTTGCCAGGCGGACGAGACCAACAGGCAGGGACGAGCTGGAGGGGCTGAGGTTTGAAGAGTCAAACAAGCAAAATGATTAGAAAATTAAAGAACAGATTAAAATGCTAAAAAAAAAAAGTGCTTAACAGAAAGAGTCTTATCTCACTACAAGGAGTTCTTCTAAATGAGGCTAAAAGTTCATAGCCAGGAGTTTCCTTTTAAGAGCTAATTACAAAGCAGCTGAGAGCAATTTTTACTGAGGGCACAGACGACTACAGAGATAAGACAAGCAATGGGTTCACCCTGCTGTCATGGGTGACATCATGCTCATTCATTGTCTGCACTGATTGGTTGACAGGTGACCAGTCTGTCAGCGACTGTAAAATTCTATTTAATGCACTAGATTTTCATAAGATTTTCAAATATAACAGATTTTATTTCATTTTATTTAATCTAAAAAGTAAAACTTAATTAATTGAATTAATTAAAAAAAAAAATATTAAAACCTAAAATAATTCAGGATTCAATTTAACTAAAAATTAGTTAAGTATAACACATTAACATTGAATACAATTAAATACAAATATTTATTAACACACTTACATTACACTGAATAAACTACAACTGCCTTAAAATTAGGCTCTATTAAATGAAATGTAACTAAATAATCAGATCATTTTGTTTTGACTATCGAATTAAGTTAAATCTAAAATTAAACTGAACAAAATTGTCAAACTAAGTTAAATAAAAAACAATCTACTTGTCTCATTAAATTTATTTGAAAAAAAGTCAAACTAATTAAATTTTAAAAATTCCATTTTGTTCAATTAAAAACAAGTTTTGACCTTAGTTATATCAAATTTTAATCAAACTGGATCTGAATGCTTTCGTTCACAGAAAGTCGAGGTAATTCAAGGTCATCATCACTTAGAACTCTATTTACATAGTTTCAAAATAATAGAGACTTTCCAAACCTCTCTGGTGTTATTAGACTGTTGCTGTTATATCGAGAAAAATCAGATTCTTACTTTCTTATCTAACATCAAAAGCTAATTATCATTGATTTTTTTTTACACTGTTCTGGTTTTGGGCTTCTACAAAACTGCCAGAAGCTCCTCCTGTTCTCCCCCTTTGACAGATAAAAATATCACAGCATGTGGAGAGCAGGCTGCCAACTCTGTTTGGTTATATCAAATAAAATTTCAGATTTCTTATCCATATTAAGAGAAGGAGAGGCTAGAGGATTTCTTAAATATTTAATGAGGTTATCGATGGTCTAACTAACCACCTGCTAGGAGAATAAGCAGGCCTTGGTGCTCGAGCTTTACACAGTCCACTGCAGGCCAAATCTAGCCATCTGTTAACCCGTTTCAACAGAAACTGTGCAGTAAATGCAGGATGAACAAGGTCTGTATTTTCAGATTCATACTGCTTGAAAAAACTTTCAGAGAGAGGCATCTTGGTTACAAGATTTTGTCAATGAGATTTCTGTGCAGCAGAATGTCTTTATCAAATACT
Source organism: Acanthurus lineatus (assembly GCA_029814665.1). Lineage (NCBI taxonomy): Eukaryota > Metazoa > Chordata > Actinopteri > Acanthuriformes > Acanthuridae > Acanthurus > Acanthurus lineatus. The sequence goes on from JAPZDV010000010.1 coordinate 10,207,769, forward strand.
TCTTATTTACAAAGAAAGGCTTAAAAAATCTGATCTTTTTTGTTGTTGCAAACTTGTTGAAATATTTGTTTTTTAAGTAGTTCAATATTTGTGCTATCACAGAAAATGTCTTAAAAAATGAAATAAAGACATCCTTTTTAACCATAAAATCATATATCACTAAGAAAACCACACAAAACACTCTAAAATAAGTTCTCGCGCCTCTGTGCAGCTCAGTCTCTCATGTCTGACACTTAATATAAAACTTTTTACTTTGGCGCAGCACACAAGTACAAGTTCTGAAATAAAATCACCATAGTTTGTGTTTCAGTAATGAATTCTTTCTTCTCCATTCACAAGGTGGCTAATTTGAACCTAAGCTTGGTGATAGATATTTTAAAATACATCACTGTGTTTATAATAAGATGTAGTTACACACACTGTTGTTCTACAAATCAGTCCTATTATAAGCATCACAAGTCACAGCTTCATGCAGCATGTCAGCCCACATCACTGACAAAAAAGGGCAAGTCATGTGCAAGACAGCATCCTAAGCTCATATTATAGAGCTCTAATCTTTCATTAATAATATTGATAAACTTACCTGTACCATAAGTAGTGTAAAATTAGGCGAAATGGCCCTGTAAGAAAAGTGTTACAATTAGCAAGCATAATTATGGCAACAAAACTGAAGCAGATGCTCTATGATCAAAGATGTGGAGCATCTTAAAATCAGTCACTTTGCCCTGATCCAGGCGAGGGCAGTCTAACTTTGCACAGTTACAGCACTCTCTAAAACCAGTGACTGTGTATTCCTGCACCTCTTTTTGAAAATTCACACATTTTAAATTATCATGCATCCTTCCTTCTATTTCAGATTGTGGTAAATATATCGTATGTGTTGTCTGTCCTCCAAATAGAAAAGATAAACTCCAGTAACCAAAGCTGTGGCCCTGGGATCACTGCACACACATTTTCTTTTTTGAGTGCAAATACTTGTTAACTGTCTTTATGTTTTCATTTTGAAATTAGTCTCAAAAATTATTACACACTTTTATTTTTTTCTAAATCAACGACGCACTCCAGATTTGTCTAATAACACTGCAGACCTACTTTCCAAATGGCAACTCGGAAAAAATCTGAAAAGGTAATGATACAAACTTACCAGTCACTGCTTTTGCAACAAGTGAGGTGTTGTGTTCCTTGTTGCCTCTCAACTGCAAATGTTAAAAAGTGACAAATGAGCTTATCATTATCTTAAATTCTTCATTCCCGCAACAAATGAGTTTGTTGCCACTAAACTTCATTTGAAAGTGCGATGCATAAGCTCTCCTCCCGTTGCTTGGGTCACTTATTTTATGAATGGCAGCGTCACTGTTATGGAGGCGAGCTAAATGCAGTCAAAGATGACATGTTGTTTTAAAAGATGGAACGTAGCTGTCTGTTGCACGAGTAATAACAATGAAAAACTAAGACTGAACTATATGCCAAAGAGATATGAGGATATAAGGATTGGAAGTAATGTGACAGTTATGTCAATGCTACGTGGCTTTGAGCGGCTGACCCCATGCAACTTATTGGTACTGACTGAGACATTTTGACTAATAAATCCCACACGCTAAGCTAAATGCGAGCATATATGCAAGTTTGACTAACCTGAGTGTCCGTCTCCGGCGGCCATTCAGTAATGACAAGTAAATCATATAAAATATTTTCATCCTCGTCTTCAATCAGTTTTTCTTCAGCCATGTTTACTTGGACTAGCTGTCAAACGTCTACGGCGATAACGACAGGACAAAATACGTTAAGGTACCGCGTTTGGAAACTAAAGCAAACCGCAAGGGAACTTAATTTCATGGCTTGAATTTAACTGCTATAATATTTTAATAGTATAGAAAAATATGTGTTCCTGTAGCTCACCCAACAACTAATGTGTGTTTTACTTGTTTATTTTATTTTACGAATACGTCTCTATCCGGAACTAATGACACGGAGCAACTCCGCTAAACGAGTTGCACCGAGCCGAAAAATCCGAACACGTTACATCCGGTTGGTTTGCACCCACATCAGCAACGATGGCAGCGTTTTCTGGTAAGAAATTTTCTATTATATCATTCTGTTGCAGTTGAAGTCAAATTTTACTTGGACCCTAAACGACTTATAAAAGCTACAGAAACGTACGGAATTATTAAATGTGTTTGTGGTTCAACAGAAATGGGGGTAATGCCTGAAATCTCGCAGGCTGTTGAAGAACTGGACTGGCTGTAAGTGGCATCATAAACCTTTAGACCTTTAATGCTGAATCATGCCTAAAGTTATATTGTGATACATATCTACATTATTGTTATTTTCTTGCTGTTGCTGTGGGCTTGATAGATGACAATGAACTGATATATTTTTATTACTGGATCTCAGGCTGCCGACTGACATCCAGGCAGAGTCTATCCCTCTCATTCTTGGAGGAGGGGATGTGCTTATGGTAAATCTAACTTTTTGTCTCTGATGGTCTTGGACACGGATTTTACATTTTGCAAGATGTTTATCTTATTTTACTGTTTTTTAGGCGGCAGAAACTGGCAGCGGCAAAACAGGTGTAAGTACATGACAGCCACGCTATTTCAAAAATACAACTTGATCCTGCAGTTTGTAGTTGTTTATTTAAAATTAAACTTGCATTTTAACATGAAAAAACGATTAAAAAATAGAAGCTAAGGCATACAACTTGTCATCCTCAGGCCTTCAGTATTCCTGTGATCCAGATTGTGTATGAAACCCTGAAGGATCAGCAAGAGGGAAAGAAGGGCAGAGCCTCCATCAAGACAGGAGGCGCTAGTGAGACCATTTTAATACTTCTTTGGTTGTAGTCTATGTGCTTTATATGCCAGTTAAAACAAGTTCATAACATTGCACAGATCTCTCTGTGTGTTTTGCGGATGTTTAACCGGCTTTGCTTTTCTGTTTGGCTCAGTTTTCAACAACTGGCAGATGAATCCTTACGACCGCAGTACTGCCTTTGGTAAGAGGAGGAAAAATGCAATGTCACAGAAATGAGGACAGTCCAATATGTTGTGGCAGCATCTATGTAAAATATTCCAGTTTGTTTTCTCTCTTCTCTCCTCATTATCATATTCTTGTTTTGACCTGTGTAGCAATTGGTCCAGATGGATTGTGCTGCCAGAGCAGAGAGTTTAAAGAGTGGCATGGCTGTCGCTCAACAAAAGGTGTCACCAAAGGTGTGTAATGCGAACAATTACTTTCAAATTGCTTAATATTCAGAAAAGAATTACATGAAAACATACAAGCACTTAAAAAAGAATCAGATTTAATATACAAAAATCAAAGGATGTTTTGTTTCTTCATAACTGTTGCCGATCCTTGTCCATGTTTTACAGGGAAGTACTACTATGAGGTGGCTTGCCATGACCAGGGTCTGTGTCGCATTGGCTGGTCCACCAGTCAGGCAGCCCTTGACTTAGGTATAATCCTTTACGCTTCACAATATCCATGCTGCAAAACAAACAACAGCTGAGATAGACTTTCTCAGTAGAATAGTAATTTAAACCCAAACTCTTTTTGTCTTTCCAGGCACTGATAAGTATGGTTTTGGTTTTGGTGGAACTGGAAAGAAATCTAACAATAAGCAGTTCGACAGCTATGGAGAGGTAAACACAATTAAATAAGCACGTTATTTAAGTATCTAAATATTTGTAAGATTTTTTATGCATTCTCTCTGTTGTCTTTTTGCTTTGCAGGAGTTTACTATGCACGACATGATTGGATGCTACCTGGATCTTGACAAGGGCCAAATTTCCTTCTCCAAAAACGGTGTTGTCTCAATGATACTTAATATCATGGTCATGTCTTGAGCTAACAGTAAACATTAAACTTATTCGTGTTTTTTCCCCTTTTTCCTTATTTACTTCCTTCAGGTAATGACCTGGGTTTGGCTTTTGAGATCCCTCAGCAGTTGAGGAATCAGCCTTTCTTTGCTTCCTGTGTGCTCAAGGTATCTCATCAATATGAAGGTAGAAAACAAAACAACAGCTGTCAGATTTACACCATACTAATAGTCTTTCCTCTTATCTGTGTGACAGAACGCAGAGCTGAAGTTCAACTTTGGAGGAGAAGACTTTAAACATGCCCCCAAGAGTGGTTTTGTTGCCCTCGACAAGGCACCAGAGGGTCACCAAGTCAAATCTTCTCAGACCGGTGTGTGAATGCAACTTTGTTTTTGGTGCAGTAAGGGAAAAATAACACTACATGGCATGAGGACAACATTACTGGTGTATCCAAGTGCTAAGGAGCTGTGTCTGTGCCTTTGTGTCTGCAGGCAGTGCTAAAGTCAGTCAGGTGAAAACCTCATCCAGTGGACCCAAAGCTCTGATCATCGAACCATCTAAAGAGCTGGCTGAACAGACCCTAAACAATGTCAAGCAGTTTAGGAAATATGTGGAAAACCCCAAACTCAGGTATGACTGAGCAGAGCTGGTGTCATCATTGGTCATTGGCACACACACCATAAAGGTGTTACTGGTGCATAAATCACGTGTGTTGTTACTTTTAAAAAAATGTAGTAATACTGAGTCACTTTTGTCTTTTTTAAGTGCATTACTGGATTTCCCAAAGCATTTGTAATTCCTATTTTGTACCAGCAGATGGAGCCAGTGTTTAGTTATAAAAGCTGACATCAGCATGTGCAGTGATTTATAAATCTGTGCCTACAGGGAGCTGCTGGTGATTGGTGGTGTTGCTGCCAAAGAACAGCTGGCTGCTCTGGAACAGGGGGTACATGACAATTACTGTCTTCAAACAACTTTTTAATTGAGTTTACTGTTAAATCAAAAGTTAAAACAGCTTTATTATACACGAGCCTTGATCCCCTGTGCTGTTTTTGGCTTTTTGTATCATCTTGTAATTAGATCGACATTGTGGTGGGAACACCTGGCAGGCTGGACGATCTCATATCCACCGGGAAACTTAGTCTGTCCCAAGTCCGCTTCCTGGTCCTGGATGAGTGTGTGAGTACAACACATATTTTAAGGACTTCTTCTATATGTTTCATTAGAAGTGTTGATTTTTCACACATCCTACCCACAGCCTAGATTCCCATAGCGTAAAACTCCCTGAAGTTATTTATCCATCTGTCTGTGCTCTCTGTGTCCCCCAGGATGGCCTTCTGTCTGCAGGCTACACTGACTTTATCAACAGGATCCACAAACAAATCCCACAGGTCACATCTGATGGCAAGAGACTGCAGGTAACACTGAAGATGAAATGCATATGTGACATATGTGACAACTTTAGACCACATTAAAGCATCAGTAAGCAGAGCAGTGCAATGTGCAATGCATTTTCTGAAAACTTTACATGTTGATATATGAGGTACAAATGGATTAGATGAACTTTTAAATACTGCCCTCTGGTGCTCACCAGTTAGCAAATCATGTAGCACATTCAGTAAGCTATGTTACTGCCATAAAAGAAAAACTTCAGTTGCCAAAGATCAAAATTTAGTCTTTGTTTCATGTCCATTGTATCATGTGACTCCAACCCTTGTGCCTGTTTGTGACTTCACACTGTGTTTACACATCTGAAGGTGATTTGCAGGCGTTAGTTTAAGTGTATTGGTTGATATCCGGATTTTTCAGGTGATTGTTTGCTCAGCCACACTGCACTCATTTGACGTAAAGAAGCTATCCGAGCGCATCATGCACTTTCCCACGTGGGTGGACCTGAAGGGAGAGGACTCTGTCCCTGAGACTGTCCACCATGTCGTTGTACCTGTCAATCCTAAGAATGATCACCTCTGGGAGCGTCTGGGCAAGAACCACATCCGGGTCAGTCCCTCGTTTTGGGTCAAAGACACACTTCATGATGGGAAAAAATGAAGCATTTTGGAGGATTCAGTACATTTACTAAGCTATTATAATGGTTTCTTTATTTAGAAAAACATATTGACAAAGTTTTTCCCATTTGTTCTGCTTTGCTTTAAATAGACAGATGAAGTCCATGCCAAAGACAACACCAGACCAGGAGCCAATTCAGCAGGCAAGAGCAGATACACAGCACAGCTTTGATCATTTAATTTTATCCCTCTAATAAAAAGAATCAAATATATCATTTAAATAAACATCTATCAATGTACATCACATAAAAAACAACATGAATATTTAATTTTTTTTATTTTAAATAATCTCAACTGAGGATTCTAACAAAATATGTATATGTGTGTATTAGAAATGTGGTCAGAAGCCATCAAGGTGCTGAAGGGCGAGTACACGGTGAGGGCCATCAAAGAGCACAAGATGGACCAGGCCATAGTCTTCTGTCGCACCAAGATTGACTGTGACAACATGGAGCAGTACTTCATCCAGCAAGGAGGAGGTAGGAGCCGTCGGAACCACAGAGGTTTTCATTTCCAGACGTCACAGGACAACATACATATATACACACACATATGCGCAAAGTAATGATTATTTTAAAATGACATTGTCTGGGGTTTTTCTTTTTCTTTTTTTTTGCAATGATAAAGTCCGAGTCCTCCCTCAGTATTTGTCTCTTTCTTTTAGGTCCGGACAGTAAAGGCCACCAGTTCTCCTGTGTTTGTCTCCATGGTGATCGTAAGCCAAATGAGCGAAAAAATAACTTGGAGCGATTCAAGGTGAAAAAGACAGTAACTTAATGACACCATTTTAAGAACCACAACCAGTCAATCGCTTAAGTGCATAAAGGTCTTCTTGTGTTTTTAGAGAAAAGACGTGAAGCTCCTGATCTGCACAGATGTAGCTGCCAGAGGAATTGACGTCAGCGGAGTTCCTTATGGTAAAGATGCTAACTTTTTGCACAATAATAGCACTATGTTCCGACCTCGTAAATGCTGTGTAAAAGAGGGTCAAGTTTTGTATTTGCTAGTCAAGTCTGTGCCATCACTGGTCTCAACCTGGATATCTTATTTCTACAGTGATTAACGTCACCCTGCCAGATGAGAAGCAGAACTACGTCCATCGTATTGGCAGAGTTGGAAGAGCTGAGAGGTAGGTACAGAATTACATAGGCATCCCATTCCATTATCAGTTTTGTTTGGAAAAATCTGGTAAATTTATTAAATTAATCTTCAGTGGAACCTAAAACTTGCTCAGTAAATCATAAAATGTGTCATATGTCTCATTGCAGTCTGATTTGACTCGAGGGCTGGGCAGTATGTCAATAAGTCAGACCTATCGAGCATTATTATCAATATCAGGATGTTTGATAAAACAAAAATTATTGTGATGTTTAAATTTGCCCTGATAGCTAATCCCTGGTATGACTGAGAGACCACAAAAGCATTGACTTGTTGCCCATACAGTTAAAATGTTCTCCTTTTCTTGTGCAGAATGGGACTGGCCATCTCATTGGTTGCTATGGAGAAGGAGAAGGTAGAGTAGATAATTGAAACACACTGATAGTTTAGATGCAAAAAGTACGTAACATATGTGGAAAAAAATCTGTTCGTATGCGCAGGTCTGGTACCATGTTTGTGCCAACCGAGGCAGAGGCTGCTACAACACCCGACTGAAGGAGGATGGAGGCTGCACCATCTGGTACAATGAGAAAGAGGTAAACTGTTACACTGTTAGCTAGCATGGCTTGTAATTGGTCACAACCAAGAGGCTAGCCAGCCTGCAACCTAGTTCCTCTCCCTGTTCTTGTTGCATTTAAGTCTGAAAACCACCTTTTCTACTCATCATACCATAAAAGCAGACACAAACTTGGTGAAGCTATCTGAAATTGACATTGCATGTGTTTAAACGTAGGGCTTTTTTTTAAGGGATTTGATAATTAACATGCATTTGCTGCTGTAAAGAAACACAAGTAAAGCTCAAGCACACATCAACACTGGTGTTCCTCTCATTATAATATAATTCTGCATCCCCCACCTCATGAACTCTTAAATGTTACTGTGATCCTTTTCCTCTGATCATAGCTTCTGTCAGACATCGAGGAGCACCTAAAGTGCACCATCACCCAGTGCGAGCCAGACATTAAAGTACCTGTGGATGACTTCGATGGAAAGGTCACCTATGGTCAGCGCAGGGCACTGGGAGGTACGTGTTATGGGATGGCTGACTGTGCACAAGCATGTTGAACAGTATTAGCACACTTGGAAAGTATCTGTAATTATTGCATGAAATACTGGGAGGCATTATGGTCTTTGTAGGTTGGTTGCTTGGCTAAACATGTATGAAACTCACAGTTTTTATTTTGAGTTGACCAGCAAACTTGTCATTCTTGCCAAGGTGGTAACTACAAGGGTCACGTGGATGTTCTGGCACCGACAGTCCAGGAGCTGGCGGGCCTCGAGAGAGAAGCCCAGAGTTCATTCCTCCACCTGGGATATTTGTCAAACCAGCTTTTCAAAGCCTTCTAAACACACCCCATCTAGAAAAACACTGTAGGCCGCTGATAAAGAATAAAGAGAAATAGAACAATTTCACAGATGTAATAAACAGGAAGGGGTTTTTTTTCACTAAGACATAAATGTATGAACAGAACTTGTGAATTATTTAAATGGCATGTACACTAAAAGGTGTCAAAATGGCAGCATTTCACTGGTTATGCCAAATGCCTCTACAGTCTGCATTCAGAAGATAACCAGACTCATGAATTTTGTTTAGTTGTGTAATTTTTCCTCTTAAAGTTAAGGTTACAGTTCACACTTTAACAAGTGAGCATTTAGTATGGGCCATGAGGGACTCCATCTCCAAGACATTTACTGCACTGCTTGAAAAAACACTTCAGAAAATAATCTAGGTATTTATTTTCAGCATTAATGCAAACCTTAATATGTTGGATTTGGTGTTTTGTTTTCTGATTGATATGAAAGAGTGAAATAAGTTTTGGTGTGCATAAATTGGGTTAAAAATTCAATGTATTCAAGTGTTTTTTTTTCCAGAATAAACTGATAGCCTGCACAGTTTGGTCTCTTCATATTTACTTTTGTATTTAAAGATGTGGTTTTTAGCTTAATTATTTAATGTTAAGGAATTGTAGTGGGCAGAAATTTAAACAAGCGGTTGGAAAATGGTTTTATGAAACAACTGTTTAAAATGAGGAAACTCGTTCTTTTTTTATTTGTTTGAAGGTTAATGAAGTGGTTACAAGATCAAACTTGTTGTGAAAAATAAAATTAATCATGAAATCCTAATGATTTGTGTTATACAGTAGTGTTTTGATTACTAGCAATTCATTATTGGACGCTTTTATTTTGAACTGCCTGTGCACTGTTATTTAGTGGACGCTTCCTGTGAACACGCTCCTAGACTCTTCAGCCATTGAACAATGAGAGATTTTTAAGCCTTGATTTTTACATTAAGTTGTATGAGAGACCATCCATGGTGTTAGCAACTGCTCATTCAGCTTATATTAGGTGAGTCATCCCACGGGATCTGTCTTAGTTCGATCATTGAATAGGTTGTGTGTTTCTCCAAGATGTGATCCATGTGGCTGGACCTTAACCATTGTTGTGTTGTGTGAGCCATTATTATTGTTACTACTTCAAAGTACCCAGTGGTTTAGCTATGCCCAATATGAAAAAGCCTCACATTATCAATCTAAGGAGGTGACAAAAACAAAGCAGTCTGATTTTCAATGTAATCAGAAAGAGAAACACATGGAGACAAACACACTTTGTCAGCACAATATCTTATGTATCAGTGAAAAAACAGAGGTTGATCATTGTCCCACAAGTGCTCTAAAAGGCTCAGATGAAATCACAGATTCTGATAATCAGGAACATTTACAGAGAGCCCAACAAACTCTGACTTCCCTAAACAACAAGAATCCAGTTGAATATACATCAGAATTTCTTCACAACCTCTGATGCGCTTTCCAATTTACAACCTGTCAACTCAATTTGAAAACCACCATTTGCATGTCAGCCTGATAAAACAGCTTTCTGGAGACAAAGAAGTTGCACAGACTTCGATAGATTCACTTAAAGAATGTGACATGGAACATGAGGATATTGTAATGGCTAGACATGTGGAAGTTGCGTGGAAACAACTCCTTTCCACACTTAATAATGAGTTTGGTTCATTTCCACAGTCCAGGCAATTGGGCATCGAATGTAATGTTGGATTTGGCCCAAAGCAAAACATTAGTGTTGGCTTCTTGACTTTATGTTCTGCTGGAAATCGCTGAGTTTGCTTTAGCAATAACTTCATCTCAGCAGTGTTTCATCATGGAGATTCTTAAAAAACAACTTTGACCTTGGCCTGCAGAGTCAACAGCAGAGGAAAACTTTTGCATGTGAAGTGATGAATGGACTGAGACGATTGAGGAGGTGTGAGGATCCAGTCACATTATCAAATGACGCTTTTGAATTTCCTGGTCCCGTGCAATCAATATATTTGGGAAATCAGAATGTGGGCAGTGCCATTCCTGAACTCAGCAGCACATCAACAAAAGATGGATGTGATGTTGCCCCTCCATGTCCTCCTGATTCACAAGCTGAAACTAGGCCACAAATTTTACACAAGAGTGTGGGTCTTTGTCCCTCTTGTGAGCAAATAGGTCTGAAGCTGCATGTAAACATTAGTCAGCCAATCAGAAAGCTGAACATCAACACACTGACCAATGGAGCAATGCTCGAAGTGTCAAACTTTGCAGAAAAGTTATGTGGAACATTTGAGCACATTTGTGTTGACATTATTTGATCTGAATTTGGAAAGTGGAGATTCAGACCTTACCAAGTGCATTCTTACACAACACACAACTGCTGCAGTGGAGCAAAGGAATCTGTCACGGCCTGCAAACGCCTTCAAACATACTGAGTCCACAACAAGGACATTTTTTACAGTGAGAAAACCTGATTGCAAGAAAACTGCAAATTCAGGTGCATGCAGTGCAAGCTCTTCTCAGGTGGCTATCATCCAACAAAATACGGGCAATTCCTCTGACACTCAACAGAAAAATGACCTCAATTCCAAGCTGTGGAAATTGCGAGCCAATCAAATTCAGCAAATCCTCTTGATGCCCCATAAAGGAAACTGCCCACTTTATTTTTACTCCAGATGCAAGAAAATAGGCATTGATTTCAATGTGGGACCTGGAGTAAAATAAAAATCTTGACCTCAAATTACTCACCAACTCACCATGATTTAGCTGAACACCTTTGCCACAGCACTGGGATCAGCTCATAAGTATTTCATCACCGAAATTCTGGAGTATAATTTTGATCTTTACTTTGAAAATGAGCTGTGTTGCAGTGACTATGCACAACAAATTTGGGCAAAATGTGTTGCAATAAAACTAAAAAATTCAAAAAATGTCTATATTGAAAATGCCTTTTGAACTTCCTGACATGACGTGGATTCAAGAACCAACTTATGACTAAATAACATATGGCCCCAAATGCTGTCAGGAGAGAAATGATACATTCCATGAGGATGAATCTGACTCCAGTTCCAGGCATCATCCTCATCAACATACCATGACTGACACAGTTTCTGCAGAGTCAAACTACACAACACAAAAGTCTGCTGAGCATCTGTCTCCAACCATCTCAACAAGGGAGGAGACAGTTATGCATAGTAAACCTTTTTGCAAGAAAGCAGGTGTAAATCAGTGTGTGAACAAAGACCACTCAAAAGAAAAGCTTGACAAGCAGTTATTGACACGTGGTATCATGAAAGAAGTGGTTTATTTTGGCAAAAAAATGAGTGAAACAGTGTGTCAGACAATCCAGCTAACTAAACAATTCATTGAAGATGGAAGAATGACAAGGATACAGTGAGAAATTGAAGCTCATATTTTGTTTTATGTTTTTTTTACATGGAAATGCTATTTTGTGGTCAAGTTTTTGCTTTTTTTAGTCATTTAAGACAATCTGCTCAATTTTTTATAGTACTTATTCACTGTTCTTTATTTTTTTTAATTGTTTATCCACTAAATTTTTCTCACTGTCTTTTTGACCTTAATGATCGTCATTTTGTCTTGTGTCTTTCTGCCTTCACTGTTATGTAACTAATGACCTTTTTAAATGCTACAGAAACTTTGAAAAGATCACCATAAAAATGAAAGTGTGGTTTGAAAGGCCAAAAACATGAAGAAATCTGACTGAAATGTTTCACTGAAAATGGTCGTCAGTATTATGCATTAAAGCTTTTGTTCTAAAAGTTTTTCACCACATTGGGAAATTAGATCTTTTGTTAATGTTTCTTATTCCTCATTGGCCAGTTTTAGGACTGTATTTGCTCAACGGTTTAAGAACTTGAGGATTTTTTTTTGATTAAACTTTACTTTTTTGACCAACAATTTGTAAAAAGTCCTTGTTTTCTTTTGGGTTTTTTTTGTTTTATTAAATTTTTCCACTTAATGTTTATTAGTACCTTTTCTGACCTCATTGTTTCTAATCTTATATAGTTTTATGTTCAACAAAAAGAGAAATTCTTACGGTGAATGCAAAATATTTTGTAAAGACAAAAACTTATTTCTTGAACATTTTATTCAAAAAATTAAAGATGATTGTGTGATGTACAAAATTTTAAAAAACATCTCCTGACTACTTTGATTGCTGCTGAAATAGTGTGAACTTCTACCATGTAAGGTAGAATTGTGGCTTTTTATTGGCGCACATTAAATTTTACTGATCTTACCTGCTTACCACTGCTTTAAGACTCTAACACTGACTATTCTGTAAAGGTATCAGGATCAATTAGGTCATGAAATTTAACTTTGGTCTCACTCTGACAGTGAGTTTCTGGTGATGCTCCTCTTCAAAAGTTTTCTCCTCCTCCAGGGGGCAGCAAAGACCTGCCGCATATCACTCATGACATTGGCAGAGAGGATAAAAGGAAGTGATGCAAAATTGGCTCAATAGAATTAACCCAGATGGGCATTAATTACTACATAATGTGCGACATTGACTTAGTCCCTCTCAGTACACCTGCATCTGAGTAATTAGCCTGCATGTAGCACATTTCAGGTCCAACAGTATTAGGCAGTGGCCAAAGATCAAGGAGTTGTACCTTCAAAATAAAAGTCTGTGTGAAAGTAGATGAGGTGGACAACCTGTATGGCAAGTTTTGATGGATTTCCGCTTAAGCCATCAGGCAGTTTGCAGCTTTTCTGTATTTAAGTATAGACAGACAGACAGTACAAAATGTTCAGTGATATGATTGGCTCTGCTGACTGTGATAAATAGTATAAACTGTACAGTTGTAAATAATATAGGATTCTCACACTTAAACACTCCAATTCACTCTTACTTGCTTTCATATACACTTAGATTAAAATCTTATACTTCTCAAAAAATGTTTTCCATTCAAAAACTAATGTTGAAATTGAATATGCTTTCACATTATCCAAAAAAATCTGTAACTGGGAAATTATCTGTTTAAAATGTCCCAAAGTGGAAAACAGTATATATATTTTTTAAACTGGTTAAAATAAGAAGATGCTTTAGCATAGACTTTAATGATGGGTGATAACGTGATCATTTTATATAGTAGTGTTTTAGTTTTGTTTTTTAAAAAAAGATACCAGGATCAGAATCTATGCTTTATTCAGAAAGGGTCTCATATGATGTGAACCAAAACGTTGCTGTTTTGAAAGTCGAGCACTTTAATTTTGAAGAACCAGCCCGGAAGTCTTACGTGTAACTCTTGTTGACTTGACTCTCTGGGGACGCCCATATCCAGTCCACACCCGCCCCGGCGCTGGATCGGTTCCTCCCTCTACAGCAGCTTAATTTGCCAGCCTGGATGTCGGATCACCGCCGCAGTTTTACCGCAACAGGTAAACGAGCTGAAATGATTTAAATGCTTCACAGGGCGGAACATAATATAACACATACTGGACACTGTGGCTGATGACCTTGTTTTTTTTTATTTACCTTTTCTTGGAAGGTAAAAAGGGGGTGTCCTGCTTTAATAAAACCCACATATAAAAGGCGAGGCGGTCTAGTGTATTAACAATGTGGTTTCTTGACAGTGCCGCAGGGGATCTCTAGTATTTTTAGGATAAATTAAAAAAAATCCTGTAGAATGAATGAGAATTTCTGATATATGTCACTAAAACTGGAGTGATCGTCCTTTGTCTGCGTTTTGGATTTAAAAAAAAACGAACCATATGGCAGGAAACAAAACAGTCAGAGTAATATGTTTTATTTCATTCAAAATATTTTTATATATTTGTTCTTTACATTACCGAAATAAGAGCTGTCCGCTAAAATCGCCTTCACATTGTCAAGATAACGCGTTGACAGTGACAGTATCAAGTGTCTTGAATGTATTGTGTGCTGATGAATGCTGGAGATATGCCTTCTGGTCATTTTTTTTTCTTTCTTTTTTTTCCGAGCAACCATATCCTAACCTGGCAAATAGGCAAAACACAAAGGCTTTATTGTTTGTATGCCAAAAAATATAACTCTAGAGGTTTTTTTCCACTCTTTTAGCACCATTAGCCTTTTTTAAAAATACCATTTACACAGGAGGAGAATTCAATGCATGACTGCCACTTAAACATCCAGTGTCCAGAATATTCAGTCTGACTAATTAAACCCTTATCTTGTGAAATAATATATTTCTGTAATCCTCCCCTGGGCATTTAGTGTTCTTTGTAGCCAAACTCAACTCAACTTTAATGTAGTTTGAATAATGAAGTCATATGTCATTTATGATTGCTGTATTTTATTTTATGTTTGTCTTAAATTGGGAGTTAAATTTAACCCCAAATCTTTTATAGAGTGGAAAATACAGCTCATGCATGATTTCCTTTTGGTCAGGTGGTATTTCACTTCCACTTCCCAGCCTCACAGGTGATATCAGAGCTTGAGATAGTTTAAAGGGATAGTTTGAGCTTTTAAAGTTGGGGTTTTGTGAGACACTGATACAGAGTCCTGATATAGATAGTGGTTGGCAGGTCCTCAGTTTGAAAAAGAAGCAGGAGTACGAGTGTATGAAGCTAAACAATGAACTGCAGTGGATGGAGGGTGCAGCAAAACACACTTTCTTAATTTTCAGCTCTCTATTTATGTAGAATTTCCACACTTTCCTCTGCTGTCAGACAGTCCTTCCTGATGAAAGACTGAATGCAACATATCAGTCTCTCCAAGGCCGCAAGACTCCCTCTACAAAAACAGTAATTTTACCTCACAAAACTTGTGAGTTGCTTGTCTGCTGCTGATTCAATAATTTTGTGTGTCTTATTGTGTGTCTCTGGTGTTTGAAAGGGTTAGTCTGAATTTTCCAACCCTGACGAAAACTCAGAGTCGATAAATGTTGGTCTGCTTTATTTCGGAATCCTCAAAAAAAAATAAAATTCATATATTATTTAACTTGGAGATGGAGTGCCTTGGCTTTTTTCCATGGTTGTCTGCACAACTTCAAATCTGTCTGTTCTTTGTACTTTCACCTGCTCTACCGAAGAGCACCTGTCGAACCAACAGTCTGAGCCATGCTGCATCCTTCTCCTGCTGTGAACTAGTTTGTTTGCTTGGTTGTGTTATTGTGATTGTGTGAAAACCTGAACTAACACCAAAGTCATAGGATTAAACCAGCTGCTCCTATATTCTGCAAGGTACATGGTGTGCCAGCTGTCATTTACACTGACTCTGGATATATATATCTCATACACCCCCAGTTAAAAAAACTTAAACTATCCCTTTAACACCAGCGCAGTTTTCCATTTTTCTATGAGATGACTGGGGGCATGTTTGGCAGTTAATGCTTATTCACTGCAGTACAGACTAATTATAGAGATTGCGTTGTATATATGTGTGTGTGTGTGTATGTGTGTGTGTATTCTGCTACTCTCAGTGAAAACAGAAAGAGCAGGCTTTCTTTGCTGAAGTGGCAAAGTCCATCTTAACTGCACTTCCTGTGACATCTGGCCTCATCCCTACAGGGGACTGTTACGTACCCACCTGCCAGGAAAGAAAGCATTGCATAACACACGTGCTCTTAATTGCGCACAAGCATTTATGAGATGGAAGTGAAAGCTGATGGACTTTTTCTCCTTTCAGCGTCACCTATTCTCAAATGGCAGTCACAGTTGGGTGATTGTTAAAGCTGTATTTAGAACAATTTGGCTTTATTCTTGAAGGGTGCAGTGTGAAATAAGTGGCTAAGGTAGGAGAGGCTGCTGAGTGCTTCAGGGGCAGGGAATGTAAAGACAGTAAAAGAGACTGTGGTGAATCATTGCTCGAGCCGACCCACAGATGTAATAAAAGGATAAATGCAAGATTGATTCTTGTGACAGAGGTGTCCCTAGTTTTGACCTGCAGCCAAACAGAGGAAGGTGTGTCGCTGTCTTTGTATCTGAGTGTTTCTGTGCTCATGTGAATGGACAGAAATACAAGCACATGTACACACACACACACACACACACACACACATATACACACAGGCTTCTTTCTTTCTCAGGCTCAGCAAAGCTTCCTGGGCTGTGTCTGCTCGAACAGGGTCTCCCTCTGTATGAGCAGTGTGTGTCAGACACACTCGTGCACACAGGCTGACGCATTGATACGCACATCCGACCGGGCCAGTGCAGAGCACACAGGTGTCAATCAGCATGCAAGCCGGAGTCAAAGGTTCTTTGATACGTTTCTCCCTCAGTGCTGTGGGTCAGCAGAACACTGAGTGTCTCACGCTGTTCCTCATATTAAAACTCAGAAAGTACTACATGTAGCATTCTGAAACATCAATATTCCATCAGGAGGGAGGACTAATACCTGTATTGATGTTTTCAAATACCATGAGGAAGGAGCACAAGGATCAAGATTAAAAGTGCTGTATTTAACATTTTAGCACCAATTACCACAAAATCTCTACATAGTGATGAAGTTGGCAGTTTATGCACAGGGTTGTTGTCCATTTAAACAGTGCTGTGGAAGTATGAGAATGTGATGCAGCGTATGAATGTTGACTGACAGACATGGAACTGTTCCCCTATCAAGTTTGAACTTGGGTGCACTGGTGAAAAGTAGGGATACAACCCATTGTCCTGGACCTGTACACTCTATTAACTCACATACTTATTATCGTGACACAATAATTAAGACTAAGTGAATGATTTGAAGCAGATTTGGCCTTTTTTAGGGGCCACACTTAAAGAAAATGATACCATTTCGAGGGAAATGTACTGTAATTGGTGCTAATATCTTACACATAGCACCTTTAACAGGTTAGCGAGGTATGTTGAGCCTAAAGTCAGAGTTTTCTATGTTATGAAGATGGTCCTCTTTTGACCTGGCTAGATCACCGCGTCAACTCATGCTGCAAACTTGACCTACTCCTGACCAGGCTATGTTCAGTGTTTTAGCTTGAAATTTGCTAAAAAGCACCTTTCACTAACCAGTTCCATTCAAAATAACCCTCAGGGCTTGTTTGTCTTGGATTTTGCCACTGTGTTGCAAAAGAAATGAAAAATGAATGGAAGAATAATAGAGAATTACACTTTTTTTTCAGCCATTTGTGATCCCTGTGAGCGTCCTAATGAAACCTTAAGGATAAAGATCTAATGTTGACCTTGGAATAGCATGTTGACAAAATACTGCTCACTAAACATTTACCTACTTTTTCCGTTTGTTATGAAGAAAGCATAGCCGTCCTCATGTGTATGGCCAGATTAACCTGTTAGGTGGCCTAAGGGCAAACATTTGGTCTGAATCCCCATTTTCCGACACACCCTTAATGTATTGTTGGTATCCTATATCCTATCGCCTTAAAGTTTCTATGCACACAATAGAGTTCTCCTATTATTGCACGGCTGCAGCCTGTAATCTCTTGATCTAAGCATAGAATTTTCAACATGTAATAAGAAGTTGAAAGCTCCAAAAAAAAGCTAAGTCATGCTTTTGAAAACATATTCCAGAAAACTTGTCACTGTGCATAAAATGAGTCAGTTTGTATGACTTCATCCGAAGGCGAAAGTGTAAATACAGCAGCTGATCAGACTAGCTTAACACACTTAAAGTGTGTGTGAAAAGCTGATATTTAGAGAGGGCTGAGGTCCCTGTTAAAGGAAGGTCTTCCCTTGAATGCACTGAAGTGTAATTTGATATCTCAATTGATAAAGTTGAAAATATCCCTAATTCAAACATCATAAAGGTGTGTAAGTGTGTGGGGGGAAGAGTTTTAAAGGATAACCATTCAACAAAGTTTTGTTGAAGCATTCTGACAACTTTAGTTTTATTTGCATCATAAACGGTTGCTGTCCTCACAAAAAAAAAATTCTGGCAAGATTTCCAAAAGCAAATATCTACAACAACAATATGTGAAATTCAGTTTTGAAGGCAGTCGGTCCTCCAGGCACTAAACTTGCTTATTTATCATACTTATAAATAAAGATTTTGTGTCTGTGTGCACCTTGATGTACAATGGTTTGGAACCACTTTGCCCTAAAATGCATTTCAGTCTATAATTGAATTTAAAGCATATATTACTGCTCAATACATCGAGTATGACTGATCTGCGGTCTAATATCTGAAGATTTATGTGTCAGTTATTAAAATATAAGCAATAGCAAATGAATAAAGGGATGAGTTTGCTCTTCCAGCGCTGTCAGCACTGTGAGATAACTTGATTCCAATACCTCTCTGCATCATAACATCAACAATATGGTTAATCAAATCTAGAAAAGCATGCATTTCAGAAGCACTTTAGGAAGATTCAGGAGTCGTGAACAAATCGATTGAAACATCTTGTTGTGAGTCTCTGAAGGTGCAGTCAGTGTTGATGTAGAGGGTGTCCTCTGCGTGGTGTGTTGATTCTGTTTTTTTTGTTTTATCCAGGATGTGTCCGTGTTTGAACAGAGAAGGTTCTTTAACAGAGCCAATAGCAGATAGCATCTTGTATTTGAAAGCACACACACCTCTTAGGTAGGTGTTGGTGTATAAGGGCAAATGAGAGGCGGCTAAATACCTTCATACACAGTGTTTGCATAGGGCTCACATGGACAGTATAAACACACCTACACCCACATGGCTCAGGTTTAAGGCAATGATTTTGTGTAGTATTGTAAACGAGTAGTTCACCAACTATCTACTTGGCTTCATGCTAGTTGAAACACTGGTGCAGGTTATGACCGTAGCTTTTTTTTGCCCTCTGGAATGTAATTTTTATTGGATTTGCTGTAGGTGTAAAAGTCTGCCTGTCTAAGGATGGTTATGTCGCAAAAAGCTGGAAGCAGCAGCACTTTGTAAGTTAAAATTTGGCATTGTAAATGGTTAAATTGAAATTTCCATATTACTGAATTAAAACAAGCTGTACAACACAAATACAATTTTACACAGAGATCAATCAATAACAATGCAGACTAAGTTACTGTAACTGTTGCATGGTAAACTAAGCTAAACAACAAAGCTATCATTAGCTTTCTGAAATGAGAGTAAAGAGTGAAAGAGATCATATAATATGTAATCAAATAATTTGATTTCTTATGCAGATAGAAATGATAAAATGTTATTTTGTAAATATGTGAATTTGAGGGTTAATATTTCTAAAATACCAAAACATCTAAGATGACATGATCTAGCAATAATTTCAGGTACATTAGCCACATTATTAAGTATGTGTGGAAGAAGAAGGTGAGCACAGGACTATTCATTCTGGTGCAATCTGCAACCTTAACACTAGATGCCACTAAATCCTACAGTCTTGATTTTTAATGAAATTAACAAGATTTTAATTTGAGTATCAGCTTTCTTTGTATTGTATGTATTTTCTTGTTTGTATTTTCTGCAATGAATTTATTGTTTCACACCCTACTTGGAAGGCCGCTATTTTCTGCTCGTGCCTATGTGTTGTTTGTTTGTCATATGTCTGAGCCTCCACACATGCACCGGTGCATAAATTAGAGTGCATGCAGAGGCGTACGCTGCAGCAAGTGGTTCATTGCTCTTAAGTAATTGGCAGTGTCGGCATGTGCAGAGAATGATTTATACTACAACAACCACAGTCTCCCCTCCAGGAATTCACAAGAAAATGATGAAGCAATAGAGTAACAAGAGCAGAAGGAGAGGGTGGGATGAAAGAAATAAGGGTGGGAGTCATTGAAGACTGGATGCATGTTTCGAGTGAGGGATGAATAAGAAACAGGGGGAGCTGAAATGGAAAAGATAGAGTGGAGAGTCAGGAGCGGAGGAATGATTTGGTGAAAGCAGAGAGGAGATTGCTTAGACCTGACAGGAATCCCAGCTGAGGAGAAGCTTTGCTTGTCAGCTACAGGCTTCTAAATAGATAGATAGCTAACACAAGAGGAAACAAAGAGGAAGGTCTGAGTGGAGGGACTAATAGAATCTGAAGTACAGGATTGAAAAAGTTGCTAAAATAATATAATGAGAAACTGCAGGAACATGAAACTCAGCTTAGGGGGGGAAATGAAGAAAACTATCTAAGTTACGGAGTATTACATTTCCAATTTGAAGATGTAGCATGCATGAATGATCAAGAATGTGGGTAGTACATTGCAGGAGCAGTATAACTAAAAAATGATTCAGCAACAACAGCAAAAGAAGAGGATGAATAGCGAGAAAAAATCATGTGGACAGGAAACAATCGAGACATGGAACCCCACCAGTGGAGGATTTTTCTGTGGCAGTGCTTTCCGTGGTGCTAAAAAATGAAAGCCCATACACACAGGGCTCATTTTCCAATTGAAGAGTATTACCTGCATGGGCTCATGTGTACTTCTTGCCATTCTGCCAGAGATCCCACAGAGGGATCTCATCAGGTGGGCTGGGCTTCCTGCCCGCCGGCAGCAGTGGATGCAGACTGCATCAATACAAAGCAACATGGAGTCTTTTTTTGTTTTCCTTTTTTCTATTTCCTTTTTTGTGTGATATATACAGTGCAGACACATATCTATCTATCTATCTATCTATCTATCTATCTATCTATCTATCTATCTATCTATCTATCTATCTAGGTCATCTATTCATTTTTTTATTCAGTCAAGGGTTCATAGGACAAATATTGATGTATTTCGAACTCAACAAATATTTATATTACCAACAAGTCAAATATGTATATCCCTACTAATTCCTTAATATTTATATTACTAATATGAAAAAACCCATACATTCCTAAAGCAAATATTTATTTTGTGAGAAAATATTTATATTCCTTATTAAACTGATGTTAATTTTACCTACAAAACATATTTTTCCTTAGTAGAACAAATATTCATGTTCCCTATATGTTTCAAATGAGGCAAGTATTTGTATTCATAACAAGAGAATACTGACAGTTCTAATAAATCAAATACTTACAGCCATAAAAATACAATATTTTCATTTCTTTGGAGACGCATACATCAATATTATGAAAAAAGTATACATCCTAAATAAGCCACCAAGCCTAGTTTGATAAGGATTGGAAAAAAAACACAGGAGAAATTGAGACACACAGAGGTTTGTAAATGGCTGCTGGTTTGAGCCGCCATCTGTGATCTGAGAGCCGTAAAAGATAAATGCTCCCTCCCTCCCAAAACACCATCATTTGTCCCTCCTCAGTGTCCCACAACTGTCTGTCCTCCTCTTGCCTACTTCTCCCTGTTGGCGTTGTCCGTATCTCTGCTCTGCTCTGCTTTCTCCCTCTCTCTCTCTTCCTCTCTCTCTCATTTTGTCCCCCCCGTCCCCCGCTCTGTCATCCTTCACCGTGCTAGCTGATCACCGTGCCTTCTTGCATTGTGACCGGGGAGATGAGATTTCTTTCCTTTTTATTGCTCGCGCATACATTTACATCCTTTCTGTCCTCTTCCTTATTCACACACGCATGCTCGCATTCCTCACTTACACCCGCTGCCCTGAAACGCACACGCGCATGCACACACACACACACAAACACAAAATCACACTCACACCTTTCTCTCTCTCTCTCTCTCTCTCTCTCTCTCTCTCTCTCTCTCTTTCCCTGCAGATGTCTGAGAGCTAGCCAGCTGAGTAGAGGACTTCCCTCTCTGCCCGTGCTCTCCACCTGCAGTCATGAATGGTAAGAGCACTTTGTTTCTGTCTTGTCTGTGTGTGTGTGTGAGCTCATGAGAGACAAATGTAACCTTAGACACAGTGAAGACATCCAAAAGTTGACCGATTAGCAGCAGTTGTGTCATGCTCCTTTTTTAAACTTTATTCTTTCTTTATAGTCATCTTCTTGTCCAGACTAGAAGGTGCATTTCCTTTAATCAGTTATGATGTTTTGATGTTTTTGCTGTTTAAATGGCAGGCTGAGCTGCACTTGAGCGAAGGATTAGACTTAAACTCTAAATTATAGATTATTATACAATATGTAATCCTCTTCAGCAATAAGGGCTTTGAGAAAAAACAATTTCTAATACACTTTATGCAAATTATGAGCTATTTTGGTGTGTGTCTCTGTTTTTGGGACGGCCTCTGTTTCTTTGTGTTCAGTCTTGAATATGA
This sequence comes from Acanthurus lineatus, assembly GCA_029814665.1. Lineage (NCBI taxonomy): Eukaryota > Metazoa > Chordata > Actinopteri > Acanthuriformes > Acanthuridae > Acanthurus > Acanthurus lineatus. Next base: position 10,230,150 of record JAPZDV010000010.1, read on the forward strand.
TGCATCTCTTTTGTCCTTGGTGTGGACAGAATTACACAATAATGTGTGTGTGTGTGTGTGTGTGTTAAAACCCCTTGTTTCCAGCCTTTGATCTGAGCAGTAGCTGTTGCTTCTTAAGGGCCTCTTTGGAAAATGCCTCAGAGAAAGTGTGTGTGTGTGTGTGTGTGTATGTGTATGTGTGTGTGTGGTGCATCTTTTCCTCATCACTAATTCTGCAGTTAAACAAAATGCTAAATCAGTATGTGATGAGTTTCTCTATAGAAACATACCGTACAGGAGACTGAGCTCCTCGCGTTGTTTCCTTGTGAACACAATGAACCTGAAATGAACCATTTGTAAAGTCATCAGTCTGTGAATTTTTCAAAACAAGTGAACAGCATGCAACACTTCAAAAGAAAGAGAGGAGTGTGTGTGTGTGTGTGTTGACTGAAATGCTGCAGCGTGCACAGACTGTCGATCCACTGTGCTCAACCTGTCCTCCCCGGGTGAAGGGTTTGATGTGTAAATAGTTATGAGAGCAGCGGTGTGGTTTCCCCCTGAAGACCGGCGCTGGCGTCTGGAGGTTTGACTCCAGCGTCTCCTAAGGATTGTACAGCACCTAGACAACAGCTCACAGGCTCACATGGGGGAGGAAAATCACACTAGGTAGAGGCTTTTTATGTCGCAGCAGCTTAGGACATGAACTGTGATACAGTTGGTTTAAATCCTGCACAGGCATCTTTGCCGTGAGAGCTTTTCTATGAGAGAAAACTGCAGTTCTTTTCTTTCTGCTGATGGTCCGGGGGCTATATTGTCTTAATATTGACTGAATGTCTCTTGAGTAATCGCTCGTAGTTTGTGTTCAAGGTTGCTGTGCAGGAAGCCGTTTATTTAATAGATTCAGTGTACAACGGGATGGATTCATCTTGGTTCCAGCAGTGTCTTTTGGTTAAATTTCAATAATTTTTTCCAGTGAAACAAGTGAAGAGCAAATTCTGATTTGCAGGGATTGCCTTGAAGAGCCAAAATGTTAATGGGAACTTTGGTGAAAAAAAATAAATGAGTAACAAGAAAGGAATGCTGGTGTACAAAAAAACAGCAGGAGTTACATTTAAGAAATACTTGAAAATTTTGGGAAATAAAATCAAGACAAATTGATATCATTCTCATATCCGTCTGTTATATACAAAACTATAGCCAGTGGACTGTTAGTATAGCCTGTCATTAAGACATAGGTTTCATATAAATTCTGACCTTCATTTGAACTCTTAGAGCCATTGTATTTGCCCTCATTAACAATGATGTCAACCAAGAGAAAAGTTAAACACAAAAAGAACAAAACATAACTGTGATTAAAGAGAAGCTGGTTAGGACACTTAGATATTAAGGCGAGGAGATGTTTGATCATGGTTATAAATTCTTAATAGGACTTTGGTTACGGTTCAGTAATTTGAACAAGTTAAATAGGGTCCAAAGTTTCCACCTTATCATACAGTCAAGCTATCTGCAGTGATTAAACACAGGGCTGGATGATGGACTGTGTGTGCATTTATAAACATTTTCCATAATCCATAAGCAAACACGATAAATGATTCAACAATCCGCTGTCTTTTAAGTATAGGGTTTGGTGTCTTTGAAAGAAGCCGGTTTTTAACCAAATTGCCAACGAAATGTAAATATCTTATCAAGCCATGTGCTAAAATATCTATATTAAGTAACTCTCCATTTCAGATCCATCTGCAGTGGATACACAGTTTTAATCAATACCTGGGAAAGTTGGAGGTTCACAATGGCTGATACAGGATCAGTAATTTGCAGGGTGTAGTGCCCACTAACAAAAATTAGTAGAGTAAATAGCTGTAAGCCTCACCAGTTAGATTTTTAGTTTCTGACAGATTACATGCATTTATTTTTAAGCTGTCAATGTGATTACAAATGGCATGGATCCCTAGAGTTTCTGAAAAGTAACCAGATTCTCTTCTTTTGTCTTAATCATTTTGATGATTCAGGTCAGCTTCGCTCGACACAAAGGTAACAAAAATCAAAGATGAATTTTATGGATTTATTAAGCTTGTTAAGCTGAAACTGAAAGCGATATTTATCTGCTTCTGCAAATGTAACATTCAGATGACCTCTTGAACCTGAAAACTTACAGTTCTTTAGTCAGCTTCTTTGGAAAATTGTAAAATTTGTCCCCTTTTCATCTGGTTATAAAACTGAGTGTCCATATGTTTCCAGCACAAGTGTCAAACCACAGAAGAGCCCTTTGGTTTCTGCTGTTGTGTAAGAAGCTTTGCAGTGTCCCACTTATCCAAAGAGCTGATACTGTACACACACACTGTATCAACTGACAGGCCGGTGGATGTGGCCATGCTAGCTACATGTCCCAGTGGCACTGTGCTAAATATCGCTGCCCTTTTATCACTTACAAAAGCTGCTAAAAGAGGTCCGTCAGAGCCAACAAGACAATGTGAAGAACCCTCACATCACCGCCAAGATTAATTGCTTTTTCATTTTTATGGCTGAATTTGCTGACAATGTTAAAAACTAGGCTAAAGCACTGCGGGCTGCTAACATCGGCTATGTCAGGGAAAAACGCACATACCTGAACAGGTGCTGCTGTCGCTGTGAAGGGTACAGTGAGTTTGTTTAGAAATAGAAACCAGCTCAAGGTAATCTGCCAGAGTGTTTGCTCACAAACAGACATCTCTCACAGAGGCAAACAGCCAGCAGTGTCTGATAATATCTGTTTATTCTGGGAAAAAAAAATTAATCTTCTTCTAATTTAACTCTGCTGTTTTAACATTTGATATTCATGCTGCATATGAGCGACTGCTGTGCTGCAGCTTTGTCCTCAGGGATGTAATATGTGTGTGTCTGCTGTGGTCGACAAGAGCAAGCGGTGGTGTTTGGGTTAGCGCAGGGGAGGAAGTCGACCATGGGCAGGGTGGTATTTCCTGGAGCTGGTGAAAAAATTGCACCCTAGATACCAGCTGCTTATAGACATGCACCCATAATAGCACAAAGAATCGTAATTTGCACATGAAGCTACTGTATCATAGCTCAGTGTTTTGTCCTCAGCTTTGTTATTTCGTTCCTGCTGTGTTGATCTTTTGCGTCTGCAAGAAATTGGGAAGAGGGAGGGTCCTATTTTTGTCTCCCCTGTTATGGTTGTTCATGCTGAGATTAAAAGTTTGGAGACAATTTCTGTGTACAATAATCCTTGTCATAATCATGGGATAAGAATCCACATCAGGGTGGTGTACTGTATATGCATATAATCTGTTGAAGTTGGTTCACCTTCAATTTTATAGAAATTTCTTCTAAGTATCTAAATTATTGTCTCCAAATTGATGTAGAATTTTTTAACAAGTTTATTCTAACTTAATCTAGCACCATAAAACATACTGTACCCTGTTTCTTTTCTTATAACAGTTTAGTTTGGGGTTGAATTTAGTTTCTTCAAGCAAGTTACATTTGTTTTCCATATCAAATGGATTGTTTTCTTGAGGGAACAGCTGAGCTCATGATGATAGTGGCTGAATGATTTAAACTCGAAACTCTCAGCAAACTTAATATTCTTCATTTCAAACTCAATGTTGTGAAAAAATCTGTTAACATTTTTTGTAATGTTTGGATGGCTGTGGCAGCAGTCTTTGGCATCACGGTGGCCCATCTGTCTCTGTCCGGCAGAGGAAGATGAGCTGTTTTATAAGTGAGCTAGATAAGAGCTGTTCTCCACCACTGATTTCAGTGTAGATTTGGCTGTTTCTTGCATGAACCCATCTGTTTTTACTGCCTGAATGCAGTCTGCAGTTGATAAAGTTGATAAAGCGGTTTGCCACTCCACTCCTGTAATCTGAAATCATTTTATGTGTCCTCTCTCTCTCCCTCTGTCTCCTCTGTCTGAACTCATTATATAACATTATCTCTTTGCATGTATCTCTGTCATTCAATTGCTGCCATATGGACAGAGTACATCCATCCGCGCAAAATGGTCATACAGTCAGTCCCTCTCTTAAAGATGACATTAGAGCTCATGCAGAAGAAATGATGACAGGAAACCCTGATCAAGTTTTGATTTGATTTGATTAATGTAATTGATTCACCTGTGATTAATTAATCATCACCTCAGATGACTATGTGTTAAGGTCGTCCTTTAAAATTGAGTGTGAATTGTGTTTCATATCCCTCACACAGCGTATTTGATTCCATATATAATTCATGACCAACCCTGAACTTACCTTGAGATATGCAAGAGTGGAGCAGAGTGAGAAATGCTGACTGGACATTTTTATGCATTAATCATTGTCGGGAGTTGGTTAAGAGTGGTTTCATCTGAGGGGGGGATCTCATTTGAGATGGAAATTATGCAGACTTTTTGGATGGTGAAGTTAAAAAGACACTGTATACTGAATTTTGTATTAGCGTTTCTGCTAAGGGGATTTTAAATGTGTTGCTGTATTTGTGTATGTTGATTAGTGAAGCATAGCCCAAACATCCCGGTTTTAAAAATACAAAGCTTTTTTCTTCTACTGAGAATACTTTCTAAGAGATGCTACTATCATATTTATGATGGCTTGGGGCTCAAGAATTTAGTCTGTATTATTTTAAAAAAATAAAATAACAAAAACAGAAAACAAATATCTGCAAATCTCGATCAAAAACAGCGGTTAATATTGTGAAGAAATACAGTCAATAAAAAATTTAAGATTTGGTATTCATTTCTATAAAATATTCTCTTCAGGGTCAGCGGACGATTACTGTTTAAGACTGGAATGTCTGAAAAATTAATACACTGATTTCCATGAAATCTGATTCAAACTTTCATGACTCCCTCTGGATGAAAACTGCAGTGATCTGCTGACTTTCAATTTAATTTTTAATTTAGAACTACAACTTGTAAAACACGGAATTCTAAT
>JAPZDV010000010.1:10235150-10391572 GCA_029814665.1 Acanthurus lineatus
TTTTTAATTTATAACCTACAACTTGTAAAACACGGAATTCTCATAAGCATTAGCTGCATTTGTGGTTAGTGCTAACAAGCAAGTGTTTATCATGTTTTTAACTTTTAGCTCATTAACATCAAGGCTCAAAAACATTACTGTTTACATCAGCTTTCCAATAAGTTTGAGTCACAACTTCTTTTTAATCTCTAGCTATTTTGGCTCTTTACATGCTTCTGTTTCTGTCATGTTACAAATGCAATTTTGATGTTTTCTTAATGTCTCATTTTAAATTTCTAAGCCTTTGTAAAGCACTTTGAATTGCCTCGTGTCTGAATGTCGCTATATAAATAAACTTGCCTTGCAAACAAGCTAATCTTAGATTGTGTAAACAGTACATAGAGGCGTATACCTGCGACACATCAGCATGTTACTGTTGTCATTGTGACCATGTTAGCATGTTAATGTTAGCATTTAGCCCAATGCACAAACAGCTTTACAGAGCAGTTAGTGTGACTCTACTGGTCCTGTGTGTTTTGATATGTGTTATGCTTAAAACAAGTTTAAAAAAAACTCTTTTCTATGTCATAGACCCATTTAGCAATAAATAACTGAAAGTATTATTTTAATATCTTTAAAAAAAATACTGTTAGTTAATTGTGTCTGCATGCTATATTAGCAGATGTAAAAGAAATTGTCTGTATTTTTGCTCTGTAAACTTTTTCTTTCGATGACATTTCTGGCTTGATATTTGAAATCATTAAAAGAGACAGAAAACAGAGAGAAAAAGAGGGGTATGACATTCAGTTAAGGTCCCTGACCAGAACTGAACCGTGGACATTTTGGTTTTATAACATGTGCCAGAACCAGTCCTTTATCCTGATACCGCAAATTGATGATGTTGTGTTTGAACATGAATTCTAATAATTTCTGGTGGCCAGACGATTTCAAAATACCATTTCATTGTCATTTCAAAGAACTTCAAATGTCAGAATTGTCTGTTGATTTTGTCCAGGCGGAGCCAGTGTGTGGGCCATCACTCCAGAGGAGAGGGGGAAACACGACAAGCAGTTTGACAGCCTCACCGCCGTCCTCGGCTATGTCTCAGGTACACTGTTGTCATAACAAACAGACTAAATACTTGTTTATGAAAAACACCTCAAAGTGTCATCAGGAGGTCAGCTTTTTTGAAACGCCGGTCTCTCTGAACCTAAGCAATTTTTGTCTGTCTGTAGGAGAACAAGCCAGGAAATTCTTCCTCCAGTCTGGCCTGCCTCCCTCTGTTCTGGCTGAGATCTGGTAAGCACTAACTGACCATTTAGTGGGTCTTCATCTGAAATAATGGGGTTTTTAAGCCTGAACAAATGGGTCAGTAGGTCCAACCATTGTTTTTTGGTCAGTTTGGTTCCCTCAGCATGCTTTGAACTTCCTGTGGAGCACTGACTTCCTTCACAACCTGCCCCACCTAATAAACTGTGTGTGTGAGAGGGGAGAAAGTGTGTGTGTTCTATAATTAGAACAAACTGTGTGTGTGTGTATAACGCTCCTGAATTTCAATCCCACCAGAGTCTTGTCCTCTTGTGATAGCATCACCTTTTCTATTGTCTTAATAAAGGGAAACAACATGAGGAATGTTCACTTTGCTGCAAACAGATTGCATTACATCTCAGCTCTCTTTCCTCCTCCTCTTCTCTCTCCTCCTCCTCCTCCTACAGGAACCTTGCTGACTTGGACAGCGATGGGAAGATGGACAGGCTGGAGTTCTCTATAGCTATGAAACTCATTAAGCTCAAACTTCAGGGGCATAACTTACCTTCTACCCTGCCAGTCATCATGAAGCAGTCTCCCGTCTCCAATTCTGCTACATCCATCCCTTCTTCTGCACGTTTTGGTAAGAGTTTCTCTGAGGATACTGCAGCCACAGTCCTACTTCAAAACCACTGTGCTTTCACAAACCAACAACTTAGAATTGTCATTAACAAATTTTTATAGATTTAGCTTTTTTCAAGGTTGTTCTTAATATCTTCATATTCCCCTGTGTGTTTCCTTCTAATAGGAATGGGTTCTATGCCAAACCTGTCTGTCGGTCTGTCATCCATGTCAACTATGTCAGCCATGCCCATCCTAACTCCCATCCCGGCTAACCCCCACATGCACTCTGTGCAAACCCTGGTGCCAATTCCAATGACTCTGCCTGTTATCAACTCTATGGGAAACTCTGGACTCCCCAACGGAAATGTCAACCTCCTCCCCCCACCTCTTGTTCCCAACAATGCAGGTTGGTTCTGCAATGGAACCACTCTGATTTGCTTATTGGGAAAAAAATAGGGGAGGTATTGAGTATTCAAACTTGATGCAGGATCCAGGAGATGAATGCACGTCGGAGATATTGGATTATCTTTCAAAGCCAGTCAGTTCAGCTAATTTTCATTAACGCAACAGGGATATTTCACTGGCACACGTATTTTAAGATTAAATGCAAAAGAGTAGCAAGTAGCGTTCAAAATAAACACTGCAAAGCAACGATAAGAACCATGTCCTTTTTATCTTTGCTGAATGGTAATTTATATAAACTTGTGCACAAATAAAGAAAGACTACTTAATTTTTAGACATTAATCTTCTCAAAATTTAACTAGGTCCCAAGCCCTAGGACCTTGTTAAATTTAATAGCTGGTGCAGCCAAATCCTGGTGTGTAATATTTAGTATATCAGGGTCAGTTATTCAGGTCTTGCGAATTAATGATGAATGCATGCAGCATAAAAGGGTGTAACCTTAACTATCTTCTCCATAAGGTCTTATACCTTTCTTCAGGTCACAAATGGATTTCACTTTCTGTATGTGTATGCATGTTGCGGTGTGCATTTAGTGTAACTAGAGTCTTTACTGCAGTTACACAACCTAGAGGATAAAAAAGTCGTTGATGTGCCGTGCGGGTGCACGTGTATGATACCAACAAACTAATTTAGCCTGTTTTTTCCTTTTGATATACTCTATTATCTGACTGGTCTCCTCATATTTCACCTCCTCCATCTGTGCTCTCTAATCTCACTTTGTTCAAATACAATTTTTGTCTGTGAAACAAGCAATCTTATAATAGTAGGTGTGAAATATCTGCTATTATGTGGTGTTCCCTCAATTGTTTTACCCCTCTCTGCTGATAACAAATATCACCTCGAGACTAACCCTCTTTAGTGCAGGGTTGCAGAGAATTGCATTCACTTTGTTTGTAGCCTGATGTCAATAACCTTGCTGCTAGAGCCCCTTTTGGCTGCGACTATAAAGTATGAGAAGATAAGATTAGATATACACACATTCAAGGGCAATAGCAGCCTGCACGTCTACAGTGTGCCAAAAAGTGATTGCTTAAGGAGACACATGCACAAACTGTATGTATGTACATGCATGCACTAAAGCAATTATTTGAGTGTTTTCTCTTATTACCTCAAATTGGTCAAAATTACTTTTAACTATTAACTAACTGCTTTACACTCTCTTTGCAGGGCTCCCTCTCTCTGGCTTCTCCTCTCCTATGGCATTCTCTCCATCCACTGGCATGTCAAAGGCTAACTCTCTTCTGGACCTTGGATCCAGCAGGTGAGATCCAGGGATAAAAATGATTAGATACTGTATAAAATGATTGTGTAGCTCCTTAAATAGCCTGCGGAGAATTTTTTTGCTACTTTTGAATTTTCTCTGTCAGACCATTAAGTTCCTCCTAGAACATAAATTCAAAATTAAATAAAATAGTATTATAGGGGGGATGGGAGGATTTTTAAAATAATCAGATCACAAACAGGGTTTTTGCAGGAAAAGGGTCGAGGATCAGAATGCAAGCAGAGATGAACCAAGATAACAGAGAGAGCAGGAAGGCATGTTGAAATCAGATGTTGGCAACAGTAGGAAGTGGGCTTGTTTAGAGTAACAAACATTAAAGGAGAACTTGAATCAAACAGCATTCTTAGGGTAGGAAGTCACCATTGCCAGGGAGTTTTCGTCTTTTTTAATAGCCAAAAAAGGTCAACCTCATTGGTACAGAGTGTTTATTTTAACAATAACATATTTCTGTTATTTTTTTATAACAAATATTCATAGTTTCCTGAGTATGAAGCCCACTGACCTTGCTGAACTCTAAATTCCTTTTGGCATTAATCACACATTCACATTTGCAGTTTTGAATGTCTTGACAAAAACTTGATGAGTTAAAAATGAAAATTAGTACAGACATTCATGCCCCCTCAGGATAAATTATGACTTTGTAACCCCTTTGTAACCTGTAACATTATTTGTAATTTTATAAACTCTGACTTTTCCTCTAGGCTAACGCCACCATCAGTTCAGATTTTTTGTCCTGTACTTGCAAAACTTGTAACAGTTCCTTCACACCTCATGCTGTTTATGTCTTGTTCTAATGTGCAGACATTAACATGCTAATGAAACACATAAAATACACATAAAATTCCTGCTAAAAATCAGCAGTTTATTATGTTTTTTTTTCCAATTTTTGTATGCTAATCTTAGCATGTAGCTCATAGCACAAAGCATAGAGAGCTGCTAGAAAGCTAAACTGAGACCTGCTAAGCATCAACAATGTTAGCATTGTCATTGAGCATGTTTGTATGGGTATGTTAGCACGTAGCTCAATTCACTGAGCATAGTGCCTCTAGCCCGGCTGTAGACTAGTAGATTTTCTAATTGTAGGAAAATTAGTGTTTGTGTTTTAAATTTGAAAGTAAAACAAAGCAACAGGTGATAAATAGTAAACTAAAGGTGACATGTTTTAGTTACTGTTTCTTATTACTTATTTCCAGCGGGTTTTGTCACATAAAGTGGTGTGACAGCACTTGTCATTAGCCACTGATGTTAGCTTATATATCAAAAAGAAATATAATTATAAGAGATTAATTGAAGAGGTTTGTTGTCCTTATCTACAAGATAATCAGTAAATTAAACAAAGAAAAGACCAGTGTCTTGGAGGTTTTTTGCCATTTCAGCAACAGATTCCCTTCCCCAGCCAGATTCCCTTCGAAAAAGACAACAGTAGTATCCAATATCCTCGATCCTTCTTTTGGTGTTTTGTGTGGTTTGGGAAACAGGATAGCAGTAGTAGTATCTGATTTCATTTCAAATGTATTGTTTTTAGTGGTCCAGTGTTTCATACAAAAAGTTCTAACCTGAGGTGTGGGTGGTAAGACAAGCAATAATAAGGGCAGCGAGAGTGTTGGGACATCAAACACCAGTGCAAGTCAATTGAGCACCCACCCACATCACTACAACCTTCCAATCCTGACTGTGACAACCTTTCATATAGGACTTTATGGCACTCCTTCTCCTGTTTTTGTTTTCCAGACCCATAGCACATTTAATGTAGAGGAATTTTACAGTCCTGCTTGGTTGAACCAGTTCACACACATAGAAAAAAGCACTGCTGCAGGATCCCTAACCACATCTCCTATTGTCTCCCTGAAACCTATTATTTCATTTCAGCGGAGTGCTGCAACTTTCCACCCTACAAAGACTTCAAAACAATACATTCTTCTCAAATGAGCATCACTGACCCGGCCTATCCTTTTGCTATTCTTGCAGATGCATTGTTTATAATAAAAACAGAACGACTGATTAGTGTTGCCTCAGGATACAGTGCTGTCTTGTTTCAGGGAGTTATTGTCTATGTGGTCGTTTGCAGCAACTTCCTCTGCAGCTAATTAAGAGCCGAAAAACAACACCAGGGAGTCTCGAAGCAATTAGTAGTTTTAAGCTGAGACTTTAAAACAAGAGGGGAAAAAAATACTGACCATATAATATTATTGTGTATTTTTCCTTTAGGTGTTATCTTTGCAATATTGACATGTCTCATTTCTCTCTTTTTGCAGTTCAAATTCTTCTTCCAACACGTCGTTGGCCAGTAGCTCTCCAAAGACGGGTGCAAGTGACTGGGCCGTTCCACAGGCCTCAAGACTCAAGTACCGTCAGCAGTTCAACACGCTAGACAAGCTTATGACTGGCTACTTGTCAGGTAGGTCCCCCACCACACACACACACATACACATAAACACACACACATACAAATACACATACACACACTCAGATACTCGACCTAAATAAACAAGAGGTTTTCAGGACTCAGCTACTCATAGCTACTTATAAGTAGTTTCGTTGAAGCTTGACATAGAAAAATCTGTATCAGTTTTTCTTACACACATGCACTCCTGGACTCTTGTGATTGCCCTCAGCATCACTTGACAGATCGCTGCACTCAGAAGTGCACAAAAACTTGGAGGGAGAATTCACTGTGCTGTTATTTCTGATGCAATTTCTACTTTCAGGACCTCAGGTTAGAAATGCGCTGATAGCATCCAACCTGACCCAGACTCAGCTTGCTACCATCTGGTGAGTATTGTGCAAGTGTGTGTTATGAGTGTACATGTGTGTTGGTGTGTGGGAGGTATCTTTGCTGTTCAGTTTATACCACTGTAAATACTGATAAGCTCTAAAATGCAAAAAAGAAGGAAACATCAAAACTAAACTGCCCGTTATTGTGGATGTTTTAGATCTTAATGGTGAAATCTGTTAAGTTCCTGACAATATAAGATTCTGTGGCAGAGACAAGTGACTGAAAAAGTGGAATATTATCCTAAATCATACTTCTGACTGTCACACTTCATTGTTGTGTGACAACTATTATTATTTCTAGATTATTGATAGACTGACTATAAATGTTAGTCTATCAAGCCATTTGGAGTTTTAATTATTGAGGCTCCTGAGACATTTTGTTCTGGTTTTAAGATTGTTGAGGCCCTTTCAGACGTTTTGTGCTGGTTTTAGAGGCAGCAGCAGCTCAGTCTGAAGGGAACATAGTCCAACCATGAACTATGTTATGATGTTTTAGCTAGTCGCTGGAGAGGGATTTTACTGTCTGGGTAAGGCAACTCCCAACCCTAAGGGGCGCTAACTATGTAATAGCCACATCCCTCTGACATCAGCTGTTGCAACTGTTTGCTAACTTGTGTCCTAACAACTCTATGAGGTAATGATACGTCTGTGTTAACAGCCTGCTCCCTTGCCTCATAAGATAGCAACTGTGCTGCTTTTAAATCACAAACATAATTTAGCTTTATTGCTTTATAATGTGTGTACACAGGACCCTGGCAGATGTGGATAAAGACGGCCAGCTACAAGGAGATGAGTTCATTCTGGCCATGCACCTGGTGGACATGGCTAAAACTGGTCGACCTCTGCCCCTCACGCTGCCTCAAGACCTGGTACCTCCCTCTCTAAGGTGGCACACTCACACACAAATGCCAACTCACACTCGTAAATTTTATTTTTTTTATGTTTATTATTACAACCACAGGTCTTTTTTTCACATTTCAGAGGAGGAATCAAGTCAAGTGAGCTTGTAAATGGGACGGGTCCCTACATAACTCCCTGTCTAATAGAAACAGCAGATCTAGAACCTGCACAAAAGCCCAAGAGCAGCGGTATGTCATGTCCTGCACACTTTATGTGTTCTTATAATGTGAGTCTATGTTCTTCATCTGTCTCACACTGCTCTCTTTCTCCTCTTTTTAGTGTCCTTTGAGGACAAGCTGAAGGAGAACTTTGCACGAGGCAGCGCTGAGCTGGAGAAACGACGACTGGCCTTGGAGGAGGCACAGAGGAAGGAGAGGGAGAGGAGAGAGAGGGAGGAGAAGGAGGCTCAGGAAAGGAGGGAGAGGGAGGCCAGGGAGCAGGAGAACCGGAGGAGGCTGGAGGAGGAGAGGCGGTTGGAGAGGCAGAGAGAGATGGAGAGACAGAGGGAGGAGGAGAGGATGAGGGAGCTGGAGAGGAAGGAGGTGAGTGAGAGACACAGCCTTAAGTTTCAGATGCTGAACATCGAAATCATTGATGCATGGTGACCATGTTCTCTTTTGTTTTTATTCTTTAGGCGGCAAAGCAGGAGATGGAGCGCCAGAGGAGGGAGGAGTGGGAGCGTGGGAAGAAAGAGGAGCTGGGCAGGAGGAGAGAGGGGGAGCAGGAGGAGATCTCACGACTCAGGGCCAAAAAGAAGAGTCTAGAGTTAGAGCTGGAGGCTGTGGTGAGATGTTAATGAATGTGCATACTGACAACGTTAGAATTTTAATGAAAGCATGGATACAGACTATTCTCAACTGCTTGGTCTCGCAGGGAAACAAGCACAAGCAGATCTCAGACCGACTCCGTGACGCCCAGAGCAAGAGACGGATTCTGAAAGCGGAGGTGGACCTCGTCAATCAGAAGAGGGACATACGCATCACTGAGATCAACACATTGCAGCTTCAGTTTGAGGTGAAAGAAATGTGTTTGATTTTGCTTCTTCCCTCTCAAGCTACTCTTATTTAAATCATCCTCATGAATCTTGTTTTTCATTTCCTGTTTGTTTGCTTCTGTGTTTGCCACAGGACTGGCAGAAGAAGCTCTCACAGCTGGTCCCAGAACAGCAGAGGCTGACTGAGAAGCTGCGAAGCATCAGCATCAACAAACACTCCTGTGGGTGACAAACCGCTTGCTCACACAACCAAAGGACATAATACAGGTCAATAAATTCCCTTACTTTGCTTCTGACCTTTGACCTGTGTCTTGTAGCGGAGGCTTTGACTTCTCTGACCGGGAACGTGACGGAGAAAGGGGTGAATTGTCGGAGGCTGAAGGACCAGCTTGACACTCTGGAGAGGGAGACGACGGACAAACTGGCCCAGATGGAGGAGTACAACAAGGAGCTTAAGGTCAGCAGTTAGCAAAAACCAGGCTCAGGATGTGAAGGATGCTAATGACCGTTAGCCTTTCTCAAAGGAGCGTAGACCTTTTGAACTCAATAAACTCAAATTACTCCTGGATAAGCCAGATTAGGTCACTACAAAGCATTTCAAACCACAAGATTGTAGACACACTTTAATATCGTGTGCGTGTAATGTCACCCATAGATTTATAGAGAACTATTTTTAGCACTAAAATAGTCAGACTCAGTGCTCCTCAGTATTTTGTCCGTTGTTGCAGGCAGTGAAAGTGGTGGCTCATCTTTTTCTGTAGAGAGGTTGGGTACTTTCAGAATGATATAACAGTGCATAAATAAAGCGACATGCTGGCTTACAATAGCATTACGAACCAGAAACTGGTTTGTTGGGAGATAATTTTTCTGTCCTCCAGCAACTTTTTATTGTAATAGAACAAAAACGGGGAGTTTCGCTCTAAAATTCAGCCTTTTAGAATCCAACTTTAGAGTTTCAGCCCTCAGGCAAAGACAGCCTCATTACCTAACCATTATTTCATACATGTATGAAGCCCCATAATTCAATACCTGTGAAAATAATCTCCTTTCTATGTCTGTTGTCAATGTGATACTAACAGTTGCTGCATCAAAGTGCCTGCTTTGATCTGTGGATCTCTTCAGCTGTTTTTTTGACTGCTTTTAAAAAGCTTTTAACGCTGTTCTTTGTCTCCTTCCTCTCTTTTTCCTCTGCTCTCCACCACCTGGACATCTTTCCCTCCAATTAATTGTTCTCATCACTGGTTTTCCTTTCTTTTGCTTCTCATTGATGCTTCCTTTCCTTTTTACTCACCTTTTTCTTCTTTTATCCTTACTACAACTCATCACTGTTCTTCTTCTGTTATCTCGATCTCACTAATTATATTTCACCTTCTGTCCATCCCATCCTCTCTCCTCCTCCTCCTCCTCCTCCCCCCTTTCTCACCCTTCATCATCACACTGTGTGTTTCTCTCATACTGTAGCTGGGGGATATGGATGACTGTGTCCTGCGGGGCCTTCTGTCTCTGCTGGCCTGCCTCAGCCAGCTTTTCCTTCTCATCAAGGTTATCTTTCTTCCCCTCTGCCTTTCTCTCTCTCTGTATCTTTTTTTAAAATCTCCAACAGTGTAATCTTTTTATCACCCCTTCTTATTATGTTTTTTTTGTTATCTCACATCTTGTTTACCCTTAAGCCAAATGCAACTGTCTCTTTTTGTCCTGCAATGAGTCGATTACTTCATTTGAATCATTATTAAACAACATTTTGCTTTGGAACCATGTCTTCCCTTTTTGTTATTTCTCTATGTTGGATTTGTGCTTGCCTGTGTTTTCTGTGTAAACAGGATGCACCCTGAGGGTAAAACACACACGCACAGAATGCTTAACCTGCACAATTTGTATGCTAAAAAAGAGCAAAAAAGTTAACCTCAGCTTATACATATGTAGACACATCTGCATTTGTCTGTGAACGGCTGCCAGTTTATGGGTTGGCTCTTTTTGTATAATGCTATTGCATTTTGAAAGGACTGTATTTGTACGGTTACATCCAACCTGTCTTTTTTAACACCAGCATGCATGAGAGATGAGTTTTCTCTTTAGACTGAGTACAAATTGAATATAAAGTACTGAATATCATGTGTGCTGTTGCTGGAGCAGAATAAGAACATGCATGCAGCTGAGTTGTGTGTTGTGGTTGGTCATAGCACTGTTTCTATGTTGTTAAAGGAGTCGTTTCTTGTGTCTTTCATGTCTCTCTAATGCCTCGTGTATCCTGTGACTGCATCAGGAGCTGAGGGAGAAGCAGGTGAAGCAGCAGGCTGTCCTGGACGACCTGTACAGAGTCAAGGAGGAGAAACTGAGGGAGCTGCAGAGACGCAGAGAGGAGGAGTTAGAGAAGAGGAGGAGGGAGGAAGAGGAGGCAGCCAGGTGAGTGTGAGGGGAACATGTGACTTTTTTTTGGTCTGTGTTTGTAGAAAATCAATCTGAATCTGCTTTTTCTTTTCATACAAGTAAACACAAATTCTCTGTGTTATGTTTTAAAAAGTTGCTTTTACTTCTTTACTTCTGCAGAAAGGCAAAACTGGATCAAGAGAGAAGAGAGCAGGAGAAGAGGGAAAAGGAGGAAGAGGAGGCGCGTCAGAGGAGGCTCCTGGAGGAGCAGAGAGCCAGACAGAGGGAGGAGGAAGAGAGGGAGGCACAGGCTCGCCTCCGAGCAGCCCAAGAGAAAGCACAAGAAGAGGAGAGAAGAAGAAGAGAGGAGGAGGAGGAAAGGAGGAAGAGGGAAGAGGAGGAAGAAAGGAAACGAAAAGAGGAAAAAGAGGAGGAGGAGAGAAGGAGGAGAGAGGAGCAGGAGAAGGGAGGACAGCAGTCGTTGTTGGTGACTCAGCGATCCTCCACACTGACCACGTACAGAGCTCTGTACTCGTTTGTTGCCCGAAACGCAGACGAGCTGAGTATAGACGCAGACTGTCTAATAGAGGTACGACACACACACACACACTACCAATTATTCTGATTGGTCCAGGGGACGACCACAGTTAGAAACCAGTACGTGAATGATCATCACCTCGTTCTGTCTGCTTGTGATTGATTCAACTGTGTTTTCTGTGATGCAGGTGGATGAGCAGACGGTCGGTGAGCCTGGCTGGCTGTGCGGGAGTTACCGTGGAAACAGGGGCTGGTTCCCTCAGAGTTATGCAGAAAAATGTCCTCCCCCGTCTACTACGGCGACTGCACCTTCTTCGCCTAGAAGGTCCTGTCCGCCCCCACCACTTCACATGAGGTAACTCACAGGATGCAACAGGACAGGTTCAGAAGACATTTTCTGTGTGATATTTCAGTTCCTGTTCAATAAATACAGTACAGTTTTTGGGCATTTTTAGCTGTCTGCTTGACTCTTACAGTTACTTTGGGCATGCCACAGTGCTGTTTCGGTCTTTTTATCTATGTTTTGACTCCTTCTCTAACGGTTTGTCTCTCCTGTTATATCCAGTGTCCCTGATGGGGGGGTAGCAAGTGATAACACTGTTCCTGCCCAATCAGACACCTCACAGGTAAGAAGGGAAGCCTGACTTATTTTTGCTTTAAACTCCAAGAATAAAGTGAATTTGATCTGATAGGTAAACTTTTTTATGGCCTATTCTAAATGCAAATTTAAACCCTGTTATAGTGTTGTGTCAAGCTGAGAGCTTGGCATTAATTATCTCAAAAAAGTAGCCATGTTTTCATCTAGGGGCAACCTCAGAGTTTTCCCTTTTTATGGTGTCTGCATTCTCCCTCCGTTGTCAGGCATCACGAGGACAAAAAGTTTTAATGAGGGCTTTTTCAAAAGGTTTTCAGAACTCTCATTTGATATCCACAGCAAGAAAATGCCATAAAAATCTCATGAGCTTTGGAATCATTTTGGTATCCCTTGCCCTGTCAGGTTATTAGGATTAAAGCTGCTATAATAAGTATATTTATATCCACAATGGACCAAGTGACTTTGATAAATATACAGAGGCTCCCAATTCTGCAGTGGTAAATAATCTGCTTTTTGCTAACAGATTAGCCATATCAACTTTGCAAGGTGTTGCTCCAGGTAGCAAAAACCCTTGAATGGAGGGTGAAATAAAAGTTAGGTCTGTACTTTGCAAGGTTTCCTTTTGGTACAGTGATTTCTGCCTTCATAGTAGACTGTGTCTGAGCTATAAACTGCCTTTGCAGGCAGGGAACTAGGTCTGGCTAGGGTACACTCACACATACACACTGCTGCTGACACCAACACACACACATCTTGAACAGCGGTGTATATTTATAGCTTTTCTCTACTGGGAGTTTGTCTCTCTGTTTCTCTCTGGGTCACTCAGACATTTACAGATCTCCATCTCCCAATAGATAACATCAGTGTCAGTAGGTCTGCCATTTGTAGGTTGTGTCTTATGCTTCGAAAGAGTCACTCGCACAGTGATGTTCTAAGTTGCTTTGTATCTGGGTGAGCAGCATCTAGGCTGATTGTATGGCTTACGTGATTTTATATATGGATCTCTCTATAAAACCTTGCTGCTTTTCTAATCTCACCCCTCAGTCCTCGGCCCCTCTGCTGGCCCGAGCCATCTCCACGTGGTCAGCAACTCCAGAAACTCACCTCAACATCTCGTCCGGTTCGGGTGACGTCATCACTACGCTGCTGAGCATCTCACAGGGTGACATCATCAGTGTGCTGCAGCAGACAGAAGACTGGTGGTTGGGACAGCTCAACGGGACACAGGGATGGTTCCCGAAAAGTTCCGTCACTTTGGAGACTGGTGGCAACACAGAGTTTGAAGACATACAAACACATGCTTATGACACATGTGAGCCTGTTCAGCTGGAGGGTAAGTAAAGTTTGTTTGCAGAAGAAAAGGTCAAACTGTATGTTTAAATATAGAAAACCATTAGTAAATTATATTGACTCTGAATCTCACTCTTGTGTTTGATCAGAGTATGTGGCTCTGTACACGTATGAGAGTCCAGAGGCGGGGGACCTGACGTTTGTTGAGGGAGATGTTGTCATGGTGACAGAGAGGGAAGGAGAGTGGTGGCGAGGATGCATCGGGGATCAGACGGGGGTTTTCCCGTCAAACTACGTCCGACCTGTTGAACCTGAGGTGTGTCAAGTTTCATGTAAAAATGAAAAAAAACATGATCAAAACTTTTTGATGTACCGACCGACAATCATGAACATTATTTGGTATTTGTGCTTTATAAATGCTTCAATTTTATATATATATATATATATATATATATATATACATACATACATACATACATATATATATATAAATTTAAATTTATCTCTTTAATTAATCCTTTCTACTAATTGCTATTGTTTAGGCAACACGACCTGGAGCTACAACCAAAAAACCTGGTGAGAATTTGCACAGCAATTCACACACAGTGCATACACAGCACGCACGCACGCACGCACGCACGCACACACACACAGTAATCCTCTTGACATTTACCTGATCCAATCCATCTTCAGCTATTTCTGTTTGGTCAACAGAGATCGCCCAGGCAGTTACCACCACCGTTGCCCCGACGATACATCAGCTGTGTCTGTGCACAGGGCAACTGATTGTGGTCCTGGCCAAGAACTCCACTGGCTGGTGGCTTGGGGAACTGCAGGTCAGTCATTTGAGCCGCAAGGGCCCTATTAGGAGTATAATAGTCTAATTTTGAAAATGAGAGTAAAAGGATAAATTTAGCAGTTAACATTTTAGGTGTTAGGTTCAGGTTTGTATCGTTTGTCTCTAAATGCTGCAGTTTGAGTCAACAGTGCCTTGGAGTCCTGTACAGGTAAAGATTAATCTGCTGTAGTGCTCCTAAATCCCCTGCCTATATTATAATATCCACATTGTGAGATAATTGAAGCCAAATGAGAAAATTTAAATATGGAATATTTAATAGAATGAAAGCTATATAAAGCCCTATAAACAGATTGTAAAGAAACATATTGCAACTCAGGACATGTGGCCAGGATAAATGTATCATGGACATCACACTCAGACTGGACTGTAGACGATTTTTTTCTGCTGACTTGTCGGATCAATAAGCAGTTGATGAGAGGTGGACAGGAGGTTAAAGAGTAATATCATGGTTGTCTGTAGGTCGGGTTACAGCTGTGTGAGGTCAATCCTCATTGCCTGTTTTGTGCTGAGTCTGTCAGAGCTGACTAAAGATAGCAGTTTAGTTCAAACAAGACAATTTAAATGAACATTGTTGGAGTCAAGTTATACAGTGTTTTCAGAAATGCTGATCTTAATTTGTATTAAACTTGGCAAAAAAGGACGAGACACTAAAAAAACAATCTCTTGGCCGTTCCACTGAATGTAGTCCAATCTTTGGCTTGATTTATGAAGGCTGTGAATGTAAATTCATAGTCAGATCCAGTTAGATTTAGTATAAATTGTTGTTTTTGCTGCTGAGATCTGCCCTCTTTCTGACAACACAGATTAATCAATTCATCTCTTGATTTATAATTCAGGACAAAAACCAGAAGGAGATTGATACACTCTCACTGGTTCCTTTTCTCTCCAGGCTCGAGGCAAGAAGCGGCAGAGAGGCTGGTTTCATTCCTCTCACGTCAAGCTCCTCGGTCCCTCCAGCAGCAAGTCCTCCCCCTCTCCTCTGCCAGGTGATGGCTGACACACTTCGAACATGACATACCACCCGTGACCGGAGTGCATGATCCATTATTTTCCTACATAGTCATAGTTGGAGTTGTCTCCAAATTTCTTATTTTATTTGCAGAAGTGATTGTAGTCTGTAGTAATTTTACAAGGTGAAATGCAGAACTATTTTATAGGCAAACAAATTTTACCAAGATCATTGTAGGCCATGATTACTGTGACAGCTCTGCTAGTAACTGCAGATGAGTGTCTGTCTCTGCTTTTTGGATTTTTTTACATAAAAATGTTGACATTTAACGAGTCTCAGAGTCTCCCACCAGGCTGTGGCTCTGTGAAGCTGTACAAAGGCACAGCTGTGCCCTCAGCTAAATGCTAACTTCAGCTTACTAACATGTGACAATGAGAACATGCTCATATTCGGTGTTTACTGCGTTCAACTTCTTTGTATAAATGTTTCACACGCTGAATTTGCTTTTTAGTTATAAAGTATTCTGGTCAAGTTAAAGTAAAAGCAAATGCATTGTTTTATTTCTCTTCAGACAAAAGTAATATACTGACCAAAATTGTAATTCTTTGAATTTTTTTGCTAGCATGGGTTAAAAATTCCAAACTTAGACACAAATTTAACAATATGCACGTGTGCCTCTGATCTGTCAGTGTGCCAAGTTATTGCAATGTACGACTACACCGCTGCCAACCGGGATGAGCTGAGCTTCTCCAAGGGTCAGCTGATTAACATTCTGGACAAGACCAACCCTGATTGGTGGAAAGGAGATGTTAATGGGGTCACAGGCCTGCTGCCCACCAATTATGTCAAGATGACAACGGAATCAGACCCCAGCCAGCAATGTGAGTAAATCTCAAGCTTTTTTTCTGTCTTATCCACACATTTAGTTAGAGTTACTGTGGAATTATTGTTGGTGGGTAAAGAAAGATCTTTGGCATAAATGGAAAGTGATTAAACATGTTTATCAACCATATAAACAAACTTCTATCTTGTTTCTGAAACATCTGACTGGTTGACTCGCTCCAGGTTCAGTAGATTCCTTATCCATGTCACTGTATGAAGATATTGACGGTAAGCTCAGAGTCGGTTTCTGTCAATCACTGAGGGATGATTGGTGAACATGAACACACTGCACTTAAAAGGCTCAATCCCTTATTTATTTTTGGAATGGTACCTGTTAAAATGAATCGTTAGGAGGAAAAGAAGTGAAAAGAAGTTGTTTTGTTTCCATCAACCAAATTCAGTCAAAGGTTTGGGCCTTTTAACTGACTGCACTACTCATTTGAAATCATTTTAAAATATAAATAGATTTGGGGAGTATGCTCACTGATATGTGCCTTTTTTTCTGAGAATTAGATGAGAAAATCATTACAAATCTCATACCTGCCATTTAGGGAAAAGTGAAGCTAACCTTAGCATAAAAACTGTTAGCAGGGGGAAAAAGTTAGCTCAGCTCCTTCAAAGAAAACTAATTGATTAACTGAACTAGAATGCTATTTCTATAGCTAGCTAGATGCTCTGGCTGTTTCCCCCTGTTTTCTGTCTTGTGTTAAGCTCAGCTAACATCTCTTCGCTGTAACTTCATATTTAATGTACGTACATAAAAAATGGTACAGATCTTCTCATTAAACTCTTGTTTAAAAAGTGTACTCCCTAAAAAGTCATAATACTTGAACCAAGTCTTGCCAACAAATCACTTGATGACAGCACCAAATAAAGAGCCACTGATTTGCTTCAAATGAACTTTCATACATATGTATTTTTTTATCCTAATCAGTTATTATTTAAATTCAGCTTTATTTTCACTGTGAAGTTTGATATGTAGAGATGATGCACAATGCACGTGTCCACTGTGTGAACATGACTCTGATCACAGCTTGCTTGGGAAGGGTGTGATTCCACACGTGTATTCACTCGTAGCTGGTCTGATGATACATTCTTTTTTTTTAGCAGAAGGTACGTGTCCTGAATTAGTATTCATAGGTTACATGTTCTCCTCACAGCAGTGGATCAATGTTAACAAGAGTGAACGCACTGGACGTTTAATTAGGATGAACTCATTAGAGCTGCAGACACAAAACGCAATGAATTTCTAATGCTAATGAGCATGTTCTGATTTCACACACTCAGTTACATGCGAGGTCTGCACTTCATCAGATAAATAAGTATGAGAAATTACCATCATGCTCCAGCTGATATGATTAGTAACAACATTTACATTCCCAGAAATACATTATTAATGCACCTTCGTGTATGAGTCTAGCTAGCATTAATATTAAAACTATATTAATGTCTGCTGTCTCTCCGTCTCTCCTTCATCTCACTCACCTTCCCCCTCCTGCTCCTCCACTTCATCTCTTTTTTCTCTTTCCTCTGTAGGACAGTAACGCTGGTTTTCCTCTCTCCCTCTCCTCCTTTTCTTCCTCCTCCTCCTCCTCCTCCTCACCCCTTCTGTCTGAGCCAACCCGAAATGCCCTGTCGCAACTGGAAGCCCAGCCGCCAGCAAGAACAGCCTGCGCTTTCCAACTCACCCATTTAGGACTGTGGTGTTCTATGCTTCTCTTGTTTTTTGGATTTTTTTTTTTTTTTATAAGCGTCTTCTACCTGCTCTTGTTTAATTTTTTGATCCTGTCTTTTTCTACAAGGCATTTAATTCTCACCCTTATCCCCCTCGCTCTCTCTCTTTCTCTTCCCCTTGATGTTTCTTTAACTAACCAATTAACCAAGGGAGCGAGGCAGAGGCAGCTAGACGTGTTTTACAGGCTTCTGTGCCTTTAATACAAAGGCATGAAATGTGTACTTTTGCTAAAGATAAAATGAAAAGTGGATCATAGCAGTTTGGTTTACACTGTACAGTGAAAATAATATGTAAATGGAATCAAACCGAAGTAATTTAGTTTTCTAAATTAAGGCAATGAATCAGTATGATAGCGAATTTCGTAACAGGGTCGCTCATTCTTGCACTAACAACATTAAAACTTTGCTAAAATGGACCAATGAGAAGAATCACTGTTGCTTAAATCACCAACAACCTCGACTGCTGCTTGCTGGCGCATTGCTCGTATTAAAACTAATTTATTGTGATTTTCTGGTGGACTTCTGATGCACTCTGCCATTTATTAATGCTTCCAAGTGATTAAAAGGTTGAGACTCATCCTGTACTGAACTGTGATACCACCAGCAAAATAAACACGCTGATATTAGCATACCAACTGTTAAGAGTAGATTCAGAGATAATGACACCACACTGCTGACATTGACGTCCCACTTTTTTGCCAAGTTTGTACCTCAAGACTTGAACTACCGACTAAGTCTTCCACTGCTCTTTCACACAAGCATTAGCTACTTTCCTCATACACACCTATGCAATCATTTGGAGTGAGCTCTCCACCATGAAAGGTGCTTTGTTTTCCTTGAATTCAGTGTCCTTGGTAGCAGTGTTCTTAGCGTTAGCATTTGCATTGCCTGGTATGTTCATGTACTGCAACTACAATGTGCCTCACTCTAGTCTGTGCATTAAATGTGAATAAAATATCATAGAACTTATAATAAAGGGAGATTTTAACATGCCGATGCGTGTAGTGTTTTCTTAGACGCTATGCTCGTGATTGACAGGAAAGTGATTGTGCGTGTTGCATGTGCTTGTGTTGTCGGTGTGTTTGTGCATGCATGCATGCATGTGTGCATGTTTGCTTGTCTGCATGTGTGTGCACGCTGCAGGGTGTGCTGACCTGATGACATTAGACACCATGACACCTCAGGAGAGAAAGAGACAGGGTTACATCCATGAGCTCATCCAGACTGAAGAGACCTATGTGGAAGACCTGGAGCTGGTTCTAGAGGTACAGATGAACACGGACACAAATACAAGTACAGAAAGATTCAGAAAGCATTTATGCAGAGTTTAAACCACCATTATAGCTTTTCTTTTTCCTTCATTTGGCACTCAGGTCTTTTACAAGCCCATGTCTGAGTCAGGCCGTCTAACAGAAGCTGAGATGGGAGTGATCTTTGTTAACTGGAGGGATCTGATCATGTGTAACACTAAACTACTCAAGTAGGTACCTCACAGCAACTTTAAGCCTTTCTTGTAAATGTTGTGAATCGACTCTGTTTCTTACAACACTGAGAGGGAAGTTTTTGGCAACTATGTGCAACTCTCTTTTTCTTAATCCAACTGGTTGAGGCAGATGGCCACCCACCATCCAGCCATGTTCTGTTCAAGGTTTCTGCCTGTTTAACAGAAGTTTTTCCTCGCCACTTTTGCCAAGTGCTTGCTCATGTGGGGATTACAGGCAATTGTGGGTTTCTGTAAATTATAAAGAGTGGGCTGGAGACAACTAAGTGATTTGGCGCTATACAAATAAAATTGACTTGGCATGACTTGACTTAGAGGTCCAGTGTGTAGGATTTAGTGGCATCTAGCTGTGAAGTGGCAGATTACATCCAACTGAATGTCCAAATGCTCATTATTTGACTCTTCAGATTTGGCGTACAGTGTTAGTGTTTGCATTTTATGTCTGATTCAGCACATATTTATAAAGATGTAACAAAAGTCTGTTTTATAAGTTCTTTATCATCATTGTCATCATCATCATCATCACAGGGCACTGCGTGTGCGTAAAAAGACAGGGGGGGAGAACATGCCAGTTCAGCTGATTGGGGACCTATTGGCTTCAGAGCTTGCACACATGCAGCCATATATACGCTTCTGCTCCTGTCAGCTCAACGCTGCCGCCCTGCTGCAGAGCAAGACCCGCAACCAACCTGACTTTAAAGACTTCCTCAAGGTATGAGTTGTAAATGAAAACAGAAAGAAGCAAAGGAACAGACATGGATCTGTAGGGTTTAATAAAATATTAATCTTCATCTCTCTGTTTGCTCCTCTGGAGCAGAAGATAGCCACTAACTACCGCTGTAAAGGAATGCCACTGTCCAGCTTCCTCCTCAAGCCTATGCAGATAATCACACGCTACCCCCTGCTCATAAAGAATGCAAGTGAAAAACACTCTTAAATCCCAAATCCATAATATTTTTTATACTTTCATTTTATAATTCCATGCTTCTCTTTAATGTAATTGCCCTCCTGTTGGTCAGATCTTGGAGCACACTCCAGAGGGTCATGCAGACCGCAGCCCACTGAGAGAAGCTCTGGAGCAAGCTGAGGAGCTGTGCTCTCAGGTCAACGAGGGCGTCCGGGAGAAGGAGAACTCAGACAGGCTGGAGTGGCTGCAGGGTCACGTCCAGTTTGAGGGACCTATAGAGGTAAACAATCAGATATGACTCATCGTTCACGGTTTATGTGTTGTATATAAATTCTGATTTACAGATTTTATTGCTGCAGTACAGTTATATACGTTAGGTGCCGCTTTTAGATAGTTTGAGAAGAATACCTCAATAAATTTCTGCAGTTTCACTTCTTCTTCACACCAGAATTTATGTTATCTGTTACCAAAGCAAATGCAGACACACAGCAGCAAAGTCATGGAGCATTTTTCACTGAAGCACTTACTGTACTCGACAGTTTCCTTCCTTTCCTACATCTCTCCTCCCAGTCACGCCTTACTTTCCTCCCATCTCTCTTTCAGCACTTGGTCTTCAACTCACTGACTAATTGCCTCGGGCCTCGCAAGCTGCTTCACAGCGGTCGGCTTTACAAAACCAAAAGCAGCAGGGAGCTGTGGGCTTTCCTCTTCAATGATTTCCTCCTCCTCACACACAGCGCCAAACCCTTCTCCTCCTCAGGAGCAGACAAGCTGTTCAGCCTCAAGACCAGCATTCAGCTAAAGATGTACAAAACAGTAAGCAAAAGGCACTTTTCTTTACACAGGAATGTTGGTGCTACTGTATTGTGTTTCTTTGATTATTTATAAAGCAGTGCAAAGGTGAACGTCATAACTGGCTTACCTTGCATATGTCATGCATCACTTAATTTTCCTTTACAGCCACTGTTTCTAAATGAGGTTTTGGTGAAAATGCCGCCCGACCCCTCCAGTGATGAGCCACTTTTCCATGTATCACACATCGATCGTGTCTACACACTCAAAACTGACACCTTGAATGAGAGGTAAGCCATGAACATATGCATCCTCACACACTTCATCAGTATTCTGATCATGCTATGTACAGGATTTATGCATTTATTTTTGTGTCTGCAGGGCAGCGTGGGTCCAGAAGATCAAAGCAGCATCTGAACATTTCATAGAGACAGAGAAGAAAAAGAGAGAGAAGGCTTACCAAGGTAAACACAGACCTTGTGTGTGGAGAAAGATTTTTCAGCTTGAGTAAACAAAAACACAAATTGAATTACACTCTGTGGCATTATTAGAATATTGTCTTTGAACCCTCCCATCGATAAATCTTGACAAAATACTGAGTTGGCACAGCAAATCTGTTTAAGATGGTTTAATCTGATTCACTGTAGGGCTGTCTCAATTTTAGATTTTCACTATATGATTATCTTGGCTTACAAAAACTTAAAGATACTGTTATCACGATAATTATAAAATGAAAGAAAAACTGTGGGGAAAAAATGCTGTCAGTCAAAATCATACTTTGTATATTTTGTGTTTGTCTCCTTTATAGTAAAATAATTTGACTGACTTAATTACACAATTTTATAGCAGGTGGTGACAGAGGTTAAGATCCATTAATGCCCCCTAAATTGACAAATTTAAATAATAGAGAAACATAAACTTTGTAAGAGGCACTGTATTTTTTATATAATATTATTAACATTATTATATGTGGAAATGAACACAGTTTCATTATTTATTAATTTTGAAATATCACCATTATCTTAAATACAAGTTTGTCATAACACTCTAAATTTCAATCCTTATGATATAAATCCAATAATAATTTTCACAGTAGGCACCAATGTGCACACAAGAAATGGAATTACCAATTTATACAGTTAGGACTAAGATAGAAGAAACTATGAATATTTTTACTTTTCCCTATTTTAGAAAAATGACCAAGTTTAATTATAATAAAGGCCATAACTTAATATGTTTTACTCTATTTAAACTTTCTGTTTGATGTAGACTTAAGTAAAGGAAGCAACTTTAGGAATAACAATTTATTATTAATGTCCATTAAAAATATCATCGCTTATTTGTCTTCTTTACTGTAGGGCAAAGTGAAGGGCTGGAACCATTATCTGCAATTGCAATGTCTTTTTTTTTACTTTAAAATTAATCTTGAAAGTGAAGGCTGAAATATAACTTTAATAAAAAATGAAGAGACCCATTACCCTACCAAAGCAAAACAAAACAAAGGAAAAAAAAGGTTTTCTTCTCTATTAATGTTTTTTATTAAGTCCCCTACCAATAACAACTAATATTTTTTTATCTGGAAAATTTAGCACTTTGGCTTGGCAAACACATCAAGCATATAGACAATAAGATCTGATTCAATAACAAACATTCATAATATCAGCTGTTTCTGCAGACAAGATAAAAATGAAATATTTGATCAAAATAACACACAGAAAAACATCTAATGTCTGTGTTTGTTTTAGCTCGTTCCCTTAAGAGCAGCGGTATCGGCCGCCTGCTGGTAACCGTGAATGAAGCCCAGGAGCTCAAAGCCTGTAAACCCAACGGTAAGGCCTTGTGAAAGACTACAAGTCCTGTCACCCTGTGTATGTCCATATCAGTTCATTTTTTACTGTCACATTTCCATAAGAAACATTAATATATTTCCTCTGCAGGTAAGAGTAATCCATACTGTGAGCTGACGGTGGGGGCTCAGTGCTACACCACCCGTTCGATCAGTGACACTCTGAACCCAAAGTGGAACTTCACCTGCCAGTTCTATATCAAAGACCTCTACCAGGATGTCCTGTGCATCACTGTGTTTGAGAAGGACCAGTTCTCACCAGATGGTCAGTGAATGAGACACAAACAGCACAAAGAGAATGAATTACTGAGCCTTTCGTCTGATTTGCCCTGCTTGTACAGAATGAAGGGAATTGCTGGTTGCATGCCAGATACTGATATCTGTTTCTGAACTGTTATTGAAGCCATTAGGCTTCTATGCTGATTTCCATTACTGTATGTGTGTATGGTGTATGTTAGAGGTAATTTATATACTATGTCACCAATACATATTTTGTCTACCACAATGCACTGACTAGTATTCTTTTAAAACTATAAAATGATGATCTAAAGTATGTTATGTACTCATGTAGATAGACTTTGATTTGTACTTTACTTTTTACTGGTGTCAGCCTGAAAAATCTAATGTCAGTCAAGCTCAACAAAAAAAATCCATTTCATAAGAATGTTTCTTGATGAATTATTTTTAGCAGTTTACTTAAACGACTGCTTTCTGCCTCTTCAGATTTCCTTGGTCGTACTGAAGTTCCTGTGGCAACCATAAAGAAAGAGATGGAGAGCAAAGGTGCCGCAAACCGTCGCCTACTACTGCATGAGGTCCCCACTGGAGAAGTGAGCGTCAAACTAGACCTACAGCTTTATGAGCCAACCAAATGATGGAGCCAACCAAGTCCAGGGGTGCACATCACTTAATTTTATAGAAATGAAGAGAAGAAATTTTGCACAAGCATAAACAGCCACACAAACCTAAAAGTGCCTTGTTGTAGCAGTGCAACTGTTGTCATCAAAAAAAGAAAAAATGAAACGGGGAGATTTTTCCAAAACTGTAGGATGGCAAGCTGACAATATGTCCTCAGAAGTAGTCTTGTACTGTGGAAAACAGATGTTCTTGTTACCAGCGAACCAGCTAAAATGTGAATGTAATTTCAAATGTTTTTCATGTTCATCACTTGAAAATAAAATCATATAAAATGCCTTAAAATGTAACCAGTTAGATTTGATAAGTAAACAAATTTTGCAATTCTCATATTATTAATTTGTGCACAATACTAACACAAAACTGTCTCCTTATTGTGAAATTCAGCTTGTGCACGTCTTCATTTGTTTGTTTGAAGACCTGCTTCACATGCCTAGTTATGCATTCACCTGGACAGTCGGACACTGCTACACTCATCCTTTTAGAGCTGTACATTTCAAAGGTTGCACACCACTGTATAATGTAATGTTATGTTAACCCTACTGTGTAATTATGGGTCTTAATGTTAAGAATGCTATAAATTCTGAAAATGGCATGAATAAAAAATAACTTACAGTCAACATTTGAATGTTTCACTTTCTCAACATATTCCTTGTTTCTACAATATCAATATCAAGTTAACTTAAGTATTGTCAGGTATTGTAAGTATCTATTGAGTACCTGGGAATACTGTCAGGTATTTATAATGCATAGAGGAAACTTAACGGTAAATGTGGATTTTATTTAGAAGTAGGCAAGGACTGATTTAAACTTGCTGGTTGTTGCCAATGTTCACTTCTGGAGAACCAGCAGCCGGCCTGATGGCACCTTCCATCTGGTGTGGCAGCTGCTCTGATGTGATATGGTATGGTGTCGAGCCTGTAGGAGACACATTTACATGACATTCTCAAATTATATTTATTTTAACTTTGCTGTGATCCTTAAGTGTTGTTATGCTGCAGCTGTATCACAAGGTCCCTCTGGATCCTGCAGCATTTTAAAATAAAACTCTAGGTCTCATAACACTGTGTATTTGTACCTGCTGGACTTCCTTCCTTCAGACTTATTTTTTGCTGGAGTTTTTGCAGATGCACAGACTGAATATTTAGATGAGGCCTGTGGGAGTGTGCCTGCCTGAGATGTCACAGACTCACTAAGATGACAATTTTGCTTAGGTAGGCTGTATTTACACCCTGAAATAGAAGGAAAATTGGTTAATAATTTGAAGAGTAAATAAAAACAATCACTGATCTCTTGAACACTGGACACATTAACAGTGACAGTAATGAGATAGTCATGCATACCAAACTATTACATACCATTTAGCTAAAAAGCTAAACAACTTTAACCATAGTACAATTGGGTAAGATTCATTAGGTCAGTAAACTGACTCAGCGTTATACAGCAATACTATGTTTGCTAAATTAAGCCACCTTATTCTACTGCTCATATTGGATCAAGTAAGCTTTAGCAGCAAAACCCTCCAAGTTAACTAAACGAAGCAAAGGTGTGTTTTATTACTCACAAATACAACTTTGTATTCTCTATTTCTTCTTTTTAAAAGTTACATAGTCTTCAAAGAAATACCCCTTTGGCCAGGTCAGCCTAAACTCAAAGCAAAGAATTAATAAGGTCTAATTCTTCCTTTGAGCTAAGAAATTGAAAAAGTCACATACCTGCTTCACAAGATCGAATTGTTCTCTTTTCCTTCAGTCTTTCATGTGACTGATGATGCAATGGGTCCTCTAATGCAGCTGTACTGAGCTGAGGATAGATCAGTGAATATAGTGTCAGTGACAGACACATTTGGAATACTTCAGTATGCACAAAGCTAATTTTTAATATATATTAAGCAAAATATTTAAGTGGCAAAAAATCACCCTGAAGTGGTGTGGCTTTCTGATGTTGAGAAGAAAGGGGTTGTATTCTGTTGGATCATAGGTTTCTAGAAACACAAACCCCTGAAGATTAAAGACATTACAGCAGTTAGAGTATGTCAAGTAATTGCATATCTCTTTTTGTGAGTTTTGTCTGGTTTTTTTTCAGCTATCAACAAAGCACTAAAGAAACATTTGTGTGAAATCTAATACAGGGTTTAAAAGCATCACCATAAACAACAAAACAAAAGCTGTTTGTAGAATTAGCATGGGATTATTTCACTGCCTGTAAGTGCCACTGTAAGTAGACTGAATTGTAAGTTTAGTATTACCTTGGTGTTGCAGTGATGGAGGTAGTGATTGTATAAGCTCTGGCGCATTTTGGCCTTCACACGACCACAGCTGGACACATGGGCCTCCACCCTCCCCTGTAGGGGGGACCATACACGTTCAGTCCAGCGCTTGTGCTGCAATTCCCTCCTCCTGAGCTCTGTCACATCCCGTTGACTCAGAAACTGGTCTAACTCCTAAACAGAGAGCAACATGGGAATTACACAATGATTGATATATTGTATAATAAATAATCTTTTTTTCAAGACTCATAAATTGCACAATAGTTAGCATCTTACCTTCATTAAAGCATTTCCTTTATCCAGCAATGGTTGGATTGTGTCTTTCGCCTTTCGATTTTCACTTTCTATCTTCATCTAAATAGTGATTCATACAGTAAGAAACTTCAGCTTATCTTTTCTGCAGGTGTGGTTTGGTTCAGTGCAATACCTGCAGTTGTCTGGGGGAGGTGTGAGAGAGCCAGTCCCGTCTGGCACCCAGCTTTGACCCAGAGGGTGAGACTTCATCTCTTTTCTCTGCTCTTAAATATCTACCAGTGCTCCACATCTTCGCACTTGACTGTGACGGGCCCCTTCTGCTCTCTGAAGCATCCTCCACTTCTGCCAGGCACTCCTGAAACACCAGAGGGGTCACTACTATCTTGCTTGTAGATGTTTTGTCTAACTTCCAATGTTATGACGAAACCCCCTGCTGTGGTTACAGTTTACAGTGGACATAGTCATTAAAGCTCTGTAACAGTAAGTGTACAATATGATCCCATACCTGGATACATTATATGAAAAAAACAAAAAGTTGCAGAGCTCTACGTAGACTGTGAACTTTTGGAAATCCGAGCTGGATTTCACAGACAGAGCGGACACAATTATGTGGCTGAACATAAAGGAACAGTGGACAGCACAACAGGCAGTGACAGATCATGTCACCACCTAGAAACCTGAACTGTGTCTCACTGTTACGCAAACACATAAGGTGGGACACATACGTCAGTGATTTTTTTTTTTCATGTAACTTAGCAACTTTAGCATCAGCACGAAGATGGCAATTTCTGTGCATGTCAGGAAGCTGCCATCTTTGTCCTGAAGCAAATTGCTGTACTTTTTTTGTGCTTGATTTGGATGCTTAGCTTGTCTGTTAATTGTGTGTCATCTAATCCTGCACCAGGTCTTATTTCTATTGTCCTGAATTCAGAGAGGATTACGGTGGTTATGTATCTGTGTGCCAATCATTTAAAACCTTTCCATTGATCTTTTCCAGGACACTGAGTTTCCAGTACTGTACACTCAGACAAGACACTGTGCAAACAGGGAAGAAAAAAGAGCAGCCATGCATTCAGAAATGCATTGTACCTCATGTCTGGGCTGGCCAGGGTACACATACTGTACCTTTGAAGCCCTCCAGACATTTTAAAAGACCAGTGATAAATAATTAGTTGGCTGGGGTTCACAATTTCACTCTTACTGTGAAGGGGGGAAGAATACAAAGCCATTCCCACACTTAAGCTCCCACACTAAAGGAAGAAAAGACAAGTTGTGCATCTTGTTTTTTAATAGATGCCCTTAATAACTACCAAAGAGCTGTTGAGCGCTTATGGTTCTTTAATTGCCAAAAGTTAATGACTAGATAAGCTACAGTCAGTCAAAAAAAAAAAAAACTGGTATTCTGTAAAGTTATGTGTTTAGACTGTCTTAAAGGCTTGATCTATATACATATATATATATATATTTAAATATTTAAAACTGTATAGATTATTTGACTGTTTTGTTCGCAATTGCAGACGTATGTTTTTACCTCTGGTTTCAACAGGCTGCGAGGCAAAGGTGTGTGGAAGGTTATTACACCACTGGCTCTGTTTTTCTTCTTGGGGCTCATCCCTAAGACAAAAAAAAAAAAAAAAAACGTTTTTAGCATCAGTAATAACTTAATAAATTATGGGCTAATGGCCTACTGGCCTCGGTACACCTGAGTCTAAAGTTGGCTCGTAGTCCAAAGTGCTACAAGTTGAATACATTGTATACTACCACTCACTGATTGTGTATCAGGTGAATATTAAAAAAGCTGAGTTAAATCAAATGTTGTGTCTTCTAATTTAACATTTATCAGCTCTGCTACCTCTGAAATGTTGCAGCTTCTTACCTTTGTTGACTTGTTGATGTTTGGGTCAGACGTAATGAGAAAAACCGCAAAACAAAATGGCCTAAATTAACCAAAACTGCCGTCGTTTTGGGGTCAGAGATTCGCCACACAAAAACACATGTAATAACATTTTCAGACTAGCTTCGCGGTGACATTGAGCTAGCGAGAAAGAGAAAGAGAAGAGGCCGCTTGCTCCACAGGTGTCCTGCAGTCTGAAGGTTTTCCGTCGCCATGACACCGGCGCACACGCGAGCAAAGACGTTCTCAGGACGCACGCGGCGTTAAGCCTCGTGCGTCCTGAGCAGTTAGAAGACACCAAAACTCAGTAAAATTAATACAATTTTTTTTTTATCGGTCCAGGTTAACACCTGATGGCATATTTCGTCAAATAGGTACAATTTTACATGATTTTAAAAAGCTTTTTTAAAATGTATTACAATTTCTTAAATGTGCAGACATGTCTTTTAATTTAAAATTAGTCAGCCCCGCATGGAACTTTCAATGTAAATTCTCGACATTTAAACTTGTTCTTTCGTTAAAATTGAAGCTCCTATGCTACGGTATCTATTTTGGGCAAGGTTACTGCTCTCAGCTTGTCTGGCAGACTGGCACACACTTGCGTCTGGAATAACTCGGTCATAGATTGCGTTTATCCAGCTTTGGTGCTACAAGATACACAGTATCATGTAGGCCATATGTGCCAAGGGACCGGGAACCGAAGTATCCTCTGAAAAAGTTAGTTCCGTGAAGAGCACGTGAGAATAATCGGCGCCCTGATTGATATGCAATAAAGTAAATTCACAGAAAATACTAAAAATTGCACCAGCCAAAGACTATAGCCAAAGACTAACTGTATTTATTTTTTAGTATTATTTATTTATTCATCCACTCATTTATTGATTTATTTTTATTTTGCATTTGGTTCTGTACTGAAACAAAGAAGTGTCTGTTTCTGAGAAGCTCATCTTGTCTTCACTGAAGGTGCAGTAGGTTAAAGAGTGTCGGTCTTAATGCGCCTGTTGACACCTCAGGTGCACTTTCAAGGTGTTCAGCAGCGGCTGCAAGACTCCGTCACCTGTGGAGAATGCGACTACTTAATGTTTAGGTATTAACTGCGCAAAGGCAGGGCAGGGCTTGGCCAGATCATAACTTGGCATTTTTCGGCTTTCTTTCTTTTCGTTGCCGGGTCCCGGACAGGGAGGGAGGCTACATGGATTGGTGGACGTCGCTGGCAGCAAGTATTGTCCTGCTCTGGGTTTTTTTCTTTATAGACGGTAAGAGAAAATTGCTCGATTGCTATTTGGAAGCTTTTCAGGAATTTTTTGGCACAGGTCGTCTGCCTTATGGCGTAAACTGCAGTCACAAATTCACAACATAAGATATCGGACTTTTTCTACACATCTTTATCGAATATAAATTAGACTGTAATCTTTTATTTCGCTTGGTATAACCAAATTTTCTTTGCTTGCAGTTTTACCAAGTTAATGATTTATTTTCCAAAATAATAGAATGCCCGGCGCACTGGGGCTTCTTGGAGCATAAAATCATTGTATTATCATATTTTGACACACACAATTGAGCTTGATTAACGCTGCTGTTAGTGGAGCACTGCATGCCACCCACTAAATTTTCAAGCGTTATGCAGATGAGAGTTAAGAAGACTGAATTTATTTACAAGTTTAAAATGTATTTAAATAATTTATTTATAAAATGTGTGTGTTACAAACAAGATCCATTTTTAAACAAGTTATTGTGATGAAACAACTCATACATTTAAAGTTTTTTTTAGACTAATTACTGAAAGTGTCCCTGTTCCTGATTATTTCATAAC
This sequence comes from Acanthurus lineatus, assembly GCA_029814665.1. NCBI lineage: Eukaryota > Metazoa > Chordata > Actinopteri > Acanthuriformes > Acanthuridae > Acanthurus > Acanthurus lineatus. Next base: position 10,264,821 of record JAPZDV010000010.1, read on the forward strand.
ACAAACTAAACAAAAGTAAAACTCAATTGACAAGAAATGAAATTTCAGTCCTCAGGACTTGTGATGTTCAGAAGTTTGATAGAACGTAACTCCATGATAAAGGCCACGAGCACTAAACCGCAGCCAAACCACCCGCTGTGCGTGCTCAGGTGATAGGTAACCCGCCTCCCACATGGCTGAAGACCAAACTTTAATCCAGTTGCAGACACTGTTTGTAATGGTTGCTGACATTAGCCACAGTGTTAAAGTAGACTCCAGCTGACCCCGTTACCCTCTTATCTCTAGGCAATGCCGTGCTTGAGCTGCGGCTGCTCTTCCATGCTCTGACCAAAGCTGCTTGCCACCTGTACCTGGCCCTGCTCCCGCTGCGCCGAGCGGCCACCCACTTCGTCGACTGCGCGAGATACCTGATCAACCATGCCCAGCAAGCCCCTTCTCCTCACGGTTACCACCACCAGAGTCAGCCCTTCGCCAGGAAAGGCACGCTGCACTTCCTGGAAGGCATGTGTGTGGTGTGCGAGACGGTGCCCAACCTGCTGGGCGCGGCGCTCAGTGTGGGCGCCGCCTTTTGCCACATGATGCAGGGCACCTTTTACGTCCTGGCGGCCACGCTGCGCACCATCCAGATGAACCTCTTCTCCCAAATGAACGGCGAGAAGGATAGATGGGACAAAGAGCGACACAGAGCCAAAGAGAGTGAGAAAAAGCTTAATTCTAAAGTGTTGGAATACATCTCGGTGTTTTGCCAAGACCCTGTCAGTGCTTTACGCATCAAAGTTGACGTACCACCTGTGTATAGATAAATTGTAAAACAATATACGGGCTGATTGGCACATAAGAGGACTTCTTTTAACTGCTAAGGGATGCAGGCAGACAGGAGGGAAGGTTGAACTTTGACCTCTGATTGTCACTCACTGTCCTTAAGGAAATTGTACCAACAGTGTGAAATTCAAGAATCATTGGTGCATTTTGTTATACATCTGTTTCACATTTATTGTAAAGTTAAAATAAATGTCTCAAACAAACAAAACCTCACAACTTTGATGGGTTATGGTATTTAGTTTTCATTGCTATATTAATACATATACAATCAAGTGTCAAAATTCAGTGTTTAGTATTTAATTGCACTTACCAGCATTCTGTTTTAAAGTGCTCTACTGTTCATTCACTCATTTAAAAAGATCATTTAACTATACATCTGTGAAACAAAAACATTCTAACATGATGTAAGTGATTAAAATACAGTTACGGCTCAGTATCTCAATCCACAGGCATCACTATAGTCCCACGTATGTCTGGCTCTAATTATAGCCTTTAAAGAAAACCAGCAACACATAACATTTGAATTTCTACATCAGGTGTCTGTAGATTCACCTTAGCCCCGTCAGATCTGTAAGGGATGAGAGCAAAGACACAGAGACGGGGGAGGTAGCAAACGTTCAAGAGTGGAACGCCGCCAGGTTAAGTCAGGCCACCGGCGTCCAGGATAGAAAGTATTTTGTCTGAGTGCAGAATTAAGGTGCAGTAATTTGACTGATGGCTACATAAGGGCACAGAGGGAAGAAGAAGTGAGGTGGGAACTGATGGAGGGGTCATGCAGGGGTAACAAGGACTGTGAGCTGATACTGACGAGGATCCGTTCCAATGGAGACTAAAGCCTTGCGTCAGGTGTAGTTTGGAGCATCTGGGGAGGGATTTTCCCAGCTACAGTGAGAGAGGAAAAAGAAAAAAATCCCTCAGGATTTGTTGTGTGGTAAATACAAGCAAGGATAAAAACAAAATCTCCATCATGTGTCTGTGTTCAAAGTAATTTTAAAACCAGCGTGGATCAAAGTTTTCATTTGCAGAACCAGAACAGACACAAAACTTCTTTTATTAGTCCTAACTCACAAAGTATGTCTCCTATTCTTCTGACAGCTGCTTTGTTCACTTTGTACTCATTCTTCTCAGACCTGTGATGAGGAAACAAAACAGAGAAACTGAACAAGTGTATCTCTGGCATCAGAAATAACAGACAGCTTATCAAGCACCGCAGAAAATGAGCTTAAAAACAAACAGCTTTGCGGGGGCTAATCTCGTTACTCACGCCTTCAACTTTGTCACCGCCTCCAGCCTCCTCAGTGCCGATAAAACGTTCTTCTGCATGTCGGATGAAAGGGCCTCATAGGTGTGAAGTTCACCTGATGCAAACAAATACAATTATGGTAAAGGAGTTTAAAGGAGCTGGAGATGGTTTTGAAGGATGTTTCTGTTTTACCTGAGAGGATGAGCTTTGTAGCCCTGTTTCGCACAGCAGGTAGCAACTGTGTCTCAGACAGCACAGGAGCTCCCTCTTCACAAAAGTACCTAAACACAACCTAGACACAGAAACACGCCTGATCAAACAGAGAAACATGAACAGCATTTTTTAACTGTTTAAAATGCAACATTGTTAGAGACAAAGTTATGGATGGTTTTGAAGAAGCCTGTCTGATGCAAAGTGTTATTCCAGTCATATTATGGCACCATCGGAATGTGATTTTACAAGCTTACATGTGATCTTACAAGCTGAACATCATTCTTCTGTAGCAAAGGGAGTGTCTCCATCACACACCAAACTACACTATACAGATTGATATGTTTAAAATGCATTCAGTTAGTATCTTAATAAATAAACATAACAAATACCACATTTAAAGAGCACAACAAAACAAATTCTGTTTCATTAATAATTTGTTTTAAGTGTTGTGTCAAAGCAAACTAATTATATTTTCTTTTTTATATTAAATACCAAAAAGTTATCAACTGACTTTAATTAAAAAACTGTCTCACAACCTTTTTTTTTCTCTTTTAACTCTTAAATTTGTCAGGTTAATTTTATTAAATAGAACCAGATCACAATTTAAGTTCTGTCTAGGCACTTTTAAAATATAGTGTGTTTACATTCTTGGTGTTATAGTGTCTTAGATGTTTTGTGGTTGTTGTTTTCCTTGTTTGTGTGAATGTTTCCCTGCCCAGGAACAACAGACGCAATTTAGCTACTGGCTAACTCTGGTGCAGTTGCTTACAATTGCGCACAGCTAAAATCAACAATAAAAAATAATAATAGTGCAGATTGCCCCTGCTGAAATGAAATATTCCTTACAATACTCATCATCCACTAAAAAACTTAAATCCCATTGAAATGCATTATTTGTTTTTTCATGATCAGATGCAGCAAAAGTCAATGGACCTGATAAGAGTCTATGAAGGGCTGCAGAACGGCCTGCAGGAAGGATAGAACCCCTGTCCCCGTGTCTGACACTGTCACTTCCTGCTGACTGATGTGGACTGCTCCACATTTCTTCAGAAGGAGACACGCCTCCTCAAAGTCCTGAGCAATGGAGAGACAGATATGGGCAAGCAGATAAAGACAGTGTTGTTAACAAGCTGATGTTGCACACGCAAATGCACATTCATCTTTCTAACTAGGGATTCTGGTCCAACTCCAACTTCCAACTTTGTCAGAGACAGAGCTGTTGTTATATGTGCACTTGACATTTTAGATTTGTCCTGTCAAACCTGTTGGACATTTCTTCCACAGGTTTAACAGGACATCATTCCCCTATGATCTTTGTCCTGAGGTGCCTGAAGGAAGCTCAGCTGAGGTTGTTACCTGAGATGACTTTTCAGGTATGAAGATGAATTCGTTGGAGAAGACTTCCTGCAGGAAGCAGAAGAAGCTGAAGAGGTCATCTGTGAACCAAACAGAGAATCAAAATAAAGAAAGAGGACGACAGATTCTTAAATCAGGGGCATAGTTATTAATTATTTCATGTGTGACCCTCACCTCTCTGTGTGGTTTTTGTGACATGTATTGCTGTTGCGAGCAAAGCAGGACGCAGGAAAACGTGCACAGACTGATTCCTGTAGGAAGCCAACATCAAAACTGGTGCTGCCGTCCTGATCACACCCTCCTCTGGGCTGATTGGACATTTTCTTGCAGGTTCTTCCTCCTGAACCAGGTGGATGCGTCCTGCTTTACGGTGAACCACAGAGCGATGAATGGCCACGGTGGATGACATCACATCCGAGTCCGGGACATGTCCTGTGGAAAAATGGTCTCCATATTATCACTGCTCAAGTGGTAGTTTGGAGCTTAGGGGGGTAATAGCAACCTTAGAGCAGTTTGTAATGTATTTGAACATGTGTGTTTATGTGTCTGCACAGTTTAGTGAGGTTCTCTCAGGATAAGTTACTTAAATCCACAGAACATCTCCTAAGTGAATCTGAACGCTGGTGCCAACCTACATTCATCTAATCTGTGTGATCTCCCTCGGACTGTTGGGAGGAGCCGTCAGTGTCCTGAGGTGAGACGCTGACAGATTCAGCGCGACGGGAACCACTTTGTTACAAGTACATTTACTCAAGTACTAATATGTGGCACTTGAACTGTACTTGATTCTTTCTTGTCCATGCCATTTTTTACTTCTATACAACTTGATTTATGCTCCAATTAACAATTACTTTGTGAATGGACTGTTTCATACAAAGTCCAAAAAGTTCAAAGTCCCAAAAAATTCATAAGATAGGATGTTTTGTTATAAATTTAACTACCTCAAAGTATAAAATTTACAGCTGAAACTGTTGGTCAATTAATTTGTTAGTTAAAAGAGAAAGGTAACTATTTCAGTGATCATTTAAGTCATTTTTCATGCAAAAATATTTCATGGTTCCAGATTCTCAAATGTGCTGTTCCAATTTGCAGTTCTGTCTTTTGATTACTTTATTGATATTAAATAGTTTTTATGTTTGGACTGCTGGTTGGACAAAACAAGAACTGTGATTGTGTTACTCTGGGTAGCTGAGACTTTACAAACCAAACAATCAATATATGGAGACATAATCAGCACATTAACCAGTTATAAAAATAATCATTAGTTGCAGTCATAGACAATGTATTTTATATGAGCTTCACCCAATTATTAAGTAGGTGAAAGGTTAATGTATGAATAATAACAATATAACGATATAATAAATGATAAAAACAAACTTGGTGGACATTTTTGTGCATTGAATACTTTTCCTATAATACTTAAGTTAGTTTTTCTTATTAAAGCTAGCTACTTTTTGTAATAACCATTATTTTTTGACAGAGGGAAGAGCACAAACTTTACTAAAGTATACATTTTAATAAAAATTGATATGAAATAATTTTATAGTGACATTCTTTTGCTCAAATAAGAATTTAAATACTTATTCCAACATTGAAAATTACTTTCTGCATTGACTTTGTCTGGCTCATTGGTAATACAACATGCACATGCCACCTACTGGTCACTGAAGAGAAAAATAAATCTAATAAAAAGCCCATTGAAAGGAAAGCACCTCTTTATCATTTGCTCAGGCTTCATGCAGCAGCTTTAGTTATATTTTAATTAAAAAAAACAAAAACAAAAACTTAAATAATGTAATAAATCAAATCCATTCATCCCCATACCCACCAGGCCAGTTGAGGCGAGCCCCAAAGTCCAGCGCCAGCTTCCTGACCCAGAGGGTTTTTTCTGTGAGCTGATGCCACGGCAGGCCCTCCTTTGATAAGGCTGTGGCGGGAGCCTGGAGCAACAGGCAGGCCATCAGAGACCAGGGGCTGATCAGAGAGCTCTCCTCTTGGATCCGTACCATCAGATGAGCCAGCCAGCTCACACAGGCCTGAGCCTCCGTGCTGGGCTTCTGAGGAAGATCTCTGTGATGTGAGGGCAGAGGAGAGGAGGGGCTGAGCAGGACAAATGAGGGGACACAGATATACAGGCTATAATGCAGCCAGACCGAACAATACATAAGTTCAGGGCTGTAGTTGCAACTGAGTACTCATGATTTGAGAGTATTTTCTGGAATTTGATGGGTTATATCGAATTATATTGAATAGTATTAAACTTGTTTTTTTATGTTAATTTAAACATTTTTTTACACAACACTTGAGTTATATTTAACTCCTTCAATTTCATTATAATGAAAGGATTTTAGTACCGAGACTACAACAGTACTTCCTGGCAGACACAGTAACAGTGACAGAAAACATAATTTCGTAGATGAATGTCAAAATGTTTGGTTGGTGATGCTGAATAGCAACTTGCTGGGAGAATTTGAACTCAAGGCCTGATTACCTCTGTTAATCCTGGCTACAACATGAGTTGCTGCATGTGTGAAATTATTTCATATCTTGTTCAGTTTTGTGAACTTTCTGCTACCTAGGTATCAGGTTGTACTGGGAGCGGTTTATCTTGCCCTCACACAGCCGTCGCACCGACAGAGGACGGCCAAAGTTCACATACATACTGCCGTAATCCTCCTGGAGCACTTTGCTTGCCTTCAGCAGACCCTGCAGAGAAACAGCAAAGCTGGAACTGAAGTACAAGCCTGAAATAATCAGCTTTATTCATGCATGAACCTTCTGATCTGCACTAATGAGTTAGGGAGGTTAAGGACAAAAATACATTGTTTGCACCACAATAAATGGATGAAAAGCATTTGTGTATTTTTACATCTTTAACACACAACATCACATGCTGGTAAAGATTTGAAGAAGGAGGGGAGGAGTTACTGAGGAGTAATGTGACTTGGACGTACTGTGGTGCTTTCTTTGGGCTTGGGGACACCCAGTAACTCGTGGGCAAGCAGGGATTCCTCCAGCACTCGGTCATAGCTGATGCTAATAGGGACCAATGTGATGTCAAACACCTCCCCTTTGAAGTAGGGCTCCAGCACCATGTGCATCATACCTGCAGACACATGCAGATGCTGTAGCATGTCGATGCATGAACGCAACTGTTTTCCTATGTTGTTCACTCAAGGTTAAGTGTGTAAAAAGTGTTCCAGAATAAAAAAAAAGTTATCTGACAGAGAGTCACACACACTAACAAAGGGTTACTTACCTAACTTGGGTGTCAGGGATTTCAGCGTGCGACTCCGCAGGCCTTCTACATAAAACTCCATAGGAGCAAATCCTTTCTGCAGAAAACACATGAACTGTTTGAATTCCTCTATACAGATGGTCAAATACCAAATGGCTAATCAAATATGGATTAATGAATACTTGAACAAGCTGATCGGATTATTATGTCTCACCCTGACAATGGTTTTGACATATTCTGACAGCACGGCCCAGTACAGTTTGTCAGAGCCAATGGCACGTCGGATAAAGAAAGCTCCAGAGCGACGCAGTATCTCTCCGACCATCTTCATCCCTGCCAGAGCTTCACGGTGGACGGGGGGGGTGAAATAAAAAGACAGACAGAGAAATGAGTGTCTGCAAACATGAACATGTTTACTAGAAATTTTGTAATATAACTCTACAATGATTAAGTTTTATTTAAAAGTAATACTTCAAATAGATACTTGCGAATTCCTGCAGCAATAACAGGTATTGGGATGTCGTAGCTGAACATAATGTAGGAGATTGCCAAGAAGTCGATATAACTCCTGTGATTGGGCATCAGGATCACAGGATTCTCCTGAATGGCTTGTTGGAGCTAAGTGTCAGAAAAATGAATGAAAATATAAAAATCAAATATTGTAGCAAAAACTGTCTCTTGGTGTGGCGGGATGAGAATACACACATGTAAAAAAAGAATCCTGGCATCAACTTCCCCCATTAACTGTTAATGATTGCAATTAGCAATGATTCATATAAGCATGCATTTCAATGTGATGAAAATTATTACAGCAAAGATTAACTTCAAACTGTTCTATTGTTGTTTTCCATCTTTGTTTAAAATTAAACTATTAATTAAGCAAATAAAGCTAGCTTTAGTTTCATATGTATTGTATCAACATGAGAGTGGTTACATTTTTTTGCATTATCTCTTGGAAAAAAGAAAGAAATAAGTAAATAAGTAATTTTACAAAATTTCCTTTTGCAATTATTATTTTAAAATTGTTTTCTGTATAGAAATACAGGAAACTATTGGAGGAAAAGTAGCCTAAACTCTTTATATTTTACATGTTAATTTAAATAAGACGTACATGATGGTGTTTTTTTCAGTTACTCTTCAGGTATTTTTATCATGATTGGACAGTTTTAATCACTAAGAGGCAGACAGGAAACATGATAAAAGAGAGGGTGGTAGAAATACAAAGGTCCCTGACTGGAATTAAAATGGTGACGTTGGAAATGTTGTGTAATATTGAACACACTGTTGTAAGCTTACCCCTTCCTGATTAGTTTTCTCATCTCAGTACTGTCCTAATTACCCGAGTAAAGTTTTAAGTACACTGGGCATCACAGAAAAATGTTTAAGACAGAAATACATTAACATATACTACTTGAAATAGACTGACAATGACTCAGAAGCTGTACCTTGTAGTAAAGAGTAAACACTGTCTGTCTCTGGCTTCATTAAGTTGTGTATACAATGTAATGTGCCACTGTTCAGAATACAGTATCAATAAGTAATTTGGTCCTGACCGTGTTGAGCCCCTCCGTGTTGACAAAGATGCTGGTAAAGAGCCTCTTGAACACCTTGCTGAGGGTGTAGGCCATCAGTCTGATAAACCCCAGCTGCAGGTTTTGAGACATTTCCTCCAAAATCCCACAAGCCTCCTCTCTCACCTCTGTCACCGATAACCCCGTCTCCATGGCAATCTGAGGAGGCAGAAAAGAATCCATGCTGATTGAAGCAACAATGTGAAACTTCAATTTTATTTTATTTTCAGATTATACAGTCACACCTCCTTGGTCATGTAGCGAAGATACTGGGACTCCAGCACAGCTTTGTTGAGGTCAGCCGTGCAGAAGGACGGGGCTCCCTTGTAAGGTTGGGGACTGAAGGTCCTGAAGGCATGGCCGAGATCACTGCCGCGCCTCCTCTCCTCCAGTATGTCCACAAACTCCCTGTCATCTTCCAGGCCTGCTCTGCCAGCATCCCTGTACTGCAGGAAGAAGTCCTGCTTATTCTGAAGGCATTAAAGTTACATGTATGACCCCTTTAAAAGAATGGGAAGTAATTGAATAACAACAGAAACTCAGTATATTTATAGATCCTGGATATTTTAATAAGGGAGGAGAGGATGTAATTATAAGACATTTTAAGAAGGTAACAGATCTGCCTTCTACTTTATTTTTGTGGAAAAAATATCAGTAACGTATTATTACACCAACACAATGTTTTTGTGTGAGTTAAAACATCTCAAAATAAACCTGAAAGCGTTCTTTAAACACTTTGGAGCCTATGAGGGTCTCTGTCAAGCTATTGACACATCTCTTCATCTGCAATCTATATCCTGCTGCACTATGACCTGCTGATGTCGGTTGGAAACAACTTATTAAGCAACATCTCTGTGCAAGCAGGCCAAAGTTTCTGCAGCATATACGTCTCCCTTGTTCAAAAACTCTTTGTGCAATATACACATTGCTAAACTCAACACATCGAATGTATTTTGCTCCTTTAGCCTCAATGTCAGCACTTGCACATACTTAATATTTCATAGACGCTATTAACTTTTAACGCGCACAAAAGTTCTCACTTTGAGAAAAACAACGCGACAAAGCGGACAGAGAGGATGCAACAAGTATTCTGGCGATTTTTAAAGGTGCTCACCGTATCTGTCATTCTTCACAGAGATAAAGACAAGCCTGGCAGGTCGGTGTCCTCGGGGACTTTCGTTTTACTTACTTGAAAGCTTCCTTCGCTACACCCTGCGTAGAGCGCAGCGCCGTGGGGCTCCGGCCAATCACGGCGCACGGTTTTGGAAACTCCTCCCGCATGTTGTGTGTGCAGCCTATTTGCTCTTTAATAACCTCAGACACCGCCATGCATGATGCAGTATGCAAAAGAAGTGAAACAGCTGAGTTTTGCTCCTGGCAGAGATATGGATACGCCATATTTAAACGAACAAGTGTTTGAGACAGACTGCACAGAGTGAGTTCTTGATTAACTTCAGAGTGAAGTTAATAAAGAAAGACAGAAAGGAAGAAAGAAAATCTAACATTTCACATGATTCAGTTAATTAATAGGTTCCCCCGCATACAGCTAATACCTTTTTAATTTTTACCCCTGCCCCTCGGACAGATTAAGTCCTGCACTTTAATAATTTACTGATGATTCATCAGATGAATTGCAGTTGATTTAGTTGATTTCTTATTAATGAAGGAGAACTGGTGGAATTGGAGGATTCTTGATTTGAGATTTTCTGATGAACTGAAAGATTAGGTATTCTTTTATGAGTTGAGAAACTAAAATTAGTTCTTAAGATAAATAAACTATTTAAAAAGCTAATTAGAATAGCTTTAAGGTGGATTGTCACAAGCTGAAAACAGGGCTGTTTTCCACAGCTCATAATAAGTTGACTTTTATAGATTTGTTGTTCTCCAAGGATAATAATACAAAAATGTCAGATATGATAGTAAAACACTCACAGCGAACTGTATTTACTGCACAATAAGTATTTTTATTTGTGGAAGTGAATGCACATGTTGCTTATATTTTTTGTAGTTTATAGCATTCAGGTTCCAGTGCTGGACTTTTACTTGTCATGAAATATTTTCAAAGAGAGGTAATTTTACTTCTTTTATAAGTAAAGGATCTGAATACTGAATAAGAGTTATGACACACACTCACTTGATGAACCAATGCATTTTTTATTGTGTTTAATTACACCAATTTTAACAGTGAACTGGTCTGAAGAAGTGGAGGGAAGAAAGGAACCAATTATTGATCATATTGTTCACAGTTAAGGCAAATACATCACGCTTCCAGGCTATTTGAGCTCTTTCATGGAAAGAATAATAACAGTGTTCGAACATTATATATATGTACATCCTTTTCCATAGACTTACTTACACCTACTGTGATGAATGATACTGTTTAGATGATTTTATTCACAGGTTACCATGATAGCAGCTCCTGCTCTCATTCTATACACCTCATGCTCTCTGAGGGATTATCAGACATACAAATCCCATTTCAAGTGTTAGATACTTCAGGTCAAACAGGCCAAACATGCTGTTCTTTCCAAGCTGCAAGGAGTCCAATATGATTTTTTTTAAATTGGGAAAACCAGTAATGCTACAGTAAAAGAACCACAGGGAGGATGTTTACACATGTTAACATGTGTTCACTAATCTGTATCTGATGGGATGAATAAATTGAAAATACCTAATGGCACTTTTTTTAAAATAAGCATAAATCATAGGGAGTGAAATAATCTCATAGACTAGATTATCGTGGTGATTTTAAATGAACTCTAAATGTGTGGATGCATTAAAAAACATATAATGAAGGCCACCATAAAAATGACATTCTGATCACAACATATACACACACTGAATGTTTCAATAGAAAAATGAAAGTGATTCAGCAATACCACACAGTTACTCTTGTTCTTTAAGGACCACCGATTGTTTTTATCACCATTAAAATGTTGTGCTTCCTGTCCTCTAGTCAGCATTTCTTTTTCTCCACAATAAATACTTATTTCAAACTTTACAATCTATTTTTATGTCAGGATTCTTGTTGACCTATTTTGATAACAAGCTACATAGATGTTCATTTATTCACTGTGTTCTAAATACATTTAATACTATATAACTAATACTGACTTTAAACAGAAATATAGATAACTCACACACGTTGCTATAAAGTACAATTTGCCTGCAAGTTCTCCTGTATCTCCTCAAATAATCGTCCAGTCTCAAGTAATGGCTGGGGGCATAGTAAGCATGACACAGAAAGGTTGAGACATAACAAGGGTGGACCAACTCCCAGATTCTCCTATTGTGTGCATGCCAGGTAAGCTCATTTCTATTTTTTATTATTTTTTAATCTATAATTTAAGTAATATAATCTATTTATTTAAGTGCCAAAGTTGTATTTCAGTCACTGTGGGTTTATGTGTGCTAATGTCCAAAAAACTATTTGATACAAACTATATGTTGTTTTACTGACAGCATAATGCCGTAGCAAAACTGGGGAAAAGGGACCAGATTAGGAAACAAGAGGCTTCATCAATAAATATAACCAAATATCTACTTATCTCACAGAGGGCATTTGAAAATAAAAGCCTGCCTTCAGTACAAGCCTGCCTCATATAAAGGCCTGGTGCTCTTTGTAGTTGAGGTAAATAAAGGTCCTGGTAACTATTTGAGGAAATACGGTCTATATTTGCATTTTTATGTTGACTGAGGATCTGTAACAGTCTCGATTGAAAAAGTTTAGAGTAAGAAAATAAATTCTACATTGAATATTTGGCACAAGTTGAAGTAACTTGCTCTCTGATGTCTGCACAATATGATTGTGTTCTGTGTGATGCACTCTGGAACAGATACCACAGGTATATTATCTGTTAAATACAGTATGCAACTGTCAGCTTAAATAGACTAGGAAGTCTAGCTACTAAAATAATGTCACTCACCCAAACATAAAGTGTGCTAAGCTGCCTGAATAAATTACTACAATTTATTGTATACATACATCTATCTGAAGGCTACAGACGCCAACTTTTCATAAAAGTGCGCTTCATCCGTCTTGTGCATTATAAGGGTATTCACAGAAGATTAGTCTACTTAAGTAGCTGTTTGTTTTGCACTAAAAGTGCCCCATTTTCTACAAAAATCAACATATTCATATCACACACGTGTAACCATCACTTTTCAAATGACTGCTACATCTCAAGCACACCATCATTCAGTCTGTTGCTGCCCTGCCTGCCCATGAGCTGCTCAGCAGGTCACAGGTAGTCAGCTGCCAAGGCTAGGAGTTTGAAGTGGTGTAGTACCCTGATGCTCCACTCGGGGGAGCTGCTGCCTCCAATAGGTGAAGTGGCTGTATGTGTCTGAGCAGGGGAAGTCTGAGGAGGAGGCTCGCATCTTCAGGGGGAACACGTGGTCCACCACCTCACCCAGACGTACATAGCTAAAGAAAGAAGAGGATGAGACATTCAAACACTTTAAATGAGACAATAAAACCTTTCTCCTGAAGCTGATACAGTGTTTCCTCTTGGTACAGATCATACACGCTGGATGCAGGACTTACGATGAGATGTTGGTCTTAGCGTGTTCCTGCACTAGCTCGCCTTTAGGGTTCACTGTAAAAATCCTGTTCAGTGGCACTCCAGCCTCTTTGTAGGAATATACATCCTGCAAAAAAGAAGAGAACTCCGTCAGTATTAGACAAGACATTTACCTGAATTAAAATATAAAAATTAAATGTATTTGTGCAAGAATCTGCTGCAAATTGTTTTATTTTTTTATTTTTTGCATTACATGCAAAGTAGAAGACTTAAAAAGAAAACATCCCTCCAAATTATCACTTGTGACCTACTAAGTGTGTGCACTAGTGTATTTATCCTGAACAGACTCTGCCTTTTCCCTGTATTATTTATTTTCTTTTAGCTGTGTTTCAGGTTGTATCTGGGCGTTGGCCTCTGGGCGGAGGTGTGTAAAACCCTAGCCAATAACAGCTCTATCAGTCTAGTTGAGCAATGTAAAGTAGGCCAGGTTTGAATGTCGTTTGTGTAAACAGTTACGGACAATTGTTGCATTTTATGCTTTTAACCAAAAATCCCAGGATAACAACCTTTAAATGACTTAATGTGTTTAATAAAAGCACAGAATCAAACACTATCAGTTGTACTAAATATAACATGTGTGTACCGTTGGTCTGTTTCCAAATGCTGCATAGAACGGCTGTTTGTTGGGGTAGAAGAGGTTCTTGATATCATTGAGACACTCCACCTTAAATTTCTCTGGTTTCTTCTCGATCACCTCTCTGTCAAACACACACAGACAACAGAGATCTGTCAGTAATCAACAAAGCTAACAGTGTCTTCTGCATCTTCTTTCACACTATCATATTACTACAGAGTCCTCATTTATGAAGCATGTGTGTTTGTTTGTATGAGAGACCTGTGCAGAGCTGAAAAGAGGCTGCTGGGGCTGAGAAGGACAGGGCCCATGGGGAGCATGGTGCCCCTCTCATTGACCCAGTGGAGGTAACCTCTGGTCATGTCTGCCATGCCAATGGCTCGAGCTGAGCAGTACAAGAACTTGTAGCCATTTCTGGAGTGAGAAACAAAAAAGAAAAAATAAGCACATGCAAAATGTTAAATTTAGCTGGATTTTGGCTTGTCTGGCTGAAAATATGTGCAGGATTTTCAGGCAATCTTTGCCTGCTTTGCTGACAGTGGTTCAATAAATGACTGCTTACTGGCTGACTTTGTGGTAGAGTTGTGCAATGCCCTGGTGTGTCCAGTCCTTCCCCAGTGTGGGTAGGATGTGACCCAAAGTGTCTGACCTGAAGGCAAATACATGAGTGAGACCGGGACAGTGACATTTGAGTTCAAGCTTTAATACAAAAAAAACAGTTTAGGCCAGATAGGTAGACAGAGAAGTAGCAGCTTGGGAGTTTGAGAGGTGCATGTTTGAGAATTTGCTTATCGCCTGTTAACTCTTATACTGACTTCACGGTTAAATGCATGCATGAAAATAAATATTTAATTTAAACTGCCATGAGCATGACAAAGGAAACTGCAATAAAAAGATTATTTCAGATGACTCAGCTATTTTAGTGCCATTTGGATGTTCTTGTTCATTCCAAACACGAGTCCAGCTATGTAGTTAAGGAAGGTGTTCAACTACTTTTATATTCACATGCATCACACACCTGGTGATGGTTCCATCTATGTCAGAAATAATTATCTTGTCATCCCAGTTCCAGAGGTAGATGGTGCCCTGACAGCGACAGGTTCCCTGGTACTGAGTAGTCACGCTGAACATGACATCATTAGGACCCTCCTGCAGCTGGAGAGACAGCTGTGTGTGCGTGTTTGTGTGTGGGTGAGACAGAGAGAGAGAGAAACAGAAAATGATAATAATGTTAAAAAAGATGACTATCAATAAAATGTCAAAGTTTGCATGGTATCCATGCCAAAATCCTCACCAGCTGATCTGACGTGAGTCTAAGTGTTTTCTTATAAGACACGCCCCCTGGTGTGAGCCCAGGCTCTGATTGGATGGTGGAAGAGCCCTGTATGGCTGCCCTGTGGTCTTCATCACTAGAGGATGACTCCTCTTTGAGTCTGGCATCAGAGCGGGAAACATTGTGTTAAAGGATGATCAGTCATGTGTCAGTTTGAATGTGTGGTTCCTCGCTTACTTGGAGGATATTTTCTGGCAGGAATGTTTTGAGGTTTCTCACCTGCCTGTCATTTTCCCAGCCTGCTCAGCAGGGCCACAGGCGCCAAGCTCAGAGACTGAATCCTACAAGATGAGAGAAACTGTGTTAATTTGCTGCCCTCACTTATTTACTTAATACCTGACATAGTGTGTAATAATGGTAAGTTTGCACAGTGAATTTACCGATTTGGTGCTGCTGTTTCTGCCTCGCCAGGAGAACCACCACCTCCCTCCTTTCTTAGGCATCTTCTCCTTCATGATGTTCTCCACTGCAGCCTGGAGCGAAGCACGCACAACACAAAAACAACCACAACAAAACACAGTAAAGAAAACACTCAAAAAACTAAGGCCAAACAAGACCATAAAACACAAACAGTAACACAGAAACAACAATGTGTCTGCGGTTTGAATGGGGAAATGAAAGCATGTAAAGGTGGTTGGGGTTTAAAGTGCAAGCAAGAGAGCCAGTTTGACAGAGGATACAGAATGAGGAAGCTTAAGAAAGTAAAAAGAGAAAGAGGGGACATGAGATAAGGAAACAAGAAAGTGTATTAAAAGAAAGTGCTGCCTCCAACATACAGAGCTGTAGCCAAGCACACCAGCCAGACAACAGAGAAGAAACTCTAAAGCTGAGTGAATATAACCGAGGCAGGGGGACTATGGGATGGATAGATTGATGCACCAATGGATTATGGAAGGGGGGAAATGATGAAATTAAAGGGAGAGGAACAAAGGGGAAGACAGAGTTTAGCTTGAGTGTTTGTTGCACATTATATCTGTCTGATGCTTCAATAACAGAGCATACAGGCTGTTAGTTTGCAGATTAGCTAAATTGCAATGTAATGAATATAAGATGGGAAGATGCATCAGATGCAATTCCAGTTTTGGTCAAATGGGGGAGTAGTTTTCATGTAACCCTGCAAATCTAGAGCTTGAGTCATTGGTATCTGTGCTATGTATCAGTTTCTTACCTTTGGCAGTGGTTTCTGAAAGGCTTGCATAGCCAGCATAAGTGGAGCCGCAGTGCTCCAATTATAGTACCTGAGAGAGAAAAAAAACATAATATATTTTTATCGATTTCATAACCGCTGCAGAAATCACTTTGTCAGCCTTGTATCTAAAAAAAAACCTCTTTATGGACACAAACAATCCTAAACTTTTTGCAGATGCAGCTAAAACACATACAGCATATAGTGGATTATAAACTCTATTTGGACACAAACACATTTTTACGACAGCAGGTGTGAAAGTCTTACTTGGAGCCAATTTTTACAACCAAGTTGGGGTCGTCAATGATGGAGGGGTTCTCGGCAAATTGCTGGTAAGAGATGATCTTCTCGTGAAACTGTTCTATAAGGACACACAAACACATTTCATGTAAATTTTTTCTCTTTTTTCACAGCTCACAACAAAATATCCGTTCTGTGCCTATGTGAATTGTACCTTTAGTTATCTCCCTGTTGTCGGTGAGTCCTCCACACAGAGAGATGGTGATAGACGGCAGATCAGCCATGGGGTCACAGTAGCTGTCCACACCGCTGTCTCCCCCAGAGCTGACGGACTGAGGGGACAGACAGCTGCTGTGAAGGCCCGGGTCTGAAATGCTCCTCATTGTTGCACCGTTGTCACTACAGAGAACATGAGATTTTAAGATAACTCTGAGTATGTGCTGAAACTTTAATGCATCTACTGCATACAAGGTATGACTCCACGTACCTCTTAGGAAAATAAAGGGCGGCCACTTCAGGCTCGAGCTCTGTGATGTCATCCAGGTAAATTCCATCAGAGCCGAGATGGCGGCTTCTTTTTTCTGCAACAATAATGAAATATACTGTCAGCTTCTTTTTTTTAGGGTTTATCTGCGATAGTTAAAATCATCCTGTCAACTCAACACTGCAAAAAACAACCGAGAATCAGGACAGTTGTAATCGAAGGTAGTTTCCTTTGTATGTTACTGAAGACAACCATGATAATTAACACCAATTTATTGATATTGCCTCAATAACACACATATGGTAATCCTCACAGTAGGTGGCAGAAATGCACCTAAACACTGGTTGCTACCTGTCATAAAATGAAAATTAGTGTAAATTATTTAAAAGAAAAATAGAAAAAAGATATTGTTTTGTTTTCAGACTTTTTTTAATTTTCTGCAGACATTCTGCAGAAAGTCTGCAGACACATTTTTGAGCAACAAAATGTTCAGTTTTGCTATCATGAGTAATTGTCATTACATTAAAGAAAACTTTCAAAATGTTCTTTCTTGATGATTAAACACCAAAAACCAATTAACCAAATGTCAAAGAACTACATATAACTGCTTAAAACCTCAGAAAATTAAATTAAGGCTGTAGAGACTTCCGCAGGTTTACTGAGTTGTGCCTGAAATGTTACCTTTTCTTTTGGATGGAGAGTCTGTCTTGCCCTGTGGACGAGGCGTCGTCTCCTCCATGTCAGACACCATACAAGCAGCTGCACCTCCAGCTGTCGTGACCTGCATCTCTGCAGTTACTGTCTGTGCCTCCATCCTCATGGTTTCTGACTCCATCCCGACTGTAACGACAGTTTCCTCCATCGTCTCTTCTGTTATTTGCATGCTGAGACCTGATATGTCAGAGCACGGTCCACACTGTTCCGAAGACGTCCCATGAGTAATCACACGGAAGTGTGTGCTTTCAGACACGGGGATGGACACTGGGCAAACTGAGGGAGGGTCAGGTTTCACCGGGAGGAAGGATGGCTAGAAGGCAGGAGAGGAGGAAATTTTAAAGCACTGAAAACAGGCAAAAACAAGTATGTACATGAGTTGTGGTGTACATGAATTCATGCACAGTAAACACTTTGGTTACCATGGCAGCCTGTGGCAGCTCTCCCCACGCCCAGTGCATGGCCGGATTCTGACTGTTGGCGTCTGACGGCTTGATCATTAGCTCAGAGTCGCTCTTGGGAGATGTGGGGCGAGAGTTTCCTGGACTGAGAGAGGAACAGAGGATAAACAACAATTAAAGAGCTGATTCTTCTGTAAACAGAGTGTGGGTCTTCAGTGTGTGAGGGAATGAGCACCTCTGAAGGGGGCTCCACTCCCCGTCTGAGCGAGTGTAGATGCCAGTCTGTGTGAAAGAGCCGCTGGTTGTCTCGTCTCTTAAGACGTCTCGAGATGAAGTCCTGAAAAACACACACACATACATAAACACTGTGTATTTCAAGGCATTCAAAGCTGCTGCATTTTAGAAGTCATCAACTACTCCAAAAAATTTGTTGACTAGTCTATTAATCAAAAGAAATATATCAATATCATCCAATAACAATGATCAATTCTTGCTAAGAACCTCAGATACAACTGGTAAGGTTAATATAAGTGGACCTGATAGGAAAGTAGGTGAACTGGCAAAGTTCTCGATTAATTTTGAAAAGGGCTGTTTATTAAAGAGCTGGGGATCTAAATGGATAAAATTCCTAGCGAGCTTGTCTGAACTGAAGAAGTGTTTGACTGCAGTAACAAGCGACTTCTTTCTTGAAGGAATAGAAGGACTCTCATCTTTTCTAAACACACAATATTCTGTTTATTGAATATGGCATAGTGCTGTAAATGACAGTTCAAACAAATCCAAATCTGTCTGCTCTGGACAGACATTTCCACTCTGCTGACTGTAGATCTGTGGGTTGTTCCATTCTGCATCTTGCTGTACATTTGCTGCTTTAGCGACCCAGACTGCTTATAGTTAAAGTCATTCATGACAACCATGATTTGTCAACAGCCATCCACAGTGCCTTCAGCTGCTGCAGATGCATTGTCACTGCTTTATTACTGCAGGGTGCCAAAACCACAGATTAATGATTATTCTGCAGTGACGCACAGTGTTCACTTGTGGTTTTGACAGCCAACTAAATGACTTTTCAGTTAAACCTCTACTCTTTTGTACAGCATAATGACAAAAATAAATATCAATATTATGCATATATTACAATGGGGTGTCTCTTTTATTTTTAGAATGGTTTGAAATTTAGCTTTTGCTCATGACCCATTTACCAAAACAACTTTCAAGTCTCACAGAGATCATGCCTGAACATGTTGCACCCTGACCTAAAAACATACAGTAACATACATGATCTGAAGCTACAGTGCTGTGTCTCTGTATCATGTTCAAACATTGGTGCAACTTGTTATTTTAGATAACTTAAAAGAAATTCAGTAATCGGATTTAAATAAGAATGAAACTTCAAACATATATGTAATCCCATGTAAATGAAACTAAATAAAACGCAGATTTTTTAAAATAGATTGTTGTCTTCAGTAAAAAAAAGTGTGACAACAAATACATCACATGTTCGACTATCTTGTTTATTATAGGCCAATAACTGTACTCACGGTACAAGTGGGACACCCTTTAAATGTTGTTGTAATGTACAATAGAGATGAAGCAGTATTTAAAAGTAATGTGTCCTCCAGTCACGTGTAGACAGAAACTAAATCTGCCATGTGACAGTTATTTACAACTGCAGCTGTATTCATTCATGATAAGAGGAATGTATCGCGCAGTATGAGAAGGACACGGCTCCTATAGCTGCATGCCCCACATGCTACTGTTCTTTTTTAGATCCAAAGCTGCACTGCACACCAGAGGCTGGGTTACATGTCATCATGTTCAACAAAAATGTACAGAGGAGATGTTTCCTCTTTATTTGTCCTCATGCAAAGCTTCTACTTGGTAAAAATTCTAGTAAGAAAACAGCGGATGTAGTGTTTCCCACTTGGCCTTGAGTATCTTATCAGTTTGTGCATGCCACAGCTGGAGGCCCCTGCACCACTGGTCTGTTTATTCTTGCCTGACAGGCTCCAGTTCTATTACAGCTGCTCTCACAGCTCATTTCACTGATTTATTATACTTTCTGTCTCACTGCCTGGAACTGTCTACACTTTCCTTTTTTCTTTTTCGGTCACGTGCATTGTTTTCCTTCTTGCAGCTCACATGTATCTCATTACTGTTCCACCATTTATCAAAAATATTTCTTTTTCATCTCCTTGCTCTCTTTCTTTACTCCCTCCACATTCTTTTGTTTCTGACCTGTTGCTCTCCATCTCCGTCCCTTCGTCTGAGCTGATGTCTATGGTGAACATGTCATCGTCCTCGGAGTAGTCCCCACTGTCCTCCCTCCTCAAGCTGTCTGCCCGAGCCTTCCTCCTCCTCTTTCTCCTCTTCTTCATCCCACTGCCAGTCTCTCCTGTGCTGCCTGTGGAGCCCAAAGTCTGAATTGGCGGCCCAGAGCTCTTCTTTCCGATCATGGAGCTCATTAGGATGGCCCCGTCTGACAGGATCGGAGAGGTGGCCAGATAGGAGGGAACCACTTCCTGGTTTGAGACACAAAGGTGAAAAAAATGAATGCAATCTTTACAATAATTTCTCTCATGCAACCTAAGCATTTGGGGGTGGGGGATTTTTTTAAGTAAATCTGTAAGAAAGTGAAGCTTTTCTTATGAGCTCAAAGTTAAAAAGGGCACTGCAAAAAAGACAAAAGTGCTTTTGAATGCCTCAAAAAAAAATCAGAAAATTGTTTGATCAATCGAGGAAAAAAAAAGAGGCTTAATTAAGGATAACATTTTAAGACTCAAAAGTGTTTGCAAGTATTGCTTATTCAAATGGCCTATTAAAGAATTTGCATTTTTGAGTGTTTCTGCATGCAAAGCAAACTAGAGACCATTTTCTGTTGTTGTATGTGTAAAAAATATGACTCTATTGCTGGTGTTTTGCACATTTTTGGTCTGATCCAGCTGTGTGTGGTGGCTGCCAAATTGTTTGTAGCCACCTCTGCTGTGTTGAGACTCTTTGCCAGCAAAACACAACAGCCGATCTAAAACAGACTTTATTCCTCAGTTCTGTGAAAAGAGGCGGTACTAGGGTATCTCTTTCTACGAATGGAAAACGCTTTCCTGGAGGATTTCCCGCTGTCAACACCAGGGAATGTGTGTGTGTGTGTGTGTGTGTGAGTCTGTGTCTGTGTCTGTGCAGACATATGGAAAAAGAAAGAGTCATGATTTGTGGTCTGACCATATTCGCTCACGTTTTGCTTCCCTGTGCCAAAGGAAAAAAAAGAGTTCTTCCCTCCTTCTTCTTCCTTGCTCCTCCAGGATCGGGAATCTGACACCACTCTGGGGAAACTAAATTACCCACTTCCCTTGTTGGTGCTGGCCCCTGAGCCTCAGTAGTTCGCTGCTTGTTTGTGTCTTTCAGCTGCACATGTCCTCATGTGCATACAATAGCAGACAAACATTTTAGAGTAACGTGACTTGGCTCCTTCAAACGACAACTTAAAATTTTGGAAAACCACATGTAAACATATGGTGTAGAAAAAGTAAAATTTCCAAGAACTGAGGAAAAACATCTACTTTTTTCACAGATTTCCATGAATTCGAAACTGAGTTTTGAATTGTGGCTCTCATAAAACTATAACCAGTTTCAGAAAGGTGAGGGTGTTGCTTCATCCACTTAAAATTTCAGCATTTAAACAAATTAATAATTACACTTGTTTTACTTAAATTGCCTTAAACATAATTCTTTGCCACAAGACCCCAGTCCTGGTTTGCCAGCAGTCATTGGTACACAGCTTTAAATGTAGGTCAGAGAGCTGGAGTTAGTAAATGCAGCATTCACAACTGACTGATGAACAGGGGGATGCCTTTCAGCAAAAGAAAAAAAGGAAAGAAAGAAATTCTTGACTGCTGTGCCAACTCTGCACACAGTGCACCTTGTTTAAACTACTGAATGTGTAAGGAGGTAGATAGTTTGAGTAATGCTTTTCAGTAGTAAACATGGGTGTGAGTGGCTCAGGACGGCTGGAGGGCGGAGATAGATGTCTGTTTATATTTGAATCTGGTTTTACTTGTATCAACGTGCACCATATAATGAACACTGCCTCAAACACAACAGTTTGGAGCTTTTCTTGTAGCCATTATGGTCATGCATACCTGATCATTTTCTGTTTCTTGCACAAAGAACGCTTCTCCGTTGTCCCCAAGCTTCATATGTAGATCAACTGGTTCCCCATTGATCTCCATGTCCACCTAAGTAGTGGAGAAGGGGGCAGAATTCAAGAATAAATGGATACAAGCCCCAGCCTCAATACTCAAGCATCTCAAAGGTTACAGCTTTCTCAGTGTGCAACTGTTTTCACTAAGGCAGCGGCATCGTTTCATCTCCCTACCACTTTCTCTCGGGACCGGAGGACACCCATCTTGCCAAAGCGGACGTGGAAAGGCGAGCACTGCAGGGACCCATCAGGCTGTCTCACTACAATGACGTCAATGCAGCCAGAAAGGGTGGCAGGGTTGAGGCCTCGGTACAGCTCTTTGACCTGGACGAACACCTGGCCGGCCAGCTGGCCCACGTAGTTCATGGTCTGGCGGGTCTGTTTGGAGAGGACAGTGACAGGAAGTGAGAGGGACAAGAAATGATGTAGAATTAAAACTATACCCATATCAAGAGGTCCAAATTTGCTATTTAAATCACTTACTCGTGATCACTAAGCCCTGCAACATTAGATGTAAGCATGCCTGGAACACAGTCACGCTTCAGTGGAGGAGGTGTTTATGAACCGGCGTCTGCCGTGCCATTCTTCTGCCCGTCAGTCAAACCACTGATGACGTATGGCTCTCCTCAAAGGGCATGGGGCAAAGTTATTCTCATACTCTGATCTATAGTCAGTTCTTAACCTGTACTATGCCTGGTATGGGTAGGGAAAGAGGATATGGAGACTGGTTTCGGATCAGTGCTCTTCTAATGTGTCCCAGGGACGAAGTGGCCTACATACTGTAGAAAGAACCTGCTGCCGCTTTAACTTTCCCACCCTCTTCTCCCTGTTCCCGATAAGTCTGGAAATCCTATCCAACTGTTTTCCATTCAGCAACCCCAGACAACTGAGGTCAAAGGACAAACTAAGTTAAACCGGCTTGTGCAAATGTGTCGCAGCTGATGTCATATTCCTCCTTGGCATTTATTGGCTGAGGTGAACTGAGGCCTCATGGGACCTACAGTAGCAAACCTTGGCAGTGTTTTTTAGGGGGATGTGAAAAGGGCTGCAACACTGACAATGCAAATGTCTTTTAAAGGTAATGAATGCTATTATGCAAGAACAAACTGTGAGGGACTAAGTGCATTAGTCTCCGTGTATTATTGCTCATCTTTGCACTTAGCGACAGACTTCTAAGTCAGTCTTTCACTTGAAGTTAAATGTCTCTGGTTTGATTATAGCAGTACAGTAACCATATCTCTGTTTTTGAATAGACAATATTTCAAAAGCTTTCACCACTTTAGTTGTTTAAAATTCACAATTTGTAGACAATAAGTTCAGTTAGGTGATGTACCTGCGCAGATTTAATCAACTTATTAATCATCAATATATTCATGTTTTTTCTGTTTTTGATTGTAGAATTCTGTTTTTAGGGACTTGTCTCTTCATTTTACTGAACAACCTAGTTGTAAAAATATAATTAAATTAATCTTGATTCATGTTAAACCTTGTCTAACTGGTTTGAAGTGTTTCCCAATCAGGACTGAGCAAGATTTGAAAAGAGAATCTGATGACAGATGTTGTTTGGTCACTGTCAATTAAATGTGATCAAACCACACCCACAAGTTTTCAGGGGATTTAAACCATCAACACACACTTCCTCTTACATTTATTCCGTTCACTCTTCAGATAATTCTGCCTCATACACAAATCTCTGCTCGTTATTTCCTCAAAACAAGCTTGGTATATTGACCAAAAGCTCTCTTAAAGTTAACATTCAAAAACATCTGTAAATGAAAATCATCTGTCTGTAATATAATCCTCACGACAACAGGAAGCCATTAGTGTTGGCACATGGATTGAATCCATAATTTCTTCATTTTGGTTCTGATCTGTATCAATACATTTAATCAAATTTATCCACCTAGTTGTGACAGCTTCATTCTAAAATATGAGGCATTATGTGGGTAGCCAAATATCTTATGCACAATTTGCATTTAGGTCAAGAAAAATCAGTGTAAGGTGAGTAAAGAAGGAGAGGTAAAACATAAATCCCTTACAAGAGCATCTGTTTAACCTTATCTCTGCTGACACCATACTGCACAGTACTTAGGATGTCTATGATGCAAACACTTGTGTCAAAACATGATAAATCCCATTCGTACGGCTTTTAAAGACTCCTTGGAGTTTGCAGTCTTCTCATAACAGAGAGGGGAGTCTGACCTGACTCACTTGGCAATGGGCCCCCAAAAATGATTGCAGCAACAGGGAAGAAAGGTTTGGAACAATGCCAACATATTACAACAGCCCCCCTCCTCCTTCCTTCCCTCATACACGTGACAAGGAGGCCCCTTACAGAAGAACAAGAGCCCTAATTTTAGAGCAGCGGATGAATCCGAGGAGCCATAACAAAGTCTGAATCTTGAAATACCTCTAAATGACCTTCACCATCTTTAATTATTCATTTCACTTTTCACTAAGGCATTGAGTTACAGTGCTGCTCACATACACAGCTGATTTTTTTTTAAAGCTAAGGACCTTTAGTGTGTGATCACTGCTACACACAGCCATATCCAAAAATAGACTTTCTTGTGTTACAGATGAGACAGGAAAAAAATGAAACAACGTCTCAAAATGCTGACTGCGCTGCTTGGTTCCACACAAGAGTGCTGGTGCTAAAATCATAAGCCTTGTTTACTTTGAGAAATGACACTAAAAAAAGAAAGATATTTGTGTTTTTTTTACTATGATATGGTCTTTTCTTTAATGGATTTACAAGCTGTCGTTGTGATGATTTCCTTGCAGGCTAGAATCAGGCTGAGCCACTCAAGACAGTGTTGCAAATAAAGAAAGAGAATCTCTCATTTTAAACAAGACTCATTAGTATCATATTATGACAGATTTTACTCATATTCCTCACAAAATATAATCAAATCTCCCTCTGATCACTTAAGATAACTGAAGCCTCAGTAAGTAGTAGATGTAAGTAACTAATTATTACTTTTATTGACTAATGACTATGCCTGTACCTCACATCAGTAGTTTTCCCATCCACACGTTTAAAGAGAAAGACCTTTTAAAATCCCATAGATGTAGGTGAAAAGCTGATTCATAACATGACAGTGCATATGGAAACGCTTACTTATGACATATAACGAGTAATAGATATAAGAACATCAGAGTATCGATTATAACAGGTAAGAGGCTAAATATATGTGAAAAACAGAGCATTTATCAGATAGACAGGTGCCGTTAATTACATTATAAAAACAGGTTCATACCTTCTATGGCTGAGTATGCTGACAGTCTTGATCAACACACGCAGACGGGTGTTCCCTTAGCGGTCAATGACAGCGCAGCAAGACATTATACGAGCGGCATTTCCTAGTAGAGGCTATGTGTCGATGTTTGACAGAGCCCTAGCTCGTTGTCATCGACTTCCAGCAGCAAAAAAACGAATATTTAAGCCAAAGCGACACCAATATCTCCCTGTCACTCCCTCTGCCTCTCTCGCTCTCTCTTTCACGAGAGCCCTCGTCGGCGGATGACATCATCCGCAGCGAAAACCCGCCCGCGGACCAATCAGCGTCGAGCTGTTGAGTTTCCAAACGCAGCGCTTGTTTCAGGATGCCACAGTGGCAACAAAATTACTGATAATTATTGATAATTGCTTAAACCGTTGCAGTTGACTGCTGTTAGTATACTCAAAGTGAAAGTGAAGCATATTTTAGAGTATATGTTGGCTCTTCGTAGCTATGAGTAAAACTCTGAAATACCACAACTTTTTCATTGCTTTTATTGAAATCATCTTAAATATTACTCTGAATTGCTGTGTACTAAGTTTATTAATGGTCAAAATATTATGATATATAAATGCTTTATGTTTTTCATGTTACACGAAAATGCCAAATTTTAGCACAAGTTCACCAGGCTACAATGTTTCAGTTTAAAGAGCACTTAAGGCAAATGCAAACAGCAGCACCCCTATGACGGCGGGAAATACTGCGGCTACGTCAGCGTTTGAAGTCCCCCAGTCAGACTGGTACAGTGAGCTGATTTTTCTGACCAATCACAGGCCTGCATGACAGCACATACGATGTTTGCAGTTTAACCTGGAACCGTCCGCGGAAACTGTGTTTGAACAATGTGGTTGACCGGTAAAACTCGGCATTGACAAAATCTAATATTTAATGTACGTGTTGTAACAGTTACAAACACAGATTTGCACAAACTTTTATACACTTAAAAGGTGACAACAAAGTCCTCGTGGAGACTTAAGTATTCACTGGTGCACTCAAATTAACACAAATTTTGCTTAATATGAATTGCAACTTTTAAGATACAGTACCGGTAAACTACTGTCTATTCTGTGTGTATTTGAAAGCTCGTGCGTGCGTGTTTGTGTGTAGCTGGGAAAAGCCAGAAGTATGACAGTTAAACATCTCTGTTCATAAAACACGCTCTGCACCAGCCCAAACATTTTAAAGACAAACGTTACAGCAGCCTCACGTGCAGCTCCACTACAACGTGAGTTACTTTAGTCAGTGAGTGTGTGTGTTTTGTGTCTGTGTCTGTGTCTGTGGTTGTGTGTGTGGGGGGAACTAATTGTTTTTCCGCACTGTGAAGCTGACTTTCTGGGCTAAACCAGAAGAGGAAGAATGCATATCTTTGTGGGGTTTTTTTCCATCACAGTCTACCAAAAGCCACTGAGCCTTGTGTGTTGTTATCTGTTGCAGACTGTGGTGTCCTTTCGCAATGCTCACACTGTCACGCCAGACGACAGTATTGTGAATTAAGCCAATACAACGTAAGATAAAACTAATCAGTAAAAAACAAAGACATGCTTCACTCACACATTTAAACCAGTTGAACATTAGCAAGCACTTTATGTCAAAATGTCACCCTGTACAATGTCAAAGCTGCTGTTTGTTTCATATTGTTCTTTTGCACTGGATGTGTGTGTGCGTGCGTGTGTATGTTTTGTGGTTTGTGAACGTGCTGGTTAAGTATGTTTAGTCACAGTTCCAGTTTGATTACTGAGAACTTTGTCTTGTCAAACTGCTAACACTGCACCTACCTCAGCTTACATTAAGCTTTCTTATGAATGAACAACAGACTTACAGACGTGAGTCTATACGTCATATGTTTATAAAACTATAAATATTGTAAATGTCCTTTGTGTGTAACAAGAAGGACTGTGCTTTTACTGTACAGTTACATGTTTTCCACTTTTGTCCATCAGCTTTATTCAAACTGGGACTTCTTCTTTGATATATCAAGTTTGCTCTTGAAATCTCTCCCTCATGATGAACAAATTCTAAGGTCAAACAGAGGCTACCAGATAACATCTCTTAATGATAATTTAAAATATGTAGGAATTCTTCTCGTTCTTTTGTTCTTGTTTACTGCTACTTCTTCTTTTTAATTGTAAGTGGATTGTTGTGTGGATGAGGTTATATGAGCTTTTTTGCCTTGGACAAAGAACATCTGTCTCCATCTTATGTCAGGGATGAACTGATGGATAATTGAGGGTGATGATGGAAATCAGTCCTGGAGTTTGTCATGTTGTCCCTGGCAATGTCCTATTACGACTGTAAATTTTTATATTACTGCACTTGAACTTTGTCAAATAAACTAAACCAAACTGAAAAAAGGAGAAACATTTGAAGCTCTCCTCCCTGGTGACAACTCCATTTCACTTTCATTTATCACAGTACAAGTCATTACTAGTGATAATTTACACTTTTGTCACAGTCTAAATGTACCATGTGGACCTCGTCATTTTAAAGACATTTGTTTCAAGTACTGAACATCTCTTTAATGGGAAAGATGTGAACATTTTATCCCTACTTTAAAAAAAAAAAAATTTTTACACAGAAACGTGACATGTCTCCACCTGATTACAAAGTAAAGATCCTAACGATCCTTTACCATTCGGGCACGACGCATATCATTACATCTCAACACTAGCGGCGGTCAGCTCAGACTGGCTGCACACTAAATGTGCAGGCTGTCCACACATCAGTCTTTACTTCAGTGTCACTGGATTCTTCAGTGATATGTGAGCCACTCAGCTGCCCTGAGACATGTTTCTGAGAACATGCTGCTTCGCTGGGAAGAGTTGAGCTCAGATGATGTACTCTGGACACAAAACAGCACATGGTGACATTTCAATTTTGACGTGTGTGGTCAGTGGCTTGACCAGTATCAGGCTACAACAAACAAGATACTAAGCTACATACTTATACCTTGTCACTATCTTACTTTTTTATTTGCTTGAATTTTTATAACACCCTCAATATATTTCTTTACATTTCCTTGAATTTTCTTAACTGTTAGTTTTCATAGAATTAAAAAGGGAAACTTTAATTCATAGAGGCCTTAGAGGAAATGTGCTCATGGAGAGATACTTAAGATTTGAAGCCAGATTTTCAGGGGTTTTAAACCATGCACACACTTCCTCTCACATTTATTCTTGTCTCTCTTCACATTATTCCAGTTCCTGTTAGACTAAACAAGCAAAGTTTGCTGAACAAGAGCTTTAATGGTGATCATTCAAAAACACCTGTATAAGGAAATCGTATGTTCATTTGTTTTGTCTGATATCAAACCAGAATACAGGACTCAACTTGAAATAATTTGTGTTGGCACAAGTATTTAATTCTTAGTTACTCCTTTCTATCATTTATGCTTTTTTCTATGTAGCTTTCTCTTTCTGTATCCTCTCAATTGACCACATTTATCCCACTAACTTTATGTGCACCATGTTGTTGGCATAACACCTTTTTGTGGGCCTAATCTTGGTACCTGTAGGTTGACAATATTAAGTTTTGCATTCAAAATTCACCCTCTCTGCTCAGAGGAGTGTCTTCACACCAAAACTCAGCCAATCGCAATTTTGAGTAAATCGATATGTAGCCATGCACCAATCACACTGAAGTAGGGCAACCAATTGTTTACTCTATCTTCATGTATCTGCCAAAAATAGTAGAGAAGAAATGACATCTGCTTCTGTGCAAAACCACACTGTCACACCAGCCCACAACTTGCCACATTTAGGTGCCACAAATATATTTTCTACTAATTAAACAGGGATTTTTATTTGTTCCTTATTTGCAGTTTAAATGTCTGCACTCCACACTTAACTTTTAATAGAATTTCCATACCAATTTATGCTATTTAAACCACTTAATGTTACAACTTTGAAGTTACTGACTCCCAGACAGGTGCCTCACACCAAAACAACATGTACAGGTGCTCGTCATTCTGTTTAGATGTCATTTCAGTTGACTCAGCTGGGGCATGGTGTTTTAACAAAAGCATTGCATAATCTTTCTTACACACTTGGCTGATATCAAGGCCTGTGATTGGCTCAGGCCACCCTGGCCTGAGAGTCATGAGACCCGCAGAAAAATTAGCTTGAATTGCCAAACTGTGGTACAGTGATTAATCCAAAAAACTGCTTTAGTCTTTAGTAAGAGAGGAGAGAGGCCACTTGAAATCAGGACTTTGTGACAGTTTATTACAAAATTCCACATAAAAAATAGAAATATTTCTGTATGAAAGGTGCGATAGACATCTCCTGACTTTTACCTCACCTGATGAGTCAGTCTTTTTGTATGACACATGGTTGTTTTCCCCCGCAGTAAAATCCCTTCTTAACCCAGACTGAAAAAACCAAAGGAGTGAAAGGATCACCTGATCCATCAGGCTATCCCTTCACCCTGGTCTCATTCCCCCCTTCATACCTCTTTTTCTCTTCTCACTTACAAGTTTCAGTCGGGGCAGATCGTCTTACAAGGGGGATTACTGAAGCACACACCACTAGTCTGACATTCTGTTTGAGCACCCAGCTACAGGACACGTCACTTTAAAATATGTTTAAGATTTCATTTAAGTTCAGATTGAATGAAAACTAAATATGATTTTCAATGTCATAAACATGTTCCTGCATGCATACATGTACCAAGACACACCGTTTGTCCACGTGCATGTCTCTTCTTAATGCCATAAACTAAATACATTTAAAAGTAGAATTTTTGACCTTCTGATCTTTGCATCAACTGAATGTGATCCAAATATATACTCTTTCTACCCAGAATTCATGCTGTTGTTTCCATTCCACACATGCAGATGATTTACAAATCACTTTACCCAGCTCCAGGTGGTGTCAGTGGCATAGGGCTCTACGGTCTCATCTATCTCTTCATCATCCTCTGCTGATATCATGATTCCATAATGTGTTTGAGCTCAGCTGCAGGTCTCTGGTCTACACTGATGTGTAAGTATGAAACTCCTGAAGTCCAGTCCAGTCTAGGACTAATGTCTTCTTTCTGTGTCAAGTGTTTGACTGCCGGGTGCAAGTGGACAGCGTCTTACTAAATTTACCTGGGCCCCCTGTTTAGAAACATGAGACGGTCCAGGAGTGGTCATCATACACCAGACCCCTGACTTCCTCTGCATTTAAGGAGAGGACACCTGTTAGGATTGTTTATCAGAAAGTTGGTATTAGTGCAAATGGATTTCCTCACACGCATGACTGTACACAAATCAGACAACAAATTACCTTGGCACAGACTTCCCCACTCCTATGCATGCCTAACAGTTTTTTCAATGTGCAAATTTCTTATTAGTTAACACAGAGACTGTGACACCTGTTGTTGTTGTTGACCTCATACTGACCATGGTAGTGCTGACATTCAGTCGAGACCAGAGCACCTGTTGCCTGGGGTGAACTCCAAGTCTCCCTGGTACCCAGTGACTTTTCCAGTGACCACTGTAATTGATATGACACTGGTTACACTTATGATTTTGAACTGGTGACCTCTGGTTTATAGGTTAGTTTAGTGTTTGAAACCACGGCATGCGGCTATATAATGGTGTCTTTTCAGTAAAAGTCTACACTGCCCTCTAGTGGTCAAAATGGGTAAACACACGCATATTAAGGATTAAGGGGCTGGAGTTGCCTTCACTTGCTATATTTCAGCTCCGATTTACATACTTAAGTTTACAAATAATGGGTCTTATATACTTGCCGCAATGGTACCTACATTTGCCAAGAAACAAAACTTATCCTCTTTCTCACGCATGCTTTGAACAACACTTGTGTCGTCAACTAACAATACAATGCCTCTACACTTATAGTCGGGTTTTAAAGGATAGCCATAGATTTGGTCATTTAATGTGTGTCTGTGGACTGGTTGTGCCTAGATTTTCGTATGGGGGTGTCATTCGTTCTCTATAAAGAAGGAGGCTACACATATAAGGCATAAAGTAGTATCTTAGTGTTAGATGGGAGTTTGATTTGCACTGAATAATATAAAAACTTCAAATTTGGACAAAGAGGGAAAACAATTTCATTATCTTTATAATATAATGATATAACATGATATTATTATTATTATTATTATTATTATTATTATTGACTATACGGCTCCGTCGCTTCGTTGCGGTGTCACAACAACAGTTCTTAGTTTTCTTCAGCACTTGAAGGCATCATAATACCTCTTGCTGCTTTCACGGTGTCCTCCTCTTGTCGCATATTGATCCAGCTAGCCGATCGTTAGCTTTTGTGTCAGGATGGTGTCTGTGGTGTGTACATGTTTGTCCGTTGTTTCTGGCTGAAGGTATCTGGCATTTGGCGGCTTTAATGTTCCGTGCAGCTAATTTAAAAACCATCGGCAAAGCGGGACCCGGCTGGTAGGTGGTCTTTAAAATCACTGAGACGTAACATATTGTTCACGTCCACTCCACTTTCGTGAATCAGCCGGCAAGAGAGCTAAGGCTAGCTAAGCCAGCTGGCTAGCAGCAAAGCTAATGTGAATATCAAAGAGATGTTCTGTTGTTTATTTTACGGCGACAGTTGTTAAAATAACCTCATTTTCAAAAAGCGAAACTTGGTTTCCAACGGCAGTAAATTACACTCTTGGTAGTTTGACATTGGTTGTAGCTAGCTAACGAGAAAGCGTTACGCTAGCTCTGAAAGCTTATAATCACAACAGTTAACGTTAGCAAGCTAACTGAAACAGTAATATCGATGCTAATTTCAGAGGAGTTTGCTAACGACATCGCAGGCTCTTAAATCAGACCTTTGAAGATTTATCGGCGTAAGTATTAAGTTACCCAACGAACTCATCGGGTGTTGCATTCAACTTTACGCGACAAAGAAGGATAGTGTGTAAAATGTGAAATAATTATAGGGCTCATGCGAGTTTCATAACTGCTAGTAATTAATGTTGACTAAGTGGGTGTCAGTGAGCCACCTCGACAGCTTTAAGCTAACTAGATAACGATTTAAATCTGGTATTATAATAATTGCCCCATTCTCGCATGTCACTGCCTCTGCCAATGTTTGTAAATCTTTTACATAAAATTCCTAGCTCCAGACACACATAGAGACTATTTTATGGCCTGCTATGCCAATAAGTATCCCTGAAGCACCCATGGCTGTCCTGCACACACTGCCGATGGCTCCGATAGAGCACAATATGCATTCTTTGAAGCATTTAAGTGCCCAAGCTCGTGAAACAATGTGTAAAATGGTATCCCATTTGTCCCCCTCCTCTCAGGCACTTTCGCCGGACGATGGACGAGCTGGTCCATGATCTGGTGTCAGCACTTGAAGAGAGCTCTGAGCAAGCTGCTCGTGGGGGTTTTGGTGATGGAGGTGACCATGCACTGGCCGTGGGCTGCCTGCTGAAGCGACAGGCTCGGAAGCGGAGGGGTAGGAAACGACGGTCGGACAACCCGCACCCGCCTTGGGAGACAGGCCATCTCAGTGAGGGCTCAGAGTCCAGTGTGGAGGAACACAAGGTGAGTTTGAGTGAGCTAATGGAGGAAAATAATTTGGTTGTTTACGCAGACGGAGAGACTTTTTGTGCAAAATAGTCATAAACTCTCAGAAAACGCGTTGTCTTGCCCAGGGTGTAATTCTAAGAATTGCAACAAATTGGAACACTTGCAAAAAGTGTTGCAACATTAGAGGAGCCAGTATGGAAGGAATCAGTGTAAGCCTCTGTGGAAATGAAAAGTCAATTTAATTGTTGGTTTGAGTTTTAATCACAGATA
Organism: Acanthurus lineatus; assembly: GCA_029814665.1. Lineage (NCBI taxonomy): Eukaryota > Metazoa > Chordata > Actinopteri > Acanthuriformes > Acanthuridae > Acanthurus > Acanthurus lineatus. The sequence goes on from JAPZDV010000010.1 coordinate 10,298,023, forward strand.
AAAAAAATATGGGAAGAATATTTCCAGGCTACTATGTTGATACTCTCACAATCTTGCTCTCTTAATTTAATAGATTTTCCAAACTGATGGAAAAACTATGAAAACTAAATTTGCTTTTATCCTTTGGTCTCAAAGGAAGTTGATATTTTTCACTTAATACAGATTTTTTTGCAGCTAGTGTTAGTGGCAGTTACTTACATAAGTCATACATATAAGTGTTTTGGCCCACAATACACAATCTATTTAAAGTCTTCTCTATGCCAGCCCATTTTAATTTGTCTGTATAATATAAATTTAGTTTTACTCAGATATCACTTTGGCCTAATTAACATCCTCAGGTTTATTTAACTCTCTAAATTTAGCATCAGAATTATAGTCACATTGACGTATGTTACAGGACTACCGTGCCAGTACAGGGGGTGTCTCTGCTGCCAACAGCCATGGCCGTGACAACAGTGACTCAGATGAACAACTTGGCCCCAAGCGACGCACTCTCCTAACAGCTGACACAGGAAGAAGCAAGCGACCGCTTTGGCCAGATGACTTGGGTGTCCTTGGGTCTGCAGAGGGAACCCGCAGTCTCAGACGGAGACGTAAGGTCAAACGTATGGCTGTAGACCCACCTGTGGAACCAGAGCCCCCCTCCTCCACCATGCTTGGGCCCCCACCTGTCCCCAAAGCCCGTGTTGGTGGCAGACCACATAGGCTGGGTGCAGGTGAGGGCAGGGGTGCCATGGAGCTCTGTGGAGTTGGATTGGTAGGGCCAGGGGGAGTGAAGAACAGGGTGAAGAAGAGGAAACTGGCCACCCACAGGCTGGGAATGGAGGCCGCAGATGAAGGGGTGGTGGTGGAGAGCGAGGACCACATCTCTTCTCCAACAGAAGGGTCCAAAGACAAGATGGAGTTGGAGGAGCAGAAGGGTTCGGATGAGGACATGAGTGACAGGTGGTTAGTGTTTTGACTTTTGTTTTTTATCCAGTTCTGTTTCCAGAAGTTGCAACTCCTCTGTCTCCTCTTCTATGTGCTGTGTTAATGAGTTAATGTGGCACTGTAGTCCAACAGGTAAGAACTCTCTTCTTTGTAGAAATGAGCATCAAACATCAACACTTCTTTGTTTTGACAGATGTGTCTGTCTCATTTAATATCCAAACAAGTTATATGCCAAAAAGCAGCATAAAATTTTTAGTCAGTTTCTACTTTTTCTTTGCTCTTCTCTCAGGTATGAAAAGTTTTTTAATCTGTGCTCTAAATTTTTATCTTCTTCTTTTTCTTTTTTTAGTGAGACCAGCAGTGTCAGTAACAGCAGTGATGGAGGCCTCTACACCAATGATGAGGGGAGACAAGGTACACTCTCAAGATGTTAAAAATTATTGCTCCAACTGAAAAGAAATGCACACAGTAGTAATACGTAAACATATTGGTATTTGTATGCAAGGGAGTAGGGGCTGGACATTTTTTATTTCTACACTTGGTCATAGGTCAACATATGTAAGTGAATCAATAGAAAACTATTGAGACCTAATTCCAAAGATGAATGATAATGAATTCTCATTACTGAATGTGTGTTTAGCCTGATTGTGAGTATTATGCCTTTGTTGTGGCTGTGTTTTTGTTTTAAATGTACACTGCAGATGAGTTGCTTTTAGATGACACTGACTCCTGAACTTTCTACATTTTAGGCATGTTTACTTTTTTTCAATTGTAGCTGCAGTAGAAACCCTTTATCAATGCTTAAACAAATCATCAACATTATACTTGAAGTGTTGCAAGCTTAAAAAATGAGATACAACACAATAGATACATCTGTAGGAGTGTTCATGATCCTGAGGTTATAGTATCTGCCTCTTTTCTTTTGTCCAGGTGATGATGAGCAGAGTGACTGGTTCTATGAGGGTGAGCCGGGCTCTGGTTCAGGACCAGGAGGTGCATGTGGAATAGCAGGAGTGGTTCCCTGGTGGGAGAGGGAGACAGGATCAGAGGAGCTGGACCTAGCTGACCCTGTCTTCAACAGCATCCTCACTGGATCTTTCCCCCTCATGAGCCCTGGAGCTCAGAGAGGTGAGCTGGAAACAAGCAGGAAACAACAGTGGAACTCAGTCACACTGACAATAAATGACTGTTGAAGATTTTGATATTAAATTTAGATAATGCAATAGCACCTTAAATGAGTAGATTTAACAGTAGTATAAAAGAAAGGGTTTGGAAATGTTTAGCAACTGACATTATTCAATGTTGTTGCAGTCTCCTTCATGACCAGTAGGAGGCAAACATGTCTCACAGTAAGATAACATGGCCATGTTAAGCACAGTTTTTGAGTGTTGTAAAGAAAAATTAGGGAATAAAATCTCCTTCATTCAGCAAAAGCAAACAGCAATAAGTAGAAATAACTAAATCATACATAGCTTATAATTTTCCACATAAATATTTTCAATACTTCACAGAATACAGTCCATCCTCAGTGGTCTGCAGTCTGTGTACCAGCAGGTGTGCTATAATCAAGCAGGAGCTTGAGTAACACTTTGCCTCTTGTTAATTAAAGCTGCATTTCTTTCACTTGCTGAGATCCTAAAGGACCCCCCATGTTGTATCCTGTTTTATACAGTCAATGGTTGTATCCCAGACTGCCAGGAAATTTTGTGCTCAGTTGCTCCTTTTCTGACATGAACTGATTGCTGCACTTCAGTGTTAAAAGGATCAAACTAATTGAGAGCAACAGACTTTTTTCCAGCACCATCCTGTAAAACCTTTTAACTGTCCAAAAAGCAAAAATATTGTGTTTTTATTTTGTTGTAAATGTACGTTACTCCTAACTCATTATTCTTTTACCTCCAGATTGGACTTACTGGAAGTACTTCAGTACATAAATCACTTGTAGGGTTGTTATAATGAACTGCAGTTCACCATTAACGCTTCATTTCCCTTCGAACAGAAGCTCTCAGTCCTGCTGTGTGTTTAACTGTTAGCTCCATTAGCCAAACAAACCCCGGGGCTTTGCTGGGCACAGGCACAACACCAGCTGCTAACAGCTAACTAGCTTTCCTCCTGCCGCTTTTAGCACAGATTCTTTTGTTCACATTGTAGCATTATCAGGGAAAAGAATAGGGCATGTCCCTTGTCGTTTGTGAGTTCGATGTTACAAGTTTTTTGGATTTGAAAGGGAAAATTTCAAAATCTTCATATTTTCAAATCGTTCCGTCTCGTGCTGAGAGGCCAGCCAGTGATAGTAACGGCATGAGAAGACTTGCTTTGTTGTAGTCACTGTTCAGATCACTTTGTAATTTAATTAGTAACTGCATACATACATTTTAAAAAAATAAAAAATCCTTCTATTGGTGAGATGTTGTGGGAAAGATCCCTGTTTGTGTCTAATGTGTTTTCTATTCTCACTGTGGCAACTTTAGTCGCAGTCACAGGTCTAGGCGAACCTTATCATTTCAATAATCACAACTTTAGTGTAATTGCTGAAAAACCTGCGCTGTGTTTGTCAGGGTTCCAGGCTAGGCTGAGTCGTCTCCATGGAAACCAACAGGCGTCTGAGGCGGGGCTGCAGGGCAGCTCCAGTCAAAGCTTCAACGACAGACTGGGCAGACAGAGCCAGGACTCCCACGAGTGAGTCGTCTTCTCTTTTAAATTACATTCATTCTGACTGTTGTGTTATCAGTTTTCTTCAGTATATTTTCTTATTCTTATTGTTTATATACTTCCTTATTAATCTGTTTTTATTGTAGCATTTGAAAATGCATTTAACTTATTGAGGGGTGCTACACAAATAAAGTGGTCGAGAGTAAAGTAGCCACTCAGGGGCCACAGTTTCTATTTAAAATCAATTCAGATTTAATCCTCAAGTACATAAATTTGGTTTGCAGACAGCAGGGCCAGATAAAATAAAGACTGAAATTAGTGTCAATACAATATAAATCAAGGAAAACAGAAATGCAAAAGACAAGCAAGATCAGACGGGGTCTCTTAGGGAGTTTTTAATACTATTGATTTCATCATTTTTACATTAGTGGTGCTCATTTGTCACAGCTCCTGCCGACTAATCAATTAAAAGTATTAAGCTCTAACTAAGTTCCTGCAGTCCAAATGTAAGTAATGTTCTCGAGTTAAAGTTTAAAAAGGTTCTTGGGTTTCTGTAAAAGTTTCTTTGGTGGACGAGGGCCAACAATTCACTTTCGAAAAGAAATGATGATGAATAGCAGTTTACTTTGTGCCTCTGGAACGCTGCCTTGATGGGTTTTCTTTTTTTAAAGGCCTGAATGACACTGTTATATCTCCAACAGGCCTTGGTTCAGCCCGGGCTCGAGGAGAGAACACGGACAGGTGAGCTGGAATATTTAACATTTTGATAGACCATTCTGATCCAAAAAAATAAGAATGGTGTGAAAAAGAAAGAATAAGGTAATCTGGTACTTCTATTTGATGAATGCTCAATTTAAACAATACAAAGACAACATTTTTATTGTTTGTCCTCGTCAACGTTATTGATTTATTTAGTAAATTTATCATTATTCTGAATTTGATGTCAGCAACAAGTTCTGAACAAAAAGTGAAGGGGACAACAAAAGACAGGAGAAGTTGTTAAACGCTCCATAAACACCTGTTTGGACTGTTCCTTAGGTAAACAGTCTCTTTGGTAACAGGTAATAGTATTATTATTGGGTTTGAAAAGTAAACCTCAAAAGGCTCCGTCACAAAAGCGCGGATGGGGTGAGGTTCACCACTTTGTGAAACACATGATTGGATAAAGGATAATACTATGTAGACTCAGGAGCACCTCTTAAAACCGTTGTTGGTAAATACACTTTGTTTGCCAATAATTACATTCTGTTTTTTATTTACATTTTACTCAGAATTCCTACTTTCTTATGAATCAGTTGCACTGCAGGGACCCAGTGTGAGTTGTGTTAATAAACACACTGACACACTGTTTTATTGCAGAGACTGCTTGCTGACTGTTTGAACATTTATTTCTGTTTTTCCTCTTCTTTCCCTCACTGCCACTTCAGTTGCATTGGGACTCAAGGTCAGACAGAGGGCACCGGAGAAGCTGTTCAGTAAAAACAGCCAGCAGGTGAGAACAACAATTTAACCTAAAACCCAGATGATTTATGACCACGACTCGGATTAATTTCCTTTAGTACCCACTTGTATTCCTGCTGCGTTGGTTTCACAGTGTTTAATGGTGTTTTTCAAAGGGATACGAACACTTTCTGTTGTGTTATTTGAAGTAAAACTAACACTGCCATATTTTTGTCTTGCTTGGCTGGTTTTGCAGACAGACCAGCGGGCACCTCGGCTCCCTATGTACAGGGGATGTCAAGCGGAGGCGAAAAGCAGCCCCCCTCGGCTCCACCGCCCCCTCAGGTATTGGATGCACACCTAGCTACACCTCGCACACCATCTGGCACTTTTACCAACTGGCCCTTTTACTGTATTTTTGGCTCTCGCTTTCTCACTTGTTTCCCTCCCCCTCTTGGTCGAGCGCAGTATGTTCACCAGCCTGCTTTCCTTATTGCCTTCTGTCTGGCACATGCATTGATGTAAACACAGGGGAGCAGGATGAAAAAGTGAGGGTTTCACTGCTTTTTAAAAAGGAATGAGAAAAGAGAGTCACTCATCCTTCAGATTGCTGTCCCTCTCTCCTCCTCTCTCACTATTAAACCCTGCTTTAGCTCTTAACCCCCTTTCCTTCTAAGCTTTGTTGGACAAGAGTCAGCTGGCTAGTCATGCTGTCAGAGCAGAGATACTGGATTAGCTCTTAGCCAGTAACACTTGTGTAGCCCCCCCTCCTTGTCCTCCACCAGGCTACTCTCCTTACCTCTGGGCAAGTTGATGCTTTTGGAGGATGGAAGGGGAGGTAGTTAAGCCTAATGCTATTAGGTCAATATATATTTTTGTGTTTATTCCAAAGCCACGTCCTGTTTTGATCTTTATTTACAGCTTGACGCGGTAATTGCTTGCACAACCATTTAAAACCAGTTCTCCAGCTTGCAGTTTGTTTTCTTTTGTGGATGAACATGCTTTTTCAAAACTGTGCTCCCCTTCCCCTTTAATCCCCTGACTAAACATGCAAATAAGTATTCCTGGTTGAAATTATAAGAAAAAAAAACAAGAAAAATCAAAACTAAACAGGAATAAAAACTGCCTAAAACTCAGCTACTTAGGTAGCGGGCACATATACATTTTCTATATTATAGTTGTCATAGTTTTTTCTGTCCAAGTGACACAATCAGCAATGCGTTGCAAATATCAGGCACATTTGATACCTGTTCCAGACACAGGTGCGGTGCTTAGGAACAGCAGGTGCCGGCCTCGCAGCAGGGCGGGGGCGAGGGCACTGCCAAATTCACATCCTGACAATTTGGCCCGAACTCACCTGGGACTCAGCAGCCATGTGTGTTAATGAGGGCGGCTTGGCCCGGTGCTTCATACAAATAAAGACGGGATTAAAAAAGAAAAAAAAAGGTGACTGGGCCTAGAACTTCCAGGAAGAGCAAAAACAGAATAACCACCGTCTGGTTGAGACGGACGTGTCTGCGCCACAGCGCTGAAAATGTGGCTTAAGTTGATTACAGGATTCCATTACTTAGATGCACCCAAACAATTTCAATGGAGTGATGATGGACTGGAGCCTTCAGTGCACCAAGTTTAACAGATGTTTGTATGGAGGCAGTGCCAGAAGGTAGACGGACAAACAAGAGTGAAATAAGAATAGGCATTTGAACCTTTTATGTGACTTTGAAGCAACATAATTACAAACACTGAGAGAAGTGAACTGATATTAGAGCATTTTTCTGAACTCAGTATTATAATGATTATTTAATCCATTAACATCATAAACATTACCATTAAAAGTACCAAAGCCAAAACTGATGTTTTCAAATTGCTTGTTTTGTGTGATCGACAGCCCTAAATTGAATTTCTGGGCTACAATGATGTGAAAAAGACAACAAAAACAACAAATCCTCACATTTGAGCCACTGGAACTAACAAATGTTTGTTATTTTTACTTGACATTACTAAAAGTAGATTTGTGATTTTTAGAGAGGCTGATAATGATTTTTTAAAATAATTAGCTTAATAATTAAATAGATTGTTTCGGCATTGACTGCTTAAAAGGCAGGTATTATTAGGGCTTATGTAAGGGAGTCCACTATGTTCCTGTTTGCTTGTGTATGACTGGCATATGCTAAAGTGCTTCTACATATTATAAGTTAGTTAGACTAATGCACCTGCAGTTTTGTTGAAGCTCTATTATTATCTGTTTGCTTTTAAAGCTCACATTTCAAAGAGCTGTTTTCTCTTCTCTTTGGTCTCTATTACAGTTGACATTTGCTGCTAATCAGCATTCAGTCTAACCTGAGCTTTCTTTGTTGCAGGTTTAAAATGTGATTAAATTAGATAAATAAGAGTTACAAGCTCTCTACTGAACACAAACCATCACAATTTAACATACAACCTGTTTAGATCTTTTCTCATCCGTGATCTCTCATTCTAGGATTGGTCGGGGAGAACGCGCCCCCAATCCCTGACACCAACATGGGCAGCCGCATGTTGCAGAACATGGGCTGGAGCCCGGGGATGGGCCTGGGTCCAGAGGGTCGGGGTATCACCGAACCCATCCGGGCCACACAGAGACCCAAAGGCACAGGCTTAGGTTTCAACTGAACACCTGGTTTCTGGATCCTGGACCTGGATCAGGCTGGGACGAGACACCCTTTAAGAGCTACAAGGAGTGAAGGAGCTAAAATGCTGCTCAGTGTAATGAACAGTTTTAAAAAAAGGTCCAGAATAATCCAGGAATGTGAGGCATAAGAAAGGAAGGAGGAGGAGGAGGCTTGTCCCAACAACAGAGTCTTTGATGAAGGAGAAACTTTCCCATATTGGGGAAACTTGAAGAAGCCTGGGATATCCACACAGACTGATCCCACAAGCGGGGAGAACAACCAGTGAAAGTGACTGACCGGACGAAAGACTTCCTGCAAAAGAAATGTCCTCAAGAAACTCCATGTTGGAGAAAATAAATGACATTAATGCCTCATTGTTAGTGTTTAAAACTGGCATGCTGCCTCAGCCCTGTTACCTCAGATGCCAATGCTACAGGCAAGAAAAGAAAAAGTGGGGGTAATTTTGACCATATACTGAGTGCAGTCGGTGGTTTCAGTTTAACGGTTTTGCTCAATATTTTGAAATCAGACACCTGTATTGGTAGACCATACCTCGAGATTTATTTTAGGTTTCTTTTTAACATAATGACAGTAGGGTACACTGTATGGATGTGTGTTGGATTATCTGGATGATTCTACCAATTTTATTGTTAACTTAACAGAAGTCATATGATCAAAGTGTTTTTAATATCTATTTATGACAAAACCAGATAAGAATCATAACTACAGTTTTCCCCTTTATTCAGCACCATATTTTATGCAGGTGCAGCTGATATTTACTTTGAAAACACACATTGGGAGTGAGGTAGTCTTGTCAATGATTTGCTTGATTGTTGAATTTCTCCCAGTTTGTTGAGATTTTTTACCATGATAAATGTTTGGACTGCAGACCGCAGTACTTTGTCGACCATAGCCATGCCCTTTGTAATCATATGAAAAAACAGCTTTGTGATTATGACAAGAACTTTAGTGTTTGCTAGATAAGAAAAGTCCAGTTAAATATAAAAAAGAGGTTTAGCCTTTAAAATGCTGTCAGAATTTGAAAAAAGGATAACTGAGGGAACTAAAAGCCTACAAATAAAAACAACAGTGGACCTTTAATTACTTTTTTAAAATTAGTTTTAGACCCATTGTCATTTGCTTAACTGTGCTATTGTATTATTTGTTTGTTTAGGCTAATATAGTTTGCCTGCAACCCTTGACTGTCCTGAATATGAATGTGAAATTATTTTTTACTGCAGGCAGAGATTAAGATTAGGATCTAAAATGAAAACATTGATTTTAAAAACTGTGCTGCAAGTTTTACTGTAACAATATTTGTTTCCTCCTCTCCATTGTTGCACCCATTGAGCATCAGATGGATGGTCTTTTACCCCACAGGGCCTGTTCAGAGAAGTGTGAGATGAGCTGTCAGTGACACAAATAATAAACTGAGAGACTGACTGAACTTTGTGGTAGTTATTGTCTCTTGTGGCCAGTTTACCAAATTTCTTATGATAATTCATTATCATTGAGCCTGATTGATTCTGGGTTTTAAAGCCATTATTAACATCACAAAAGACAGATAGAAACATGCAATAATTACTGATTGGCTAACATGTTTTTTTAGTGTGTGCATACAAATACTTTTGTTAAACACCCCTCTTAAGCAGTGTTTCAGAAAAATACCTTAGAAAAAGCTACATAAACAAAAAGTTTCAGTGGTGCACAAACTACAGTGTTAGATGCAGTTACATGAGTGAACAGTTTCTTGGTCAGGCACATCATAGGTTGCCTGACAAATTGCCCGGAAAATAAACCTGTGAGATATCTAAACTAGTCATTTTTACCCTTTAATTTTCATACAGTTTTTTAAAAAAAAAAAAAGCATTTCATGTATTCATTTTTGAGCTTCAAAGCTGCTGGTTTTCCACGTATTATTTCCATGTTTCTAGCTAACTGGCTGCTAGCTTTCACTTTAAATTGAACATACAGTTCAATTTTGTTTCTTAATAATTTTGACCAAGAAAGGTGCAAAGTGTCAGGTGTTACAGTTGTAAAATGAACTTGGGCAAAAAGTCTGGCACATGTGGCTGAGTATTTTGAAAAGAACTTCCTGGCTCTTACAGATTCTAACAGGCGACCTCTCTAATTTTCTGACGTTATGTCCACAGTTTTATTTTATAAGTCAGTGTTCACTTATTAAATTGTATCAAAATCAAACTTGTTAAAATATTTTTGAAGTTCTGTGTGAATGAAGTAGATTTACAGCTGACCCCGACAGTGACATCACTGATTGAACTCAAACCAGGAGAACTTTGAAACCTTGATGTTTCAGCGTGTGCACACACACACACACACACACACACACACACACACAGCTCGGCTTTGAAGGGAGCTCCAAACCATAACTTCACATAAAAACATGCTCTCTAACTCTATCAACACATGCATCACATTCACATGCTGACTCAACATCGCTGAAATATGATGCTCTTTCCCTCCCTGTCTCCCTCCCTCCCTCTTTTCTCTCCCTCTCTCTCTCTCCCATCTTTGCAAGGCTGCAATAGAAATCCCTCCTCTGTATCTATGGGAATACAGGAGCGCTGTGTGTCCTCTACCCTCCCTTCTACTCACCACCTCCCTCTGCATATAAGGGAACACTGGCTGTGCATCCCCCTCCTCCCATAGCTAGCCTCCCCCTCCTCACCCCTTCTCTTAGACACACTTTCTGTCTGACACACTCAGAGACTCCCCTGCGAACAAGCTAGGCAGGTAGGTAGGTAAACTCAGCACTGGATCAGGGAAGAGGGAAGAGGGGGGAGAAGGGAATGTGTGTGTGAGTGTTGTTGTATATTTATGTGTGTGTGTGTGTATGTGTGTGTGTGCGTGCGCTGCTGCATCGCTGAGCTACAGAGACCGGAGGCGAGGAGAGCTGGAGCGTTTGTCCTTGAGACTGACTGACTGACTGACTGGCTGCAGCTGTAAAGCGGAGGACCAGCCATCCAGCCAGTGGATGAACCTGACAGTGAGTACTGAGCAAAGGCAAGAAGACGAGCGAATAGGAGGAAGGAAGTGCATGCAGTCTTCTTTTAATCGCAGTAAATGTGTTTTTGTTCCTTGTCCGCTTAGAAACAGTCCAGTTTTGGTATGTTAATGGATACAGATGTGTGTACATTGCATATAAATATATGTTAATGTGTGTGTGTGCATGTGTGACCAGGTGAGAGTCTACTCTGCTTCCAGGTGAACTCTCTCAGGCTTTTTAATGGCTTCCATCAATACTTGCTTTTCAGCCTATGTGGGACTTTGCAAGCAGTTCAGCAATTGTTCAGCTGCTCTGTTTGTCTGCAGCAGCGTCCACTGTGCCTGTGTGTGTGTGTTTGTGTATGTGTGTGTAAGTGTGTGTTTAGCATCACAAAAGATGTCAGTAAACATAAAATTATTGTACATCCCTACAGCTCCACTCCTCCTCTCCTCTCTCCTCTCTCCCACTGCTTCTGTTGACAGATCGATAGTTATGCATCTATAATTGGAAGTCATCAGTTATGGCGACCCTCCAAAGCGAGTCATTATCAAGTGTAATCTTGCAGAAAATTACATTTTGACTGGTGTACCTTGGCGTGGCCAGGATTCAGTGAACTGTGCTGAGTGGGCTAACCGGCTGCAAGGAATGACCGGAAGGTGGGGTTACTACAAGAGGACCCCAAATACTGGAGAAGGGTGATGTGAGTTAGAGTGAGAGGAGAGGGAGCAGACAATAGGCCCGGAGTTACATTTTTTTTACCCAAAAAACAAGAAAGTCCCGGCGGTGCCTCTGGGTGCATCTGTGTGTGATTAGATGAAGAGAGACAGAAGGAAAGCATGGCAACACGGTGTGGAGGATTAGAGAGAGGCGAGGGAATCAGAGAGGCGAGTACTGGCGTTGGCTCTCTGTGGTGTGAGACAACGATGTGAGCTAAGACTGGCTCACCTGTGGAGCTTCTGACAGAATGTGTTAGGCTACGTTAGAGGGGCGGCTGCAGATGAATGGCTAGAAGAGGAAAGAAAGCCCCAAAGGCGAATGCATAAAGCTGTGGTCGACTTTTTTAACTAACATGACAGGGAAGCTCTTTTAGCCCGTGTGCATCTGTGCTGATTTGTTTATCGTCAACGTGCTGACAGTGAGCCAGAGGGGCTAAATTTGCCACCTGTGGAGATAAAAGTGATATGATGAGATAGATGGCATGCTGTTTTGTGTGTGTTTGGGGGTGTGTGGGTGTGTGTGTGTGTGTGTGTGTGTGAGTGTGTGAGTATGTGAGTGTGTGTGTGTGGTGGGGGGTTATGAAAGTGTATATAATAGTTCCTGACATCAGCAGTAGGTGTATGGTGCTGACTCCCAGGATTCTGTATGTGTGTATTGGACCCGCACTGGTGGCTCCTCACATACGACAGGTCTGGGAACCAGGTGTGTGTATGTGTGTGTATGAGTGTGTGTGCGATACATGTAAAGGGGAGTTAACTTTCGAGGAAGCATGTATGAACCACAGCTGCACACAGTGCAGTTCACTAATGGAAGAAGTACTTGAGTCTGTTTTTAAAAGTACCTTTACCATAAAGTAAAAGTCTCTATTATACACATTATACAATGTGTCATTTCAATATTTTTCAATACAAAGGTTTCATTTTAAACCAAATGAGTAGATTTAATGGCTGAGATGGAGCTGATTTCAAGTACTACTTTATTTAGTTTTAGTTTTGTCCAGTGGTTTATAACTGAGAGATCAAAGGTCATCTGATGATCCTGAGATAACTGATTGTGAAGCAAAAACCAAAAACACTCTGCAAATCAAATGTGTTTCTTTCTCTCTAATATTTGCTCTTCTTAATCAGGTCAGCAGCTTGAGGGAAAACAATGTTTGTCAGTCGGTTTTGTCATTTTGGGAAAGACAAGAATGTCTCAACAACTTTTGGATGGATTGCCATTAAATTAGTTTGAAACATTCATGTCTCTTCGAGGATGGAATGTAAAAACTTTGGTGATTTCTAAACCTTTGTCTGACCTCCATCACCTGGTCAAATTTTAAGTTCTTTCACTTTGGTTTATAAGCAAATATCTGTGGAACTAATGAAATTTCCATCATCTTCAGTTGCACTATGTGTGTAACAAACAAAGATGTGGAACAGAGTTAGCTTAATAACTGCTATCTACCATATGTTTTGTTGACAGCATGTTAGCATGCTGATGTCAACATTTTGCTTAAAGCACTGTTGTGGCTATTTTTATCCCCATTTTCTGAAATTCTGCATAATTACAGTGCTTTGTGCCACAGACAGTTATTTAAATTAAACCATCTGGGAAGTTCAGAGGGCAAATTTCTGTTTACAACTTAAAGACATATGAAGTGTGAGAGGCATCTCATCTGCACACTGCACTTTTTTGTAAAATGCCATGAGCCAATAAAGTTCTGAACAAGTGGTTTATATTACATTGCACTTAACAAGCTCATTATAAGTTTTATATGTAAGATAAAGGGGCAATTTGAAAATGCAAATCACAATTTTGACTTAGGAGGCTTTAAGATCTGAGCAACATACAACAGGCTTTATCCACCCCTTAACCAAAGTGGTGGAAGATCCATAATGACAGTATAGATCAAGTTCAAACATACATGACAAATATGAACAAGAGAGGATGTTGGGAAAATTCCACAGGTGCCACAGAGTACTGGCTGGACCTGGACTATAAACCCCCTCTGCACCATGAAAATGTTAATAAAAGATAGAATGCACAAAACAAGAGGACTCAAGACTCAGGAACACAAACATAGAGGCAGAAGAGACAAGAGATGTTTCTCCTTTTTTGTCCTTTTCAACTCGAAGCACACTGAGAGACTGAAGTGGGTGAAACAAATGTCAGAGCTGGAGACCAGAAGTTGACCAGTTAATCCAATACTGCTTATAGAGAATATGAAGGGGGCTGTGCTGTGGTAATCCACATTATGCTGTTAGGAGAGGCTTGGTTATATAATCACCCTAAGAACCTCCAGATGGGCACTTGCCAGAAGACTACATTACACGATGACTGGACGGAGGGGAACAATGAGGTGCACTCGACTGTGAGCGCGCGCCATAATCAGGGTAAACTGTTTAAACTTCTCTCACATTAGACCTCCATTAGAGTTCTTTAACAATGCTTTTGAATAATCAGCTCTTATCAAGCTCGAGGTCGACTCATGGCAAGATGCTGCATTGTAAAAAAGCTGCTGTGAATGTCAAAGAAGTCTGTCCACTAGGGGGCACTCAAGCCCCTAAGTTATTAGGGTATGCAAACCAATTAAAGTATAAGAGCCTTTGTGCATTTCTGCAGTTTTTCCTTGGTGCATTTAGCCTCAGATATTCATAAAAATGACCCAAAATTAGTCCTAATGAAACCCTGCCTCCTTGAACGCCTTCCTGTGGATAAATGTTTCGCAGCATTGACTCTCTTCCTCCCCAGTGGGACCGTAGGATCTCCGGATAAGTAAAAACCATTTAAAGACCACTGACCCTCTGAGGAAAGCAGCAGCAGGTCCCAGCAGCTCTAAGTGACATCTTTGTGGTTATGATGCTTTAAGTGTCTCCCAGATGCCTTCTAAGGTTTCTTGCATAGATATGTGTGTGAGTGTGTGTGTGTGAGTGTGTGACCTCTGATCCCAAGAGATCAATACAGTGAAACTCATCCTTTTGCAGCCACTCATCTGTCAGTCATTCCATCATTTCATGTATCATTTCCCTCCCGTTCATCTATTTAAAGACAGCAGACTGTAATGCATGCATACGGAACAAAGCTCTTTCTCTCAGTTTTTATATTACATGTCTTTCGGTTTTTATCATGCCCTTCATTTTCTTCTCCTCTTTCTTCTTTTTTTCCTAAATCTCGCCTTTTTCATCCCTCTGCTCCCCACCTCTTTCTTTAAACGGTTTAAGTGTCTGAGAGGTATTGTGTTGGTGCAGCGAGACAATGGTGTTTGCACACAGTGTCAATAGTCTTTCCCTCTATCTCTGTAATTGATGGATGACTGTGAGTCAGGCATAAACTAAGCAGATTACACTCACTAGATCCGAGGGCTGATGCTAATGTGTGTGTGTGTGCGTGTTGGGGGTTGGAGTTGCAGAGTGACTGTCCAGTTTTGGAAGTCAATCCGACAGCTGTCCCCGGAGGCTGAGATTTGGTGGCTGCGAGTTTAGGGATGAGGAGAAAAGGGTGAACACACACACACACACATGCAACACACACACACGTGCCAGAGCGTCTGCTTCACTTGTACTTTTTCCTTTTCTTCAGAGAAAAACGGGATGCATCTGGTGTGTGGGGTCAATAGCTGGCAGCTGGGTGCTCTGTTACAGGCAGCGTCCCTCCGGAGCAGCTATTGAGCTCCTGTCTTCGGTTCAGCCTCAGCATGTGTAAAAATATTTTTTATGTTTAACCGCAGCCATGCGTGCTCAATTTCATTTGCTGCATTTCACTTCCTCCCATTGCTTGTTGTGTCTGCATTTTGCTTTGCTTCATGTCATTGTCCTCTCCGTTCAGTTTACTTGTCAGTCGTCGTCAGTGGTTTTGTTATTTTTGTGTGTTTGAAGCTGACATGTTTTTATAAGCCCTTCAGGTTTTTGAATGCTGCTTTTTTGAGCTTTTTTTTATTATTTATCCAAATACATATTTTGACCTACAGTATAATTTTTTTATTAAACTTCTTTACAGCACGACTGATGGCTGATTTTGAAGGGCAAATATAGATATATAAACGAACAGTCATAATTTACATAAAAATAAATCATAAAAAAACTTCTAAAGAGTCATCCATGTATTTACTGAATGAGACATCTTACAGTTCATAAGTAAGGTCATCATTGTTCTCTGGTGTACAAACTATCTACTGGAGATGTTGTTTTTCTCAAACATAACCTTCAGCATTTCTTTCCTGCTGTGTCTTGCTTCTTATTGATTGACATACACAGCAACAATATACAGTGTTTTCTGCAAGCTGACACTGTCTAGCTTTTTTAATATAAGATGCTACAAAATTTATTGTGCAGTCTGAAGTTTGTTGTAGATTCTTAATTAATTAGCCAAACAGCAGACAATTTATCAGAGCAGTAACAGAAATGTGAAAGCCCCTTACTAAGCAAAATTGTCTTAAACTGTAGGGAAAAAGCTTCTCTGATGTGAGGATTTTCTGCCTTTCTCTGACTAATAATGTTAAATAGAATATAATAGAGTTTTTTCAACAAAACAACCAAACTGAAGGCATTACTTTGTATTCTGGGAGGGGCATTTTTAATCAGGAATTTAATAAAACAGAGCCCCTAGTAATTCTGTGAGCTTGCACTTAGAATGCTAAATGCTAACGATAGCATATTCACAATGATCAAGCTAACATGCTGCATTTGGTTCATTGCACCCTAACATTTGCTAATTAGCATTTAACATACTGGGCAAATTAAATTCTGTGGGAAAAATCCCCCAAAATAATTTAACAAAAAACCACAAATGTTGACATCATGGTTGTGCAAGAAAACAAGTCAGATAATCACTAATGCTAGATTCATCCACTAGGCACCACGAATATCTCTGCCAAGTTTCACAACAATCAAATAAAACAGAGTCCACAGCCTTAGCACAGCTAACGCTTAAATCAGCATGCTAACATGCTTGTAAGGATAACGCTAGCATGCTGCTGTTAACAGGCTATATTAACAATCTTAGTTTAGTGTGTTTGCTTACTAACACTTGCTTTTTTTGCACCACAGGCTGTACAAAAATAATAACAGTGTGCACAGAAAAGTTCTCGTCTAAATCAAAATTATGGACCAACCACTAACAAGCAGCTGTTGCTACATTGCTACAGCCGTTTCTGCAACCTTAATCAATCTGAACCTGTGAGGATAACTTTTTAATAAACAGACTGAAATGTTTTTTTCAGTTTTTAATGTAAATCTACATTAAATTTGGAAAAAGAGCCTCTTCAAAGTGAAACAAAAAGCTTTTCCATTGCGGCACACAGTAATAAAGAAATTATCAGAATAAATAAACTAATCCGGAGCTTTCTGCCCTTCAGGTTGTTCACCTGACGCCGCTCTGACTTGACTCAAGTGTGCCTCGCTATTGTTGTGGTGTGTCTCAAGACCACTCAGCTCATGCCAAGACAAATATCAACCATTGATAAAAATATTAATCTATGTTTTAATTTTAATCTGCACTTTACTTTTGTATAGGAATGTGAAAAAAGCTAATAAGCCATGTTAGAGCAAATAAAGAATCTATTGATGGCAGCTGCCAAACTAAAAGCCACTGAAAGATAAGAGCCACTTCGCCGTAACGTCAACAGTAGGTTTCCTAAATGGTTTATAAAAGATAATTTTCTCAGTGTAGATAATGTTTTACGTGATACATTAACTTTAGGAGATTTGACGCGATAGTAGCACTCAGTGTCTGGCTTTTTGTGTTTTATGATTGAGATTAAAATTATCTACCATTACAAATCTCATTTTCTTTATCTTTTTAGGGTTTTTTTTATAGGTAGCCTCTCCATGGTGCTTGCCTATGTTCATATGTTTGTTTACACATGTAGAGTTTCTATGTATGTAGCTGCTTTAATGTGGTGTGCGTTCCTGTTGGCGAGCTGTTTCATGTGAAGTGTAATGAGATAAGGGCCACTCCATGCAGTCTGCTGTCTGGCCTTTATCTAAACAACAGATTAGCGCAGGTGATTTCATTCCTGGGGAGATTGGTTTCGGCGAGGGTCAGTTCAGAGCACGAGCACAGCGTCATGTTGACGAGAGAGGAAGAGACAGGACGGGACTGACAAGAAAAGAGCGGAAATTCTGTGGTTTAGGGGCACCAGACTCCCTTTGACATATGTACATTTTTAATACTCCATTATCATTAACCTTTTAGGCTGGGAGTTTTATTGTTCATCCATTAATGTATATTAAAATACACAAGGGGCATTTTCTGCAACTTTTTCAAGGTTCAGTGAGGCAATAAATTCACAGATTTGGACATGAAGAAAAAAAGATTATTATGATTTGTTGCGTTGAAAAGACAGGAAGTGGTTTTCTGATCTTGATGCTATTGTTCTTCTACATTAATAAAAAATATCAACCTAATATTGTGTCATATATTAACTCAGAAAATCTGAAACAATGGGGAGAAGAAACTCACTATACTGCAGGATAACTATCATTTATTCAATGCTCCACAACGTGTTTCACACTGAGAATGATATGCTGGGACCTCAGGGTGCAAAGTCATGATTTGAATTTTACCCATGACATCTCACAAAGGCTCAGCAGTGTATCCGTGTGTATCTGCCTATAGCCAAACACCCTCTAAGGCTTGTTTTCTGTGTGCTCAAATGTGTGTTTTTGTGTCTGCATACAGAGAGATTTTCGTTGACACGGACTCACGTGTGTCAGTCTTTAAAGTGGATTAAGACGTAGTGACAACACATTGCATAAGACTCATCTAACCCTGGGCTGCTTACTGTGACCTCACTCTCACTGCAAAAATGAAAGGATTTATTCGTGGGCTGATTAGCTGAATAAATGTTTTATTGCTCTTATTATCATAAGTATATCACAGACCTTTTATTAAATCAAATTGGGTTACATTAAAAGTTTAAAATAGCCCTTAATACACATGAGGCATGAAAAGTACTAATTTGGATGTTTAAAAAAGTGTAAATTCAACTGTTAAAGTACTTTAAACCAGATTTGTGCACTACTTTTGTGTTTAGTGTGCGTTGCTGTTTTTGTCCACCACACTGAATCGTTTTGCACCCGTTTACCTTTTTTGAGTGCCAAGCATGACTTATACTGTGCCTCTCAATGTGCATGCACGTGTGTGTTTGTCCGGGAAAGGCGGAAAAAGAACCACATTAGGCACATAGCCATAGCTGATTAGAACAGATAAAAGTGTTGCAGCAGTAAGTCAGTTAACGCTTGGTTACAAACATATGAGCATTTGTGTTTCTATGCATCGATCTCCGTGTGTTTATTCACACATGTGTTAGAAGATGCTGATGTAGTTAGTGTGCTTTGTCAACATATTAAGCATTTTTACACCAACTGGACCTGTCTTTTCTTACCACTTGTATCAAAAATCCTTTTAGAAATGTAATCAGCATTTTTTTTCATATGGTTTATGTCATGATCATATTTTTCAAACCACTGATGAACTGTTGAATCTACAGAATGTCAGAAAATGGTGAGCAATGCTTAAGCAGAGCTTAAGGTGAAGTTTGTTATGTGCAACTAACAGTCAAAACCCCAAGAATTTTAATTGCTAATGATAATAAACTGGGAAATAACAGTCTATGTTCACATTTAAGAAGAAGGAACAAGCTTTTTTTTGCCTTAATAAATGCCTGTTATTGATTATTAAAGTAGAGGCATTTAGTTTTAGATCAATAAATCTATTAATCAGCTGAGAAGTAGTGTTTCTGCATGGAAAAAAATTGCAAAGGCAATCTTTTAATCATAAATTTCTAAATTGGATAGATCATGTAGCTGTGTGAGAAAAGAAGATGTATTTCTGGGTAGTTTGTAAGCAAAGATGTCAAAGTTACCCCTTAATTCACACACACATGGATGCAGGTAATTATTTGTGGTTTTCTCTCTCAACCACTGTGATTAAAAAATGAAATCTGCTGCTATTAATCTAGAATTTATCCTCCACATTTCCTTGTAAAGCTCTTTCTAAGAACTAAAACCTGTGAAATACCCATCATCCCCTGTTGTCATATCCACCTGCCCCAGTGAGAGGCCGGCTCTCATTGGCTTAAAGCATAGCCAATCAGCTGCCTGCTCAGCATTATGGGGGAAGGCCATTCAAATGGTGTGGCTGAGTATTCATGAGGGCCAGCTTTGCTTGGAGACCCTTGTCACACACACAGCCAGCCACAGTCACAACAGTCAGGACTTCAAAGGCAGCCAGCGGCCAGGGGCTGTTGGTGCGAAGTGTGAGTGACAGGAAGACAGACGCAGGGACAATGAGAGGAGCTGAGAGTGTGACACAAGGGCAGTAGATGGAGACATAAAGTTTGGAGGCAGAATAGAAAAGAAAGTGACAAACAGTGCAGTGAAAGATACAGTGCAGTGAAAATCTGAAGACGAGAGGGAGAAAAAAAATTGAAAGAGAAGGAGAAGGAGAGGCAGAGAGGAGCAGACGTCCCCGGACACAACATTTTTCTCCTCTTCAGAGCATGGTGGCAGAGTGCACATGGATTTAGTTGACCTCTACCTCCCAGAGTGTTTCACCTACCACTCTGACACAGAGTAAGTACTTTCACTCTGCAAAATGACTGTAGCGAGCAGTGAAGTGCAAACTCTCAAAACGAACAAGTGTCACACAAGTGAAACAGCAAACTGAGCTAAGACCGTGTGTGAAAGTCCCAGTAACAATGACTGACTGGTTTCTCATTGATTTCTGGGATATTGTGTGACTTATTATTCTTAAGTATCTGCTTTTGTTCACATCTGTTGTTTTCTTATTTGTGCTTTTTATTTCCTTATGAGTATTTGTTTGTAATTTTCCACTTGATTTAAATATTTAAGAGAATCACTTCCTTTTATGGCACATGCGTGTGCCCACAATGAAAAATATTAAATGTGTTAAGAATTAATATTTAGAGCAGGATAATCTGGTTCCATACACTCAAGAAAGTTTAATGTAGAAAAGATTAAACTTGTGATAAAGTATAACAACTGCTGCCCTAATGTGTCATCAGTTTTCACTCTGTCTTTATGGAGAAACTTGATTGAATTATTTTTTGTTTAAGGCACATACGCAGCATAGTTGTTTAAAATTGACCCTGTTTTAAGCAGTTATCTTCATTTTAAATAAGTTGGCAAATTAAGTTTCTAAATGTCTGCCATTATTTGCTAGTTTTAGGTCTGCAGAGTTACTGCTGATAACCCTGCAGACCTTGATCTGATGTTAACTGTAAAGTCTGAAAAGGGTGAGTTAATAGAAAAAAATGTTAATGAGCCTTTTCTAAAACACAGGGTAACATATTAAAATTGATTTAGTTGTATAACAAAAGTTCAAATATCTAAATATTTTCTTTACTATTAGATTAAACAAAGAAAACCAGAGACTTGTCATAATTTAGAAGAGAAAGTGGAGCTTGGCATTTTGGCTGAAAATTGTCTCAAGTGGTAATTGATGATTGAAATTGATGTTGGTTTGTTTTCTGTAATTTGACCAATTAATTAATTAATTAATTGTTTAAGTCCTAATTAGTTACCATGGAAAAAGTTTTACATATTCAAATGTTAATCTTTTTTTTTTTTTTTGTGCTTTGGGGAAGTTTCCATGACCATTTCCTATGTGTGAAGGTTTGTTTGCATTGTTTACAGTTGTCATTGTCTAGCCTGTTTGCTTGTTGATAGTGAGGGTGAGAGGGTGAGACCGGTTTGAAGGGATCTAGGTCCTGGTGTCGGGTGATCGGATGCTGGTGAATATCTTCCCTGTCGAACTAACTGACACAAGCTTAGCAAATGAAAGCCTGTGACTGCGATGTGTGAAGCAGCTGTTTGATTACCCCGAGACTGCTTTTTGATTGCCTTTCTTTTCTGTAATCACAAAAAATCATGTTCATTATCATCACTGCCGCGCTCTTTATCAGCTGTGGCATAATCGCTCGGCTCTGAGAACACAACTCATCGAGCTTTTTAGGATTGAAATGAACTTCCCCCAGTGGAGACAGATAAAGAGGCTTCAGATACTGACAGACGAGGAGCAAAAAAAAAAGGACAGTGAGGCAGAAGACATGTGGATGTACAGGTTGGCTGATTGCCTGTGACAGAAGCAGGCAGATAAAGAGTGGGAGAAGGGCAGCGATGGCTGCAGATGATCCCCTGGATGGCACGCTATCCATGTTTCCAGAGCCTGCGGGTCGAAAGCGGCAGCTACAGGCACCTCATCTCCCAGCTAACAGCTTCATCCAAAGCCTGACTAAGACTCTTATGGCTGGCTGGGGGTGCCACTGATCCCTGCTCATCTCCTACTGGCTCATTAGTAAAAAACCACAACTGAGACCCCACTGACCTAAAAAACTGCTCCTTGGGGTTAGAGCTGAAAGGTTATTCAACAGGGCCTCAAATGTATTTGGGTGTTTTTTTGTGGTATTATGAGGAGATTCTCTGTCGCATTGCAATTAACTGTCACTTCTCCAAAGCCTGTAGATTTGCCTCACTCCTTTTTCTTTATATTTCTTAGTCAAAGCTCCCTTATTTTCTCTATTTCCTTTCCTCCGTTGTTTTCTTCTCACTCTCCCTCCCTCCCTCCCGCCCTCCCTCCTTCATCCGTTGGGTCATTGTCTGCATTATGACTCTGCTCGTTTGAAAGTGAGTGTTGCCTTCTCTCTTTTCTTTCAACACCCCCAGGTTAATGAGCCACAAGACTGTCCCTTTCTTTCTGTCCCTGCCTAGCCTTTTCACACTCCCTCTATCTGTCTGCCTCTCTTGTAATTTCCTCCCGCCTCCCTTCTTCTTCTTCTTTTTCTTCTTCTTCTCTCTTTTTGTCTCCGCGTCGTTTCACGCTGCATTTTGGCCTTTGTTACCAGGGTGCAATTAGAGTTGTTTTGGACAAAAAAAGAGGGTAAGGTATGATAACTTTGAATACCCATCCACACACACACACATACACACTCACACACACACACAGAAACCCTCTATTATTTATCCTCCTGCATGCTGCTGTCTGAGCCACACCAACAGCCTTTTGATTGGCTTTTATGTGGGGTTGTAAGATTAGTAATCTGTCAGAGTGAATATTACATCACATCTGATCACTCCACTCTAATATCATTCCATTATGAGAGCAAAAACACCAACACCCCTCCTCTTGCTCCCTGCAATGCATCGTAATGGGAAAGTACAAAGGATATCTCACTCTGTACCTGTCAGAGACTTGACACAGCAATATGGACGCCAGTGATGGATAGCCATTAAGTAAACCAGTGAGTCACTTTAAAAGGAAACTGAAATCCCTCCTCTGTACTGTTTTTATAGTCATCAAAGTGGATTGCAGAGGTGAGAGATGGCAAGGGGAGCCTTAAAATGTTACCTTATTAATTCTTTTACCTACTGAAAACACTACCTAGCTCATTGTATCCACAACTGCATTTAAATTACTGGCCATATTGTTAGAGGTGCAGATAAACTCAACAGGAGCTGCTTTTTTTGACACCAAATGAACCTGATAGTTAATCCCGAAAGTGTTAAGCCACCGAAAGACACCAGCATATTTGTAAGATTTCATCAGCGCCAGCTGGGTTGTGGGTGGTGCTCTCAAGGTTTCAGCGTGTCTTTTTGGTAGTTAACTGGCTAGTTCTTAACCATACAGTTTAATTATGCTTCTTTAAATCCTACAAGCCACCATGCTTTCGAAAAAAAATGCTAATCCTTACCTCCTAGCTGTCAAATATTTAAACATAAAAGTGAATGCCAATGCCAGTGACCATCTTGTTAGCTTCTCCAATTTACAGAGTTTTTAGCGTCTTTAAGCTAACTGAGTAACAGCCCAAAGCTTATTTTTTTGATTCGCTCCTTTTCTCTCAGTGACATTTGCAGTCATAGACAGCAGCAGTTTTTAGTTAAAACAAACAAACAAACAAACAAACAAACAAACAAACAAACAAACAAACAAAACTATGCTAAAACTATGCTACAGCACAGAGTGGCAGATAGGCAAAATTAGCAGCTAGCTTGTTAACATAGTGCAGCATTTAGCAACTACAGAGCCAAATATTTGTTTTCATTTATAACCAAAGTTTAAAACAAAGTAAATTTTGGACTTAAATTTGTTAGAACACAAGTTCAAAAATAAAGTAATGTTGTTTTGTCTGCTGGGTGTTTAAAAAGTAAATGTTAGCTAACATATTTGTTATTACACATTAAGCCTGTATGGTGAAAATGTTTAAATTGTTTTGCTACCCATGAGTAAGCAAAAAGAAAAAAAAAAAGTTGTTACAAGTAGCTGAACAAGAACTTCATTAAACTACATTGAGCAATTAAATTCAAAATTCAAAATTCTCATCATATCAGTAAGAGGTAATATGCCAAATTTGACAGTTTTTAAAACTGTTTTCTGTGGACTAATTTTATCTCTACCAAATAAAAAAACTAAGGTTCAACACTCAGGCCTACTTGGGACAAAGGATAAGTGATTATGTCGGTAGAGTCAGTTGGTTTTCTTATGGAGATGTATCCTGTTGGCTCTCTAGGTATCTTTATTTGTTGTCAGTCTGTCTCTTACTGTGCATCTGTGTGTCTGTCTTTTGTGGGTTTGTAGAGGGTCAATAGCCCGTGCCCATGGTTTACCCTGGGGGTGGTTAAAAGCAGCCAGTCTTTTTGCCTACCAAATTGTGGCTGCGAAAACACTGATTTACATGACAGGAAACAGACTGGCTTTGATCCACCTGACCAGGCCAAGATTAGAGTGGTAGAGACGCACTGCTGTGTGGATAACGTATGAGTGTGTGTGTGTGTTTGTCTCTGCACGTGGAAGTGTGCGACAGAGGGTGAGACACCAAAGGGGGCTTTTTAAAGTTGGCCTGGCGACAAACAGTTGCATGCGAGTATGTGTCGGGGTGTTTATGAAGACACTAGCTTTAAAATGTGTCTGTAAGCATGTGTGTAAGTTTGCAGAGAGCTTGAACATGTTCCCGTTCACGTGAATCTGAAGTGTATGTATAGAAGTGGGATCCTGTCCATGATTTTTATTTTTACATCCACACATGAACACCAGACGCCACCATGTAAGTGTGGGTGTGTGTTTTCGGGTTGTATGTGTGTGAGTGCATGCCTCTGAGTGTACAGCACACCTCAGCTGGTTTCAGATGCTTTTCCTCCTCGGTGTGGTGACAGAGAGTCTGTTGTGGTCACATTGTTATCCAATAATAAAGTAAGGATTCCCACTTCAACATGCAGGCATAGAAGATCTATTTCAAGAAGTTAAAATGGAGGTATTCTTAGAAAGCACCCCTAAAAATATGTTAGCAATGCCAAGTTTCAAGACATGTAAAGTGTCATGTCATCAGAAAATAGATAACTATCAGAAAAAGCAAATGATTTTTACCTTATTGTCCTTTGTAGTGATTTTTAAACTGACTTTCTGTGGCCAGTAGAACAAACATTTTATCTCAGCATTGCGAAGCACTTGCTCATCATTTACTGTTGTAACAACCCGTTAACTGTTGTGGGCTGCAGAGTGTTTGGAAGGTCAGGTCTGATGAGTAACTGAGAGATACAAAGAGACAATAGAGAGAGGTTAACAGGCAGAACAAAAATATGTGAGAGAAACATGAGCATGATTGGATTGAACATAATGGCGATGATGATGCGGATGATTGCTGGTTTGGCTATTTCCCTAGGTTTGCTTAAGCTATTTCCTTCTTTGAAAACAAAGCAGTGTAATGGACAGCAGTTTTGCATATGTGGGAAATCACAAACGGCTGGTTTAGATAGGACAAGGATGGATGGATGCATGAATGAAGATGGGTGGAGACGGAGATGTGGTGGTAGTTGTAGCATCAGGAAACAATTTAGAAATAGAACTAAATAGAAGTTTAGTTAAAAGAAATATCAGCTTACTATTGAAGTGCTCTGTGTTTGAAAATCATATGATTCCATAAAATAATGGATATGATATTTCCAAGCTGCTTATATATGATTACCATCTGTGTAAATGATGCCTGACTTAATAAAACTCATCAATGCTCACAGAACTGAAGGTCAATTACAAGTCATTAATATTAATAACAACACCAAGGTGACTCATAATATAAAGCTGACCTGAGAGTTGAATCTCTCACCATCATGAATATGTATTACAATAAGGTGCATGTACCATAAAATTTAATACTCTTTCTCTCTGTCCTCTGTTTTCTTCAGACATCTCGGCAGGATGTCAGTGAGGGGCTTGGACCCCACCTGTCCCTCCACTATAAAGCGTGAGCCTTCCAGCCCCAGCCCCAGCTCTCAGGGCGATGTCAGCCCGGCTCAGCCCAGCCCTGAAGGCTCTTCCTCGGACACAAACTCCAGCTATGGGCCCCTGATCAAAGGTCACAGTCACAGCAAC
The DNA here is from genome assembly GCA_029814665.1 of Acanthurus lineatus. Taxonomy (NCBI): domain Eukaryota; kingdom Metazoa; phylum Chordata; class Actinopteri; order Acanthuriformes; family Acanthuridae; genus Acanthurus; species Acanthurus lineatus. The sequence goes on from JAPZDV010000010.1 coordinate 10,323,781, forward strand.
GGGCTTGACTCACCAGGCCTCTACGGTCACTCTGCAGGGTTGGCCAACAATGTTGGAACAAACAGGTTGGTGTATGCATCATATACTGTCCCTTATTTTATGGGTTTCACCTCATGTCAGCTGTTACGTAGAAATACCAGCCCTGCTCTCCTAACTTCCTCACCTCATCTTCTCTCCTCGTCTCTCCAGGAGATTTGGGGAAGAAGAAAGCCCAGCAAAGTGTGAATTCATGCTTGGCACAGTGGCCAAGCGGTTGTGTCTGGTGTGTGGAGACGTTGCGTCCGGCTACCACTATGGTGTTGCCTCCTGTGAGGCCTGCAAGGCCTTCTTCAAGAGGACCATCCAGGGTAAGAGAGAGACAAACACCCACAAACAACACGAATTCACGCACAGGTACAGGTACAGGTACGCACGGTAAGCTTTATACTTAGTAGCAGAGTTTATTATGCATGGCTGATAATGCCTTCCTGCATCATATAAACCTGTTTTACAAGCAACAGGGTACAGATGCAGTCGTGCCCTGAGCGTTTGTTTTGGTATAAACAAGCCCCGATCAGTTAGCTTACACCTCCAGCATCTCAAACTGCAGAAAGGGCTTTAAATAAAGACCTGTTTGCAAATCGCTGATATGCTGTTAAACTCACAGCACATGGTGTGTATAGTCAACATGTTAGAATTCCGGCTCCGAAGCTTCAGATAACATATGGTGCTGAACGTGTGTGCATTCGATTCAGCCCTGAAATCCGTCTGTAGTGAGAGCCAGCAGCGTGCAGTGTGGGTGTTTTAAAAGGATCGTCCTGTGCTCTGTCGGCTCGTGGCCCGGGTCATGGAGCTGGCAGGATGCGTTGGGTCTAGGCCTCTGGAGATCTGATGTCTGGCTCATCAGATACTTCCTGTTTCTGATCGAGGGTGGCAGCTGAGAGTGACTGCAACTGGCTAATTGCCATCAGGCTTAACGTGCACATTTGGCTGCCATGCTATTACTCCCGTCGGGCGTCGGGGGCATGTTTTTTAGTCTGTGGTTGCACAAAGTGTGATCGATAAAGCCACTTATAATAAGAACTTTTATTCCTAAGAAATTAAAGGTACACACCGCTGATTTTACATATGAAGTGGAGTGCACCTGTGGAAAATAACCTGATGATGTCATAGTTATGTCATCAGGTACATCTCAGTTTCTGCTTTAGAGTTCAGATATATAGGAGAAAACCTGAGTCACAAAAAGCAGAGGTGTGGCATTTGAAGATGTGTATTTAGCAAATGGGCATGATGTAATAAAAGAGTCCATAGACTTCCAACTGCATTGTGGGAAGTCTAGGTTTTACCACCAAGAAAAAAAGTCAAGATATCTCAACTTCTACTGGATTGATTTGGATTATTCTTTTTTAATCTGTTTCAAATGAGTCCCCCAACTTTGTGGAAATGCATGACTAAATCTCCATAGCGTCAAAGCAGTTCCATAAGATCTGTGCAGTGAACAATTTGAATAAATTTAACTCTTGACATGAGAACTGTGAATCTCAACATCAGAATTTTGTCAGAATTAAATAAAAAGTTCATGATTGATAATGTGAAATTATTGCTCTATTGTCTCCACTGCAATTTCAAGGAAATGTGTTTCTTATCTTCCCTCCTCTCCTCCAGGTAACATTGAATACAGCTGCCCAGCGTCCAATGAATGTGAAATAACCAAGAGACGGAGGAAATCCTGCCAGGCCTGTCGATTTGTGAAATGTCTGGCTGTGGGCATGCTGAGAGAAGGTCAGCTATACACCGAAAATCACTTTAAGACCCAGGTCAAATCATTGTTTGAGCTGCTTTTTCGGGGATTGATCAGTCGGTAGACTTGGCAGGAGTTCAAACCTCATGCTTTAGACAATTAAGTCGCAGAAAAAAGCAGCGAGAGACCAACAGAGTGATGGCTAACACAAGTCTGACTGCAGGTTCTTTGTTGTGCATTCCTGGAAACAATACCCTGATTACCAGCTGAGATTCCCTCAGCGTCTCACCTGATAAACTGGTGGAGGCATGTACTGTGGTTCTGTAGACTCCAGTGAAACCTAAAACTTCTGACAGTTAAACTTCAGCCCCTTAGTGCCAGCTGTGATGTGTGTGTGTGAGTGTGTGCAAAGGTCTGAGTATAGGTAGTAAACACAGGGAGGAACAATGCATAGCTGTGTTTTTGAAGGGGAGGAGACAGCTACTAACTGGTCAATTGTGTCGATCTTTGCTTCACCAGTGTTTCTCTGTGTGTGTGCGTGTGTGTGTTTGCGTGTGTGTGGTGTGTTGAACACTGCAGCGACTATTGAAATAACTGAGGAGTTGTTGCTAGGAGCTTAAAATTAAATAGCAAGGACCTTTTAAAAAGTTTATGACACATTTTAACATATAGGTAATTAATGAAAATGGAACATGTGATCTAATCAACTCAACCTATTGTTTTGTAATAGACAACAAAATGATTATTTCAGAGGTTGAATTAATAAAAACTGCACCAAATATTTCACACTCTAACATTTTCCTGCAGCTGATTTTTACAATGCAAAGATTAATGTATGCTCAAAAATATAGACAAAGAGTTGTGGCATGTGTAGATGCCTCACAGGGGGTCTGTGACAGCAGTCAGGTGCTCCTTCAGTCTGACTGTGTGCCTGTGTGGTGACATATTGTTGTCCAGATTTAGAAGTGACTCAAAAAGGAAAACATTAGCTTCCTCCTACTGTACCGGCTACTTACTGCTACTGTGTGAGGCCAGGAGATGATAATAAAAAGGAGAGAGAAGATAAAACATGTGCTGGTGTGTATGTGTGTATGTGTGTGTGTGTGTGTGTGTGTGTGTGGTGGACTGAGGGGTAGTAAACGTAAGGATGAAGCATTTAATTTGCATTTAATGGATCTCAAGACATTCATTCATTAAAGAGTCATTAAAGAGAAAAGAAGGGGAAAAAAGCTTGATTACCACTTGCTAATTGTCAGTTAACAGTTTGTTAGCTTGTTACCTTGGACGATAAGTTAACACTGTTACATACTTTTACATGATTCCTGCCTCATTACTGTCTGCAATTTGTACTTCTTTCTCCGAGCACTTTATCTCCTGACAAAGAAGACTGAACACAGGTTTCCTCCATTTTACACCTTGCAGCTTTCTGCGCTTCAAGTTTTTTAAACTAAACTGTGAATTGTTGATTTTGACACAAACTTTTTGCGGTTTAAATGCTGGTGTACTCATATCTTTTTACAAATATGTATGATTGCCAAACATATTTGTAGGAGAAATTTAACTATGAAATTATAACCTGTGTTTGGGGGTAATCATTTCTGAGGGTATTCTTTGTTGTGGCACAACACTAGGTTATTTTTGCAATTTAAGTAATCAGTTACTTATTCAGATTTAAAAATAAGGAGTGTGTTAAAAATGTAAAGATTTTACCAAAAATAATAAAATAATAAATAATAAATAATAATAAAATGATTATCAAAAATTCTATTTCTCTTCTCCAAAGAACAGAAAAAACAGAAAATCACAGATGCTTTCAGATCCTCTTTTTTCTTTCCTTCTTGCGTGTGGCTCTGAGTGAAAGTCTTTGTTGTGCAGCTCAGCTATCAAGATGGCACAGAGGAGATCTTTAACATTGTGGAACCATTCACATTATTTTGAATTTGTGGGCAAAAGAGACAAGAACATCACGGTGAAATGCAAATTGTGTTCGGGTTCGGACTATAAATGTCTGTCAGCTGCAAAAAGCTCTGATTCAAATTTACATCGCATATTTTTAGTAAGTTAACATGAGCAATGACCTTAATGGCACTTTTGGACAGAATGAAGGTCTTACTGAGCCAACTTTCAGCCAGCAGTCACAGTTCATCAGCAATCTGTTTCTATCTACATACTGTATGGACCAACTTACCAGCCACCGTCAATGAAGTGCTAATGTGGCCAAATTGTTGACTTGTTTACAACCCGTGTGATCGCATAACCTTTCTATTTTTGCCTCATCAGACTTTGTTGTGGTGATGTCACTATGATCTCTTATCCCAGGAATTAATTTTATAAGTGTAATGTTATCATAACCAATAGAAGTGGTGGCCAAAACTATGAAAATATGATCCTAGTTGTAAAAAACTGTAATAATTCTTTAACATCACCCACTCATCTTCAGCATCTATTGCTGCTGCTGTATGTATTTCTTAATGTGTGTGAGGGTTATTATTAATAGCATCTTTTACACGAGTATCGGTTTGTGTATGTGTGTGTATGTTTAAACACATGTCAGCCTCCACTCACATTTATACACACACCTCTGTGTGTTTTTGTGAGCCAGTGTGTGTCTGCCCTTTTTCTAAATTAGCTGCATTTAATAGGGTAGGGGCATCAACAGCATCCCTGGCCGCCTCTCAAACCCGCCTCCTCTCGCCACCCCCTTTGCTTTCCCTCCCCCCTCGTAAATTCCTCCAGATGCCTTGTGGGATTCCTGGACCTCCGTGAAATGCGAACTGCCCCTCGTAACTCCCATCGTAAGCGCCCTCGTAATGCGCTTCACTGTGTCTCGTAATGCCCCTCTTCCCCGGAGAGGCCGCAGTAAAGGCTGAGACAGAGGAGCTGTGAGGTTTAATAGGGAGAGTCAGAGTCGTATTAAATACACACCTAAAAGACATATAGACCCCAGGCAAGATTTGATTAAGCCCCTGTTTAGTGCTCGGTTCTGCAGTTGCTGTTGCTTCTGCGGGCAGTAAAAACATGCATGTTAGCAAAATGTGTGCGGTATTTAAAAAATACCTATATTATATGTACGTTATGTGCGATTCTGTATTTTAATGGTTTATGCTCACTAAGAAATATGGTCAGTGGTGCAGCTGTACCTCTGTAAAGTACCTTCCTCTCCATCGCTGCCTCTTCACCGTCTCATCCTAGCTTCCTGCTGGCTGAGGTTGTCTGGTCTCAGGTTAGTTAATCACGCTGTGTTAATCTGTATTCTGAGAAAAGCGTCAGAACAGAACAGAGAGACTATGTGTGTGTTTCACTGCCAACTTTCCAAATCCTTTTCATTTGTTAAGGAGACACAGTGGGTAGGGAATGTGACGCCTCGGCGGCGTTGGAGGACGGCAATGTGTACATTTGTCACAATATCTGAGAGGCGTGGGATTGTTTATGCTGAACACATGCTGGTGATGGCAGCAGCAGTGGCAGTGATGGAGGAGGGGGCAAAGGGAAGGGGGCAGAGGGGGAGTGCTGCCATTAGAAACTGGTAACGTGGATCAGTCCGGATCAGCGGCTAGATGTCCGTGATCCTGATCCTGCTGCACTGTGCGCATTTTGGGAACCTGTAAAGCCCCTCATGTGAAGATCCAGACACCCTCAGAGGAAAGCTGAGCGATGAAAGCAGCAAAAAATAGATCAATGACCAAGAAGCCCGTGTTTATCGAACTCTGATGGGTTGTACAGAGGAACAGGGGTGTGTGTGTGTTTGTGTATATATATGTGTGTGTGTGTTTCTTTCCACCAAAGCTATTCTTGGCCTTTCGGTTGTCAGCACATTCCACAGTAAAGAGTTACACTTAGCTCAGATGTGTGTGTTTGAATAAGTGACAGATCTGAGCACAAACACACACAAACACAAAATACACCAGCATTTTTCCTACATATCGAACCACCAAACTCCTAGGATTCATAAACACCCACATCCCTCATCTCACACCCAAAATAATCCACACTATTTGCCCCACATGGCACGAGAGGGTCAGAGGGCATCTGGTTTATCCGACCAATCTCCTCTCTAAGACTCAACTTATCCTCTTTAGCACGAGCTCTTTACTTCTAACACTTAACCTCAGAAGTGGCCTATGTGACTATGACAAAAACTTACATTTGGGTTTGACGTTCTCCTTTGTTGTTTTACCTCTAATATAAATTAAACAAAACTATTTTGATAAAACAATCCAAATTCATGGCTCACTTACTGTCTTTTTCCACAGCTGTGAACCACATTTTACCATCTTCTTCAGTGGTTCGCTCAGTTGTCACAGGGCTGAATCTGTTGATGTCTGAGCTCAATAGTTGTTATGATATCATTCTGTTGTTTCCAGGACTGGGGTCTGGGCCCCCTTGGGAGCCACCATAGGGCAGCAGTAGGGTCCTGACAACTGGAATGAAATTGGAGGAAAAATTGAGAATATTAACAGTTAAATTTATTTATTTTATTCAAGTGTAATAATGTAAAACATAAGTAACAATACTAATAAAACACTATTTGCCAGGCTCATCTTTGTAGCTTTTGCAGAACATTTTTATGTTCATAAAGGTCTCTCAGATTTAAAAAATGCACACAGTACTGTTAAAGGACCTTTAAGGAGCTGTAATCAATGTAGAAGTATACTGTGATACAACACCTGTGTATAATGTTTCGTTATAATCTTATGGTAGAGCCTGTTGGCTTACTGTGAAGGTCACAAGCCACATTCTCACGCTATCACTTTTTTAATATATTTCACATCTTATCTTACTCATATCTCTGCACCTGGTACATTAATTAATAGGACTGAAATTCTATGAAATAGTTTTGATGATAATAGCTTTACTATAAACTGACACAAAATAGCTCAACAAAGCAATGATGTGTTAAACCAGGAGCCTTTCATTACGTTGATAATAGCCTTACAGCACATTTACATGCCTGATTAGAGGATCGTTTCTTTTTTTAATGTAACTGTTTATGAGCAAATGTATGCACATAAGAATAAATGCAGGGGGCAGCAGGCTCAAAAGGGATGAAGTATCACTGTGAGGTGTCAAGTGGGCAAATAATACCCTCAGAGTGTCTCTTTCAGACACGAGTGCCGTTATAGATCCATCCAGGGCCAGTATGGCCGTTTACACTGTGTAGATCAGGTAACCCAACACCACTACTAAAGGCTTCCTGAGTCACGTTCACACACACATACACACACACTCACACTCACATGCACACTCACAATTTCTTCAGGGATGCACTCAGTGACTCTCTGTGTGTGTTGTTTGTCCATGAACATGAATCCAGTCAGCTTTTCCTTATCTAATTGCCCCCTGTATACTCACACACACATACACACACAAAAATACACACATTTATATCCCCATAATGGTGACAAGGTTACCACAATGCTGGTTAAGATGAGCAGTTGTCATCAGCTGCTCTAAAGTTGTTGGGTGTCGTGTTTCAGGATGCCCGCTGCTGTGGCGGCACTAGACGTGTCCTATTCTGTCTCCTTGGGATTGTTAAGACATGTGAGCAGATGACTGAGCAACATCCTGAGGGCCAAACAAGCTCAACTTCAAGCCTTTTTCTAATAACTAATCGGATATTTGTACTGTCTCAAATATTCCTCATATGAAAAAGGGACTGGAGATCCAAGCAGTCATTCAAATATCTTATATCTTTTTGGCAAATGCATTATTATTGTCCTGTGTTTGTGTTTGTAGGTGTGCGTTTGGACCGAGTTCGAGGCGGCAGACAGAAGTACAAGAGGAGAATAGATGCCGAGAACAGCCCGTACCTGCACCCACAGAATGCCTTGCCTCAGAAAAGAACATGTACGTGATGAAAACATCAGTTTACTTTCACTAAGGTTCACTGGTGAGCAGCTGTGACTGTTGAATCAGTCAGTCAAAGTTAATAAATTCCTTTCTCAGAGATTTGAAAGGCTCAGGATTTATCTGTATTGTGTTGTGTCAGTTCAGAATAGTCACATTGTGGTTTCTGGGATGTTCACTGTCCTAAACTTTAGTCAATTTTATTGCTAACATTTGCCAATGACTATTTTGACTGTAGTTTAAAAAAAGAGTAAAAACAAATGTTGTTTTTTTGTGAAAAACATTCATCTCTAAAAAAACTTTGTAGCTCTGCAAGGAACTAAGAAATACAATCCCATGATGCCCTGTAACTGAGGCTATTTAACAAGAAAATATCCCATGATCCCATACTACTTCACAACAACATCAAACAATGTCTTTTGTTTTCATTATTTTTAATAAAGAGACTTTTAGCAGCAGAAACTACAGTTTAGTGCATTTAAATTGAGGCGATTTTAACAATAAAATCAACTTTTCCTCTCTCTCCAGCTCTTTCCGTCAGTGTTGGCAGCGCAGTAGAAAACAAGGTGGTGTCTCTGCTGCTTGTGGCCGAGCCGGAGGGCATCTTCGCCATGCCTGACCCCACTGTACCCGAGAGCGACATCAAGGCTCTGACCACGCTGTGCGACCTGGCTGACAGGGAGCTGGTGGTCAACATCGGCTGGGCCAAACACATCCCAGGTACGACTCAGGCTGAAACCCCCCCGAGTCTCTCTCACTCACTCACTCACTCACTCACCCACCCAGTCAGTCAGTCAGTCAGTCAGTCAGTTGTTTGTTCACACAATCCTCCGCATACATTAGCTCACATTAAGTCTCTAATCAGATCAGAGGATGAGATTGTTGTGACTTGTGGTTTGCCAAGACACTCGCTTGATGCCCTGAGGGCATGTTGGCACGACGGTGTGTTTTCTGTCAGTCATCCTTCGTCTGTGTGTGTGTAAGTGTGTGTGAGTGAGTGTGAGTGAGTCCATGTGTGTGTGTGTCTGTGTCTTAGTCTGAGTGTCTGTGTGTGTGTGCGCCATGCCCTCGCTGACCAGTGTGTGTTCCTAATATATCAACCAGATGATCAGTGGCCACCTGGAAGTTTTAATTTATTTCCTGGGCAGCAGCAACCTCTGAAATACGGAAATCCTCCTGACACTTGGAACACAGTGAGCTTCTCCTCTGACACAGGAACAGCAGAAGGGATGTCATGGGATTTTTTTTCCTTTTGGATGAGAGGGTGGAAAGGAGAAGGGAAGTGCATTCTGACAGATTAGTGGGATTAAAACTGTGGTATGCAGCTATGTTGGCGGATGTAATCGCAGGTGGTGGCAGCAGACGTTTAGATGTCGACTTTTGATTCTTAACTTTTAAGACTTTTGCAACTCTCATATCGGAGAAAGTGCATTTGCACTTTTTAAAATCTGCAGTTTGTTTGAGAGAAGAAAATTTCAAATTAAGGCTGTGTGACAGAATGAATGAAAAAATGAATATCAGTCAAATATGTCAGTATAAGCATTGAAATGGTAAGTCCTTAATTATTTACTTAAGTGAGAAAATATAAAAAATTAACAGAAGTAAAGGCCAGTTAATTCATCTTTTAGCACAATAAATAAAAAAAAAAACAATAAATTGCAATGAAAATCTCCCAAATCACAAGTTCATGTTTATAAGCTTCCTGTTTATATTTGACTGACAGTCAAGAACCCAAAAGTATTCAGCTTCAAATGATGTTTAACAGAAAAAACAGCAAGTTCTCACATTTTAAAAACAATGAACATTTTTGCCAAAAGTCTTTTAAATGATGAATCAGTTATCCAAATTGTTGAATGTAGAATTTATTTCACTCTAAAATTTGATAAATCAAGTAACTGTTTCAGTGGCACAACAGTTTTGGTAACTGATTAGTAGTTATATAATTTCTCAATAGAAAATACATAATATTTGATGAACTCATTTGAAATCATTTGTTGAACTGTTTCAGCCATAATAAACATGAGTCTTGGTACTGAATGTTTAAGTGTAAACATGACATAGTTTTGGTGAAAAATAGGTTGACTCAGTATTTATATAAAACAAATTATGTGATACAATCAGACATGATGGAATAAGATGATTTTTAACCTTGAAGCTACTTAAGAAGAACAATGAAATGGAAAAACCGGATGTTAGGGGGTTAAACAATTAATCCCAAAGCTCCAGCAAAGATCAGCGAACCACTGACGTTTTCATCTCTCGTGATTTCTCTTCTGTCTTGTTCTCTTATCGTCTTTCTCCCTCCAACTGAAGCCCTGACTGCTTTATCAGCCGTGGTTATCCGAAACCCAAAACATCACCAGGGAAACACCTGGGGTTTTTTTGTTGATGTCTTGTCTCTGAAATGCTTACAAAACAAACAAAGCAGGTGTGTGTATCTGTGTGTGTGTGTGTGTGTGTGCGCTTGTATCTCGACTATATTTGTCCTCTTGTTTCTTCCTAAACAGTGGACACGAAGCAATCATTTGAGTGTGCGTTGGTGTTTATTCTTCATCAGCATTTCCATTGTTCTGTTAGAAAAGGGAGAAGAGCATCACCTCCTCATCCCCTCCAACCCCCACCCACCCACCCACCCCCAGGCTGTTGCTGTCTGCCTCCTTTTTTTTCCTCCTGTCATCGGCTCTTTACTGTCAGCGCGGGAGGCAGACGGAGTCCGACTGATGTGTGTATTTGTAGCCCTTTGCCAGTGGAGGGTTTGGCTGCTAGAGCCGAACAGCGGTGAGAGGCGGCCATACAACCAGCAGATACCCACCTGAGGGGGGGAGAGAGCGAGACAGGAAGTCATGTATTCATCCAACTGTCAAGCAAATTCTACTTATGGTTTTGAAATGTCACGAAAAAACAAAATAAAATGCAACAACAAAAAGGCATATCCATCAAAATCAAACTGTCATTATGAGGAAAAGTTTACTTCCAATTAAAATAGACAGAGGATCATAATTATTAGCAGGCAGGTTGTTACTGTTCATTAGTGTCAGTTCATGTCTGATGCTCTCAGATGAGGACAAAAACAAGTAATTTATCTAGTGTTACAACTAATGGTCCTGAGGTCACTATACACTGTTAATTATGTTTCAGGATGGCTTGACTGCTAAAAAGTTTTTGTAAGAATGAAATGATTAATAAGGCTAAACTTTTTAAGACCAGTTTTCACTAAAACATTATGACACATTTTCATTTGCAAAACAAACCCAGAGAATAAGAGTAAAAAAAGAGCAATTCGCAATATTTTTTCTTCATCTCAGACGGAGCAGAGCTGCTTAGTTTTTGATGCGTTCATAAGTAGATTTTGTCACCTGCAGACAGAGTCGGGCTAGCAGTTTCCCCTTGTTAACAGTCTTTATGCTAAGCTAAGCTAACTGGTTGTTGGTCGTAGACTCATTTTCAACAGACAAACACAAGAGTGCTATAAATCATCTCATCTATGGTATCTTTTTGCAAGAAAACAAATAAGAATATGTCCTAAAATGTCAGTTAGTGTTTTTTACAGAAGATGAATAAACATGTTAGCCCTTCATCACTTTTAGTCACTCACTATTCACTAGTTAACCACTTTCAGTTGCTAGAATTTAACTTATTTTTTTGTTATAATTGTGAAAATTGAATACTTCAGAAATATATCAGATCAAATCTAAAACAATATTTTGTGCTCATGTAACATCTGATGAGCATTTTCTTTACTTCTAAGAATCTTTAAATTAAAGATTAAATTAAAGATCTATTAGCATTTATCTATTCTGAAAGGTTAGATCAAATTAAATTATATTGCTATTAAAAGCATTACCTTTCTGTTAAATGGGAATTTTTGGTTGGCATGACAGAAAAACAGAAAGAGATACAGAAAAATAAAATGGCAGAAAAAGAGGAAGAGGATATAGGAATAAAAAGTCAGTGACTTGAAATAAGATGACAGAGATCATGAGAAGAAGAAAAAAAAGAAAAGAAATGGGTAAAAACATCATTCAAGGAACAAGTTAAAGAGGTAAAATAGACTGAAAAAAAACACAACTCAACCAGCTGGATACGAAGAAAGGTAGATGAGAGGGACAAACAAAAAGAGAATGGATGTTAAGAAAAAGACTGCACCCTCCTAGCAGGGTAATGACCATGTCACATCAGCTTTGGATGAGTGGCAGGCCACACGGCCCCCATTGCTGGGAGAACCGGGGTCCTAGGCAAAGTGGCCTAGGCCATCTGAGTTCTTTGCCCAGGGGGAGGTGAGTGTGCTGGGGCTACTGTCCTGGCTGCTCCCCCTTCTCTCTGTCTGCTCTTATCAGGCATATTGACAGTGATGTGGTCTGAAGTCTGAGGGCCAGACTGGCAGATGAGCTGGCTAAAGACCAACCGCCCTCTTTGCTTTTGGCCTTTTTTGAGTCTGTGCTGCAACTTGGCTGTCAAATGTGTGTGTGTGAGAGCGACTGTGGTGTGACTGACTGTGTGTTGTTGTTGTTGATATGATGCAACTAACACTGGCAAGACTATTTTCATCACCTTATTGCCCTCAGCGTCCTTTACGTTGGGGGGGAAACAAATCATTTGTCCCTTGAAAAACGTGGCCTTTTCTATTTACTGAGGGTTTAACTTGTATTTGTCCTTAAAATCTATCAATATATTGCCCGAGATTTCATCACACACTCACACAGGTCCCTGTCCCTGATCGATGATCAAGTGCCAGAATACTGATCCCTATCGACCAATGAAATTGTGCACAGACAGCGTTTCCAATCAATCAGGGAGCGATAGTGGGGAAAGGGGCGCCACTGACGTCCCCGTGGTGATTGTAAAGAGCAATGAATGCTGATAACAATCACTGATGGTGTCAAAAATACGGACCCCTCCCCCTCCCCCCCTTGCTCTGTAAAATCATCTATTTAATTACAGTAAACGTGTATGTGAGTGTGTGTATGCAGGTTTATGTGGGCGACATGAGCAGGTTTAATCATGCTCTTGTGGGGTGTAATTGTCAATCAAAGTAGGTGTGTCCAACAGAGTATAATGAAATTCATGACCTATACACTCCCTCTGTCCTTTGTTATGCCCTTAGCGATGTCGTCGTCTTAAGTGGGAATCATTCTGCCTCGAGAAAAATCTGTAACATTTATGATTTTTGGTACTGAAAATTATTATTTTTATTATAAGGATTATGTAGGAACCCATTGCTAAACTTATTGTAGTATATCTCAACTGAGGCCAGTAAAAATAACAATAAAACTGCAAATGTCCATTTTTTTAGCCGGTTCCTTTGTTTCCAGCCTTTGTGCTATGCTAAGCTAACGAGCTGCTGGCTCCAGTTACATATTTATTGCTCAGACCATAGAATGATATTAATCTTATCTACCTCTTAGCAAGGAAGCAAAAAAAAATATGAGCTTAACTTTGGAGACATACTGAGCAGTGTCCTCCTGTTACCAGTTTTTATGCTAGGGAAGCTAACTGCTTACTGTAGCTTAAAGAAAAAATGAATTAGATTTTTCAAAATGTCATTCCAGTGGCAAGTGCAATTTATTACAGGACCCAAAAAATAAATATCACTCATACTTGTAAAACTTTGTTTTAAAAAAAAAGCTGGATTTTACAATTTCCATAATGTAAGTCCCCACATTGTCAAATTTTGGCATCCACAACTTTAGAAAGCTTCCTCAAAAACCACAAAAGACATTAAACAGCTGATGTGACAGGCTGGGTAGGACAACCCATAATAAGATGACTGACCTTCATGTGTTAAATGTGTCCCCATGTACAGTGCCTCTTTTCTGCATCCTAAGTAACTGGATCATTTTCATCCTCTCGTGTCTTTAGGCTTCCCGTCCCTCTCTCTAGCCGACCAGATGAGTTTACTGCAGAGTGGCTGGATGGAGATTCTGATTCTTCGGGTGGTTTTCCGCTCGCTGGCCTTGGAGGACAAGCTGGTGTATGCTGAGGATTACATCATGGACGAGGAGCAGTCGAAACTGGCCGGGCTGCTTGACCTCAACAACGCCATCCTGCAGCTGGTGAAGAAGTACAAAACCATGGGTCTGGAGAAGGAGGAGTTTGTGGTCCTCAAGGCTATTGCACTTGCTAACTCAGGTTAGATTTGGCTCTTTGGCTCTGTATTTGTGCAGTCTCTAGCCATGCTAGTTGCATGCACAGATAACAGTGTTGACCAGTTGATTGGTTGGTTCACCAGTTTGGTCCAGACTGAAATATCTGAACAACTATTGGATCGATTCCCATGATTTTATGTACAGACATTCATGGTCCCCAGAGAGTGAACCCTTAAAACTTTGGTGATTATCTGACTTCTCCTCTAGTACCTCTTATGCTCAAATATTTGCTTTCTAATTAAATACCTGCAAAACCAACAAAAGTCTAATCAGCCTTAGCCGTACTGTTGTGTGTATTGCTAATTAAATGATAGCAAGCTAACATGTTAAGACAAGGAAAACAGTAAACCTCATACCTGCTAACTATCACCTGTAGCAATTGTAAACATGTTGTCATGCTCTGCTAATTCTGTCTCTCCTCACAGATTCAATGCAAATCGAAGACTCAGATGCTGTTCAGAGACTCCAGGATGTCCTTCATGGGGCCCTACAGGATTATGAGGTCACCCACCACCCAGAGGACCCTCGGAGGGCCGGTAAACTGATCATGACCCTCCCTCTGCTCCGTCAGACGGCTGCTCGTGCCGTCCAGCACTTCTGCAGCATCAAACAGGACGGCCGCGTGCCTATGCACAAACTGTTCCTCGAACTGTTGGAAGCCAAAGCCTGACCCGAACACTGACAGCCATTAGTTTCTTCCTGACCCCGAAACAAGGGGTTAGGATGGCAGGAGGTGAAGGATAACGGGTAATGGTGTGGTTTGACACTATGTATAGTTTTGAGTCTGCAGTCACCAGGAAGTATGCTCTATAGAGGCAAGCAGCTGGAACATTTTTAGAGCAAGATCCTTCCTATTCTGAATGAAAATTTCAGTGGAAGTAAATACAGAAGTTTGATTTGCATTTAGTGCCCTTGACAATGGGGGCATTGTCTTTGCTGTATTTGACACTTACTCAAGTGTGATGACCTGCTTCAAAGGTTGAAGACAGATGGACAGAAAGCATAAAAGCAGAAGAAATCGCCTTCTAGAGATATTTACAGTAACATGCCAAAAGTAGAGCTTCTTTCGTCCACCTGATACTTGAAGATCCTCATGGATTATTTCATCCATCTTGAAGCCTGTTAATCTGTATTGTAGCATATATAGAAAGCCTTCTAATGAGTTTATTTTCTTTGTCCTTTTTTGTAAAGAAAAAGGCAAATGTCTCCTAAGAGGTAAGTCTTGCCAAAGAGTAAAGACTCATACTATTGAATAATACCAGCATATGTCCACAATAATATAATGTGGCCTGTAAAACATTCACATAAACCTGCATTTCTGCTATTCTGTGTATCGCAAAAGTATCTACTCACTCCATTAATAAAGAGACAATTAAAGGGAAGCAGTTAAGTGGTCAGAATCCAAAAAAAAAACAATAACCGCCCTCCTGAATCTAGCAGAACATTTCAGGGAAAGAGTACTTAATGTCATGATACAACTATACAACAGCAAAATAATATTTATTTACAGGTGTCTCTGTTCGTTTGCTTTTTTTTTTTTATTTACTAATGTGGCATTATTGCAGAGTAGATTGAAGCAATTGCAGTGGATAATAATTTTTTAAAAGATTTTTAAATGATATCATTGTAAGATAATTTTTTACTAGCTTCTCTGCTCCAGCACTGATATCAATGTAAACCATATCATGAAATTCAAGGCAACGTGATCATAATTGGACTACGTACTTGAAGATCATAATGTTATAGAGTTGTTGTAGACCCATAGATATAACTTTAACAGTGTAAAATGGCTGCCATACTGTATAATCTGGATTAAGGGGGCATTTGATGTCCTTTCTATGGTAGAAGTCTATGTGTAGGATGAAATTTGTGCACTACTTTTTTCCTTTTAGCCATAAAGTTTGGGGAAACTGGTGATGGCGCTGTGTTAATCTGTTAGTGTGTTTGTGTGAAGAGTAGTTATATCTGAAATTTGTCTTTTTCTGCACACGTTAAATGAAGGGATTGAACTCGAAAGTGAATAAAAGGCCCAAGTCTTGCTCCTTATTTTACTCAAGGTACTGTGACACTATAATGTGCATATTTTTGTGACGCGATGATGGCAGCAATAAGTCAGTTTAAATGTATGTACTGTACGTTTTTGCTGTATATACGTCATGTCTTATGCCAACAGAGATGTTTAAAGATGCAAATAAGCTTTGTTTGGATGAGCTGTGCCGTGCTATTTCATTCTCAGGTGGATTCTTGGGCAATAAAGATCATCCCCTTGATGCAAAGCTCATATCATCTTTGTGTCGTTGTTCTCAATAAAGAGACAGTAAGGCTTTGAGACACATACATTAATAGCTGGTTCGTGGGTGCAGTCTATATTCTGCACAGTCTGACAATGGACTGTCATTTCCAAGTGAGGCCCATTATGGCACATTTAGGCCATTCGGAGCCCAGTTGGATGGAGATTTATAATTAACAGCCATAATGTAATAAAGTCTAGCAGTGGCTCCGGGGAGTGCTGCTCATCAGATGGCTGTTGACTCATCGCTTCATCATGAAATCGTCTTGAGAAGGAAAAAATACCTTTTAATATGTGTTTAGAGTTTAAGGTACAAAGGAATAATATTTTGCTATTGCTTTTCTCAAACTCACATTTATAAGCAGTTCATGAACACATAATTAATGTTTACGACACCCTATGATGTAGAAGTCGGCTGATAAAATGTTCAAAAGTCATGATAAGATTTGGAGCTTCAAGGTTTACTCTTGACCTTGAAAACTGAACTTTCATAACTCAAAGTCAACTTACTAGATCTATTCCAAGGCTTCCAGCAGCATCTTGTGGCCTTCATCGGGTGGAGCGTGTTGAGTTTTCATGGAGAATGAAGAGGTATGAACAAATAAATGCATTATTAGATATATTAATACAGACCTGATTTCAAAAGTAAGGAAGTTTCATGAAACATAATGTTATCATTTGCAAATGAAACTGTTTCTGAGTCTTTGTATTAATAACCTTCATACAGTCATGTCTTTCACATGGCGGTGAAAACCCCTCCACTTGCTTGTGAATGACTGAGCCTTTGAAGAGGACTGCCTTTTTCCAATCAACCTGTTTCCTTGTTGAATGTTCCAAACAGATTGTTTTTATGCATTCTACAACGTGTCACAGGACTCAAACTCAAAGTAAGAATATATTAGTGAGGTAAAACACGACATACATGGGCATTTTACTGTCTTCAGCTAAATATTTGTTAAATAGAAAAAACTAATATTACATTGTGTTTTATTTGTTTAACAAAGGGTTCATACTTTTCTGAATCAGCATTGTAAACATAATACACATATTTAATTTTCACATATAACTTCACATCATATTGTCAATAAATAATAGGCTGTTGATCTGTTAATACACCATTATTTGTGTATGAACACAATTGCCAGTAATTGAAAATTATTGCCATGATTAGTAATGATCTGTCTTTGTTAAACTGGTGATGGAATAAGTAGATATTTTGTGGGATTACTTGGTTTTTGATTGAGATTACAGTCAAAAAATAAGTATTAACCAGAGAGATGTGTAGCTTTTTAGTTTGGTCACAATAGGATCTTTAAAATTAAGCATTGTGATCTTTTTAATGTGTATAATGAGAAGAGACCAGCATAGCCTCAAGATAAAGATGAATGATCAGATTTGAAAAACAAATTAAAAAGGAACCCTTTTATCCTTTATTCCTCCTTATCCGTCAAAAGGCTAAATAATCTTCTTATTTACCTGTGGTTAAAACAGAGCGCACCGAGGGATTTGGAACAAGCCGGAGATGTTTCACCACATCAGCTGCAGTAAGTGAGTTAGTGATCTTGAGTGATATATCCACGCGTGTCCCTCTCCTTAAATGAGTTAGTATGTGTCTAGCGGCCGTGTCGCCCAGACACCTCGGTGATGGATGAGGCCCTGAGGAGATGGGCTGTAAAAAGCTGATTCTGGCACTCAAGGGTGAGATCACTTCCTCAATAAAAAAGCATTGTCCCGAATCATCACTGCAAGGTATGAATGCTGATTAGGGTATTAGAAGGAGGAGAGCTCGTCGGTTAAAATAAATCAAATGAGCTGTTAGTTAATGTGGAGGGGGCCTCTTAGATAGAGAGGTGATGTCTGAAACAGGGGACCAGTGGCTACAGATTCAAAGAAAATGTTAAATAATCCACCTTCTATAGTGGAATTATTCTTTCTCAAATATTTAATTGTTTTTGTTGCCACACTGAGCCCAAATTTTTTGAAAACAATGTTCCAGTGTTAAACTCTACAAAAAAAGATTTAAAAAACAGAGGTTATAAACATAAAAAAATACATTTTTAAATGAAGGTGCATTTTGGCATTAAGTGAGAATATGCATAATGTTAAAATATAATTGTCTGGGAAGCCCCATCGTCAGTACACCATGGAAAATCATATGAAATGCAAAAAAATTTTTTAAGAAAAGAGGAAGAAAAGAAGCTCACGCAACAGCAAAATACAACCTGATCCCCAATCCAGCCTCCTAAAATCATCTCAGGATGCTGCTTACATGCTTTAAAAGCGTTACGTCTTTCTGTGACACTATCATGAGCACCCTGATAAATTTAATAAAAATGCTGTTTCACTTCTTTTTTGTCATTCTCAGTGATCCTAACAGCGGATAGAAACTGTACAGTTAAGTTAGAGGTCACTTAAGGACGAAGAGAAAAGACTTCATGCAAATCAGGGCCTTTCCAGCTCACAGGGACGACAAATAGTGTTTTTTTTTAAAGTATTCTTGAGAATTAATGTACCTGAGAGAGGACACGTAGAACTGTTTTCAGCCTCAGTGTGTATCGTGCAGCATGAGACTGAGGAAAAGTAGGACTGCAGCTGTACTTGCATATTGAGTTTCCTCTCAGCTGCTGTTGACTCATTATAGCCGCTACTGCCCTGCAACTACCCAGCCAGCAGCTGCTTCTTAGCGCCATCATGTGGTTACACAGCACATTGCAAAGAGCACCATGTCCTGTCCATTTTAAGTTAAAGAGAGGGCTTCTGAAGGGGTCACTGACTCAGACGTTCCCATTTCTTGTCTTTATGTGTCAGTCAAAATTTTTAAACCAGGTCAAATCGAATTTGACATAATTCCTATAAAAATATGACAATATCGTAGCACTATGAATGCTGCTTTCCTTGGTGATTACAAGTATCTCAGCACACCTGATTTGATGTATTTATTGTAATAATAGTAATAATTATACCTTATAAAAAACTTAAAACCAAAATATACATATAGTTGCTTTACCATTGTTTGAGAAAAAAAGGCAGACTCTCCTTGTAAGACAATTCATTTTGATGATGATGTAATTAAGATAATTATCCCATTTTTTCAATAGTATTGTAACTGCAGTCTCATAATACGAGGGCTCGTTAAATTTAGGTCAGTCACAGTCACAGATACAAATACACAGTATTTCTGCTCATGGCCTCATTAAATCACAACCTTTTCTCTCTTACCTGTGCGGACAAAGATGTTTATTCTTTTTGGATGAACTCTTTAGTTGGAGCACTTTTGTTTAGTAGTTTATAAATGGTGACAAAATCAAACTGATCTACTTCATTTATGCCTTTAGTTTGCACTGAATTCAACATTGTTATTGTGTCTATTAGAGCGCCAATACACAGACAACAGACAGAATCATGTTACTACAATGATTTCATCAAAACCATTGATTGATTGATTGACTTTATCAGTTCCCAGGGGGGGATTAGATTACAGTGTGTAAAAACTAATAAAAAGGGTTGTGCCATTATAATATATAATAACTGAAATGTGACACAAAGAAATCTCAGTAAAGACTGTTACACTTAACACAGTGTTTACATGGTGAACACACATTTTTAAATAGACAGTATAATAAGTGTATATAACACACGTTTGGTGAAGAAATCTGGTAAAAAAAAGGACGCACAAACACAAGCACCTGAGGATCAGAGGGGTGATATGGCTGCTAACATGCCTCCTCAGGTAAACTGCAACCTGACACCCGGCTGTTACCATGGCACCGCTGAAGAAAAGCAAAGGTTGATGGGAGTTTTGGAGCGTCAGAGGGACACACATGCAGTTTGTTCGAGGCCCTTTTAGCTCTCATACTAGAAACTACAGTTTTTCTGTCGCTCTCTAGGAAATATCAGTCTCAGGAGGGAAAACATGGAGGATCTAACATTTTTCTTGTGCCTCCTCCTCTGTGTCTTGCTAAAGACAGCAAGTCAACAAGTAGAAGTATCAGGTGTAAAATATTGA
The DNA here is from genome assembly GCA_029814665.1 of Acanthurus lineatus. Classification (NCBI taxonomy): domain Eukaryota; kingdom Metazoa; phylum Chordata; class Actinopteri; order Acanthuriformes; family Acanthuridae; genus Acanthurus; species Acanthurus lineatus. The sequence continues at coordinate 10,343,790 of JAPZDV010000010.1, forward strand.
TGGGGCAACAGGTGTGATCCTAAGTGTCCTGGCGGGTCTTTGCCTTTCTGATCGATGTATCACACAGCGAGGGGCTGCCAGCACCCCCACCACAGGCCGAACCACGGACCTCAGCACTGGTGAGTCTCTGAACGAACACACTCCTCTCTCACTGTGCTTTTCCCCCCCATAACCTCTTGTTTCAAAATGTTTCTACTGTAGAGCTTTTCTTAGAAGATGGTGGAGTGAAGCATGAAAAAGTGACATAATTATTTTCAGTGAACACACCATGTTGCCTTCAGGGTCAAACCAGACACACAAACAAAATACTGTATTATTTATCGATATACTTCTAGGGACATCACATGTCGAAAACTACATACATTTATAGGAATATAAAAGGATGAAAGTGTTGTGTGGTGCCATCTGCAGGCTGGAAACTAGGCCATGAGGACGAGTATGTCTCCAGTTACAGTTTTATCTCTTCCATAGAACATGTGTGATCGTCTTTCTGACTCAGTGTTGACTTGTGATCTACTCCTATCAGACATGAAACCAACAGATGTCTGAATTGTTATAGAGAAAAAAAGGAAGTCGTGACAGAAAAAGAAACCTCATTCACCAAGAAGTTATTAGACGAGCAGGCAACATTTTTAATAATAAGACACAATAATGTAAAAATAAACTTGCATATGTTTAAAATACTTCCTTCCAGATTCGCCAAGCCCCACTCCTCCTGGAGGAGCTGGAGGGGGAGGAGAGCGAGCAGAGGGAGGTGTTGGAGGGAAGCCGGTTGTCCAGGAGTTGTGGTTCATTGTGGTGATGACAGGCGTCGCCCTGCTGCTGCTGGCCATCGTCTTAGGTGTCATACTTCATAAGGTGAGTCTGGGGTGACAGTTGGGGTAGGAATGATCCCAACATCACAGCTCTGACATCTTCTTGTCGAGACTCTTCAATTATTTTTGTTTTTTTTTTCCATCTGTAATCCCATGCCAGGCTGTAAACAAACCCCCCTTCACCAGAGAAAGACCCCCTCTGGTGGCCCAGCCAATGCAGAAGAGGAGCCCCATGGCTGTTTATCCACCAAGCAACTCAGTTCTAGTGAGGAGACATTTATTTACCAATCACTTTTCACCTTATGGAGAAGAAGCCCTTTAACTGGTTGTTATGACAGAGAAAAAGCACAGCTGGAACTAATAACAGAAACAAGGAGTGCTTGATAAGTTCATGGTCTAAGACAGAAGGAGATGAGTTGTACAGCTCTGGTTAAAGGCATGTACAGTTCAACTCCTTGAACAATTATGTAGAAAAATTGAAGTTGACAACTTGGTGGTTTTTTCTGTTTTTGGATAATTAAAAATTTGCAAGTCTAAGAAAATGGAAAACATCATGCTTCATACATTTCTTCTCCTTGTTCAACCATTCTCCTTTTCAGTTTGACACTGTTCCTGACACAACAGGCTTCTCCAACAGTGTAACACTCAAGGGCTTCACCATGAAGATGGAGGTAAAAAACCTATGCTGCAAAAACACGTACATTCAGAAAAAAAGTAGCGCATGTACAAGTGCACAAACCTTTAAATCTCTGTCTTTCTGTCCTTCCACCAGGAGGTGCAGGAGGCCAAGTGTGAGCCAGCTGATGAGGCAGCACCTCAGGGCGAGCTGGGGATCCTCAGTGTGAACTCCCTGCGGCGCAGCGTTAGCCAGGTGATGGATGGGAAGTCCCTCACAGGAGATGACGAAGCGTGGGAGCCAAACATTTCAGGCCATGACAGTGGGATGGTGAGAGACCCCCAAAACGTATGCTAAGCCTGCTCAGACCCCTCTGTTACCACTTGGTCTTAGATTAAGATTTCCCAAAATTTTGTCTTAGTATCACGTAACAAGAGCATTGCATATATTTTTACAGCCATGCATCAATATACCATTTGTATGTATGTATGTTACATATGTGTAACAGACTTGAATAAACTTAATAAACTGTGTTCTTCTACTTTACTTTACAGTTTATGGATGATGAGGAGTTTGTTGACACAATTAAAGGTTTCAGCACGGTGAGGAAGGAGCACACCATGTTCACTGACACCAACCTGTGAGCTGATGATGACCTTTGAACCCGACAGGACGCCGGCCCTGGATGCTTTGTCTGAAGTCCAGAAGTGTCACTGTTGCTGATTAGAGGTCAGATGAGGCCGAGTCAACAAAAAGGAAAATGAACGAACAGGAGCCATGTGACTCTTGCTCACTGAAATATGGAATGAAAACAGTCCTGACATTTGAAGACAACTGGTCAGGAAACCTTTAGCAGAAAGACAAAGCCTGAAAGGATATGCTCATGAAAATTCCTCATCACTGGAAACATGTTAAGGACAGAAGACGCTGACTGATTTTGAGCTGTTTTCTATATAGCCTTTAGAGAAGGCTCGTTTCCCTGCTATTTTTGTAAAAGGAATATCTAAGACTTTGATTCTCTGAAGGACATGTTCATTTACTTCATGTTTAATTTATTTGAATAAGATCTTCATGGCTGTAAACATTCGCAGTCATCTTCATGCGTCCTTGGATGCTTTTTGGTTAATGAAATAGAAAAATCTGTTGTGAACTTGGCACTGAAGTCTTCTGAATCCAAGGAGAGTTAAATCAGTCTGAAGGATGCAGCCTGGGAGTCAGATGCTAAGAGAAAAGACAGATTTCCCTTTACCTGTCATTTTTACAAAACATTCTGACTGAAGCTGAATGATGAGGTTTAAAAATGACAGGGAACAAATTAAGTTTTTATAATCCTGCTGGGTGAGATGTTAAATATTTTGTTAGAAAGAACCGTTGAATTCAGAGTTGGATTGCTAAAAAACTTTTACACAAAACACCTGATTAACTTTATAATTGATATAAACTGTTCTGTATGAGCATTGTTTAAAAATGGGGAGTGGAACTGGTTGGTTGCTATGTACTTTCAATGCTTAAAGTTTCCATTAAATACAGAAGACTAGAAGCACAACCTGCAAGTTAGATCTCAAACTTCAAGAAATCAGTCCTGTGAATTATTTAAATATTCAGGAACAGTTATCCAGACATATTTCCATTAAGTACATACAATAAAGGAGTGAAATACATCAGCTCTTTTCAAAATTCATTTTTCAGGTTCTCTTGAGGTAGACTGTTGTAGGAGGTAACAAAAATGACTTTCAAATTCTAAGATAATAATAATAATAAAAACATTATTGTAATTAAAAAACATGCCTGAAGTGATCACAAAGCTAATGACATTCCTGTTTTTTTTTAAGCTCATGAAATGTTTATGCTCAGAAGATACATGTTTTTTTACAGGACAGTCTCTGCTGCTTTTTGATTCGCACGAACAGTTTATGGATATAAAAATAATAATACCAGACTGGTAAATTACTGCATCTTTAACACACACACACCTCAGTGAACCCAAACCACATAAAAGCTTTCACATATTAATTTATTTGAAATGAGTCTCAATGCAATGTGGGCACAAAACACTTGTACCATTACAGTCAATAATATGGTTACAAAACGAACATTTACATAATAAATTAATAAACTGCAGTACCACATGAGACAGTAAACATAAAACCCCAAACTGGGTGATTATATTGCATTAAAAACAAAACAAAACAAACAAAAAAAGAATTGGTTTAATATACAAAAATTATCAGGCATTTACAAAGGCAGCCTCTTTCACCATTGCTTGTTTTGTTGCACGAGTATAAATATAAACCTCTAAATTGTAGTTACACTGATATGTCTGCTCACGGGAGACCAGATGAGAGACTCTGGCCTGAGACGAGATCCTGCAATAACGTCCATGCTGGCTGCCATTTAATTATACAACAAAAGACAAATTTACACAGTTGGTGTCATTTTCAATGAAGCTTTTGTTAGATTAAAATCGACTGAGGGATGTTTGGCTCATGCGTTTCACTGCCACAAGCCTTCTGATCTTTCACCTTTTTCTTAAATTTTCTGCATTTCACTGCAACATGCACTTGTCCCTTTAGTGTGATACAAATATGTCCATAAATAGAACAAATGAACCATTTAGAAATGTGTTGCAGCAGTAAAGTGCATTGTAGCACATGCTAGCTTGTAAATGTTTTTGATCAGAAAGATAGAAATGCTAGTTACGAATAAAGAGTTAAATATAGCACTACAAACTTTTATCTAAAAATAAATGGACCCCTCAAAATAAGCAACCGTTTGTGCAATCCTCCCCAACATCCATGAACTTTATCACAACCCTTTTAATCCTTCTACACCTTTTTCTTCTGGCCACATGCAATAGAGCCATACTCAGAAAACTGTAATCAGTAAAAATGAATTCCTTTTTTAAGAGAGCGTCACCTTCTCTTACATATTAACTACTTATTTTCTAAATAATGAACATTCATAGCTAGATTTTTCAACTGCATCAATGCCATCAACACTGGACTGCTACTCCAAGTGGATGCTACTGCAGCCTGGGCCGTTTAACTGCTGGCTACACCTAATGCTATCACCACTACGCTTGCTGAATCTAGGACTTAAAGCAACAACTTGTTTCAACAAATCATTAAACATAATAAACAGCTGTAATGCTACCCTGATTTTTAGACAAGAGGCTGCCATGTTCACCTCCGCCTGCTCGTCAGAGAACTTAGTGAGCGATAAAAGTGCAGCAAGTTGGAAGTCTAGTTGAACGTTGCCAGAAGTGTACAAAGACTCAGGAATGTCAGAACCTTCAGAATAAGATTTTAAACTGCTAACACTGGTGATCGTACCTGAGAGCTAGACTACACCTGATCTGACAGTGTGTGGTGCACCTGTAGTAGCTGGTGATCTGAACTGGTGTACCAACCTGCTGGTGACGTGGCGGACATGCAGCTCTGAATTGGTGGTACACAGTTTTTTATAGGGACGCTCCAGTGATTTAGCACAGCCCAACCATAAAGTTGGAAGACTTTTGCAAGAGACGTGTTATAAATAATGACCAAGATCAATAGAGAAGAGGCTGAGATATTCTGACTTCAGGTCACAAAACACATAATCCTACATTTCTCACAAAGCAACTTGGCTGTGTAATTTTGTTGGACTCTTCCTGTCTGTTATAGATGTGTAGTCTCAAGCCAAAGCCAAGATAACCCTGATTATATTATCCTCAAGAGCAGCAGATTACATTATACACCTGTCTTTATAGGCTGAGCAGTACCCTGTTTGGCATGTAAACTCACTGTTATGTGTAAAATCAGTGGAGTGCCCCTTAGAGGTTGTTCTAGTCCTCATGCTCATAATGACCAATAAAGTTAATTGATGGAACAACGTGCATGACAACAACTCTTCCTGTTGACGTGCTTTTGGCACCGCTAGCTTAATGCCTGAGAGACACTGCTTGTGTGCATGTGTGTGTGTGGTGTTCACACAGACAGCTGCTGCAAGTTCTATCTTTCTTTACTGTGTCTGCACCTTTGATATCAGCCTTCCTTTGTTTGTTCTCAACCCTCATTTCCTTGTTCAGAGAGAGAGAGCTACACCTGATGTTTACATATTTTACAGATAGACATTGAAGCTGTGAGGTGTTGTATTGCTGGTATGAAGTCCATATGACTATCAACAGATCATTTACACTGTGTACGTTTGCATCAGTGTGTGCATCACATGGAAAAAATAGGCTGCATGCTGAAGCACTAATTAAGCACCGCCTCAGCTGCTCTGCTAACAAAGTCAGCGCGGCTGCTCTAACTAGTTAACATGGATGACAGGCTAACATTGATGAAATGAAAACCAGGAGGGTCCGTGACGCACACACTGCTAACACATGCAGTGTGTCCCAGGCGTTATGCATTAACTTTATCTATTGAGTACCTCCACCACATATTCCACTACCACATGACCAGGTCACTGACCGTCTAAAATGCTACCACAACATTTACACGACAGTTAAAGGGTTAATAAATAGAAAAAAAATCCACAGCTTTTAACAGAAGCTTAACTACACAATTATCAAATCTTAACATGATCTTAATTACACTATTTATCCAACAACATGACCAGTTCAGTCATTTTCAACTAATGCAAAAATGTCATACAAGGTATTTGCAAACTAGCTTTATGTAAACTTCTGGGTAAGTGATAAAGGTGTCGAGGGTGGCAGTTACTAATCGAGGGTTCAGAGGTCAATGAACAGCAATTACAAAATGATGTAATGTGGTCACAAAAGTGGCTACTGGAAAGTCCCTAATCTCACTAAAAACAACCCCTTTTCTCCAAAAATATGCTTTCAATGTTTGTTCATCAGCTATTACTTTCTCAAGACTTTTTTCCCTTTTTCAAAAAGTAAAAAGTTCCCAAAACTGTGCAATTTCTCTTCATTGTATACAAAATATTTTCATTTCAACATTCAACTACTGTAGTATTGAGCATAAACCCAAAACCAACATGCAAAGACAGGTGGAACTACCATTTGGGATTTTAAAAATAATATTTTGCTCTTTTTGATCCTTAGCAAGCAGAGTTTTCAACCCCAAGATATTAAGTTTTCATACAGGAAAATCAGGATTCATGCTTGAAATCACAACCAGCCTGACAGTCTGAGATTAAGAGACTCTGCCAGAATTTGTTTTCCCTCATTATATATATGAATGAGATGTGTGTGTTGGCGTTCAACTGGACTGAATCTTTCTCATTCGGACCTGCTGATGAAGCCCATGGAATCAAATACACCAAACCCTTTCTCCATTCAAGAGCTGCTGGCTAATCAGGAAGGGAGGTGCTCAGATTAATACTGATTACTGGCATCCATAGACAAGTCATCATGCAGTCAGAATATACAGGGTTGTAGCACTCAGGCATTAAAAAGTTAAAACATTACAACTGATAAGAACTATATAGACCAAGGAGTTATAGCTAGAGTTTTTAAGCTAGAGTTAAAATCTTAGGAGAAACAACAGCGACAGAATTTTTAAAAAATGAGGAAAGAAAGTCTATGTGTTGAAAAAAAGGGAGAAAGGATTGGGATTTTTTTAATCCGTTATCCTGCTTCTTCTAGATTACCAGAACCCTCTTCTGATGGTCCAGTGAATGGTTCTGGAAACAGGAGGCTCGCCTTTGGCTTTTACGTGGGACAAAGAACTGTTGAGACAAGAGCAGATTAACCAATGATCAATGCTGTTTTATAACCATCGTGGTGCATGAAGGAGGAAGCTCTAATTTATGGAAGAGCAACAACTACCACAGGGACATAGTGTGGGGGTGAGAGAAGAGAAAAAAAAACACAGGTGAGAAGCAGCTGCTACTACAAGCGCACAGTAGAGGAGGAATCATGTGCATGGCTGTATCTGTGTGTGTCAGGGCAGGTGTAGTGCAGCCACAAGCACCGCACAGCACGACAGGCACTACAGCAGAGTGAGTGAGGGAAGACTGCTGCTTTAGGAAGGACGATAATGAAACTACAAAGAAGTACTGAGAGAGAAAGCCAGCAGAAAAGAGGGCATTTGACAGGGCTCAGAAGAAGAAGAAGGCTGAAGGTGAAGAATCTGTGTTAATGTGTCAGTGCCTCACAAACCTCGGTTTCCACTGCTCTCATACCAGAGCTACCCAAAGGAACAATGCAGCACAGACGAAAGACAAGGAAGGTACAGGTCAACAGTGAAGGCCGGCAAGAAAGGCATTCATTCATGTCTGTGTTGAGTGTTTCTGTTTTCTTATCTACCATCAACTTCACTGAAAAAAGGGGAACTCTGCACTTCCTATTTCAAGCAACAGGGGGCAGGATGTCTAAATGTCAGGTGGAACCGACAAACAAAAAGCACCTGTCTGTAGCAAATGTCTCTAAATATAAGTCAGTTTTGGGATACATTTTCTTTGCTTTGGGGTTTTGTTTTGTTTTTTAACATTATGCAATAAAAAAACTTGATGTAGCTCAGTTTTGCTCACTGCTTTTTTAAAGTGACTGAAAGTGGCTGTGTTTACCTTTAAGAATGTAATCTGTAAGCAGCGCAGGCACCTTCTCGCTGTCATCCCTCATGGCGTGTAGGACTGGCAGGGAGAGAGCAGAACATTACATTTAGAAAACAGAATATGCACCGAAGCAAAACAAAGAAAACTGCTTGAAAAACAGCAGATGAACGCTCACTCTTTGTGAGGATCTGGAGGTCTTCTACTGATGGGGAGCCAGCTTTCTTCTCATAAGGGATTACTGTGGTCAGGTACTGAAAAGGAGAAGATCACACAAGACAGAATGAATAAGTGCTGTAACACATGCAGGTGTTAAATACTGCCAGATGTTGTTTTATTGTACAGGGTTAGGGTTACTTTATCAATAAATCCAAAAAAAGCTTTAGATTTGTAAAAGGGTGATAAGTGAAACGTGAACATACGATAAACATGCGATAAGCATGCACAGGCTTGTATGTAACTGGTAGCTGGTTTCACCTTTCAGACTTAACAGAGTACATGTTAACTTTAATGCTGGCTGAAAAAGCAATAGTTATGCCACAGTGTATTCTTGTCTTAAAATAAAGGAACATTGAGATGAAAGAAGTTGAAGCTGTAAAATGTGAGGGATGACTGATGAGTTTGTGGCCTACAATAGAAGGAGATGACTTACACATCTCTGCAGTTCAACTCTTCAGAGTGATTATGCAGTACATTGGAAGTTAATAACGTTTGTGGTATTTCTGCTTCTGGTAATTGAAAATTGCGAGTCAGCACTGTCTGAGAAAGTGGACAGTAATGACAATAATGGTCTTTGTACAGTCATACTGGAGTACAGATTTTGACTTGTCATACACTCGCTTTTTTCCTTGAATGGCATCCTTAGACTTTTACCTCTTACCCAAAATGAAGAGGAAGCTCAGTGCTGACCATTTTGACGGTGCTGATAGCATGATAACTGCTGTGAACCACTTTATGGGGATCAAAGATGCCTGACTTCTACAAGAAAAAGATCCTTGGGCCTAAAAACAGCTGGACTAAGAGAGTAAATGTAGGAGCATATTTTAAAAAATCCTTGCAAAGTTTTCCAAAATTGAATTCTTCTACCTCAGACCATATTTTTTCAATCATCCCTCAGAATTTAAAAAGCTAAAAAATACAAAACTAAAGGATAGAAATCAAGTTATTCAAAAATGACTTAGCAAAGAAAAAACTGAAATCAAAGAGAGAACATATTGAATGCATGAATGAACAAGTGACAACAAAAGCAAGTTGATTCTGCAAAAAAAGTAAAACAACATGCCAATGAAACACAGGGAAAAAAAGAGGGCTATGAAAATCTGTAAAGAAAAGGGATATGAGTAGAAAGAAAGAACAGGGGCACCTGTTTGTCCCCTCCTGTGTTGCCAAAAGTTTGACGGAGGCCATTTTGAATGACATTGGAGAGTCCCTCCAGAGTGAGGAGCTACGAGGAGTGAGAGGAAGGGGGAAAAAAAGACAGCAAAGGCATACGAAGAGGTTTCTATGTTAAGGGAAAGAAGGGAAAAGGCTTGACGCCAAACCCTGCTGATGGTAAAAATGCAGCTCTTCCATGCAAAACTGTCAGGTCATCTATCACACATTTCTGCTCAAACTTTCTACGAGTGTGTGGCTGTGTATCATCATTGTAAATCATGCATATGTTTGTCTTTGTTTCAGCTTCAAACAGCATGACTCACCGTTCCTGGTATGTGTGTGCTGGCTGTCCTCTGGCCGTTGGGTCCGGTTGTAGTCGTACTTCTGATTTTTTTCTTCTTCCTCAGCAGCTCGCGGTGCTCTTTCTGTCTGTTCTGCACGTCGATCAACAGCGAGATGAAGCTGTTCTTCACCTGTGTTTTCCAGTAAAAAAAATCTCCTTAATGCTGTTTTCTTTAATCTATTTTTATCCCATGTTAAAAATACACTGACAGTGCCTTGCTACTGAAGCAAATCACAATGTAGAAATAAAGCTGCTAGCATTTTAACTGACCTTTGTCAGTGCTGTGAGCGCTGCAGTCTGTTCTCACTACATCACAGATGTTCAGATATTGGATTCAAATCAAGTTTCTAACATTTCAAGGCTTGTTTTCAATCATTTGACAGAAACGTTGTCAATAACTGGGTTGTTTTTTTGCCCTTTATGACATCAATTCAAAGTACCTCCTTTTCATAGTCCAGTTCATCTCGCAGAGCCAGAGCCTGGATCAACTCTTCACTGTAGCGGCGAATGGCTGTCTCCACTTCCTCCAGAGTCTCAGTCAGCTCAGACACAGACAGCTGACGCAGCCCTGAGGATGGTGTGTAGATGGATTAGACAGTAGTAAATGAACGTCTCATGAATTCGTGTACTTCTTGTGTGAAAACAATGTAGATTTGATGAGTTTTCATTGTATTTGGATGCTTGTTTGACTTTGGAAGGCAAATTACTCTAAACAGAATACACTTCCTAAAGCAAACTGGCTGCAAATGCTCAGTCTGCACCGGTCTAACAATAGAAAATGTATTAAAGCCAAATATGAGCGGCCGATTATATAATATGTAGGACCAGCGTAATTGCTGCCTGTTTGCATTTGTCACAAATTACATAAGAACATTACCACATTTGTGCATTTGTGTGTAGCAGTTTCTTCATGTGCTGGACTGTGGGAACCATTACACTTCACTGAGTGATTTGGATAACCATCAAATGGAAGTGGAGTGTGAAAAAACACAATAATATTAAAAGCTTTATGTTATTCACTGTCTTCTTGTAAATGTGGTGTAATCCGGCCGCTGTTTAGCTCAGTCAGGGGTGCAGGCAGCCCATGTACAGAGAATTCACTACTCCACACAGCAGTCGCGAGTTTGACTCCGCCTCTGACCATTTGCTGCAGGTCATTTCCCCCTCTCTCTCCCCGTTTTCTTTCACTCTTCAAGCTTTCCTGTTATTAAAGGTAAAAAGCCCTAAAAAATATTTAAAAAAAAAAAAGGTTGTGTACTCACGGTCCTCGTAGCTGGTGTTGGAGCCGGAGCGTTTCAAAGCATGGAGGTCCTGAGAAAGCATTGACAGGTCGGACTGTGAGGGACTTTCATCGTCCTCTGGGTCTGGAGACTCTTGCATCATCTCTTCTATCTCCTCTATCACCTAAACAAAATCAAATAAACAGACACAAATACGTTTACTTTTGTGTGGTAATACACTTAAGACAGAGTTTTCTGTGTTAGTTTTGTGGATATTGAGAAAGGAGTTTTTTATTTTATTTTATTATTACTCTTTTTATAATTACCTTTAATGTTTATTAAGGTGCTGGCTCTTATGTCTATTGTTTAATGTTAAGGAAACATCAGAGTGGTTGTCTCACCTGACAATAAGTTCATGTTTCAAGGTAACTATTTTTGTTCTGCTTGGTTCAATCTGTTTGTAGTTCAGCCCTCTACAATCTATTTTAGATCTTCATGAGATTTATAAAAGCTCCCCAGAAAGAAATATCCTGACCAGAAATCTGAGATCTGAGTGTATTTTCAGATGTATTTCATTCACATGAATGTATAAGGCTAAAAAAATTAGAACCTATTATGCTCAATACCGTTAAATACAGAACAGACATACAGAAACAGGATGGACTTTAGATTAATCACTCGGCTGAGCTTGGGCATCAGGAAGAGAGAGAAAGAAGGAACCTTGTCATTGCCACAGCCATGAATTTGCATAAAATTTAAATATGTCGCATGTGTGAAAGGTGTCACACAACAAAACAAAGCAGCTTCAAGTATAAAATGGAAATTGCAGTGCAGACATGTATTTTATGGGTCAAATATCCTTAAATTCTGTAAAAAAAATGTGATGTTAATGGAGCGACATTAACATTACCAATGTATTTACATATTTTGACATTAATTTAATACATAATATGTTCTAGAGCAACTAAATGAATTTACAATTTAAAACCAGTGGGAGCATGAAAAGCACCTGCTCGGCTGTGAAGAGTGGCTCATCGTTGATGCAGGAGACGATGATTGAGTGCATGTCCATCTGCTCCCTCAGCTCCTCGTCATCAGACAGATCCAGAGACTGGTTGTCTAACTTCTGTCCACCAGGAAGGGACGGACGAGATGTGACAGGAACACAGAGAGAGAGAGAGAGAGAGAAAACTAGGATGAGACGACAAACAGGTGGTTAAGCAGATTGAGAGCAGAGCAGCAAACTACTTATGTTTGCTTCTATTGCAAGGTGACACTTGCACAGGGCAGAAGCATGGAAATGTGGCCTGTGTGTTAAATGGGTGCCTAAAATATAACACAAGACAAGGCCTCTGTGTGTGTGTAGTACCTCATGCTCTGTGAGGTTGAGGGTGGGCAGGTGTAGGGTGCGAGTGTGCGATGTCTTCCAGTCCACAGCCATCACGTTGCCATAATTATCTGTCAGAGCGTTCCAGACCCTGGAGAAAAGAATTAGAGAATAATATAATATTTTGAGATCCAGAATAAGAACAAGCGAAGAGTTTCCAACACACAGCAGATAAGACAAACCCTGTTTCCTTCTTCTTTTTACTGTGACACAGCATTACTTGGCAGTGTTACAGTGTGTCCTGCTGTCTGACCACCCCCTCATCACTTCACTGTGTTCCTGCTGCTGTTTCTTACAGCAGCCGCCTGAAACCGCTGACGAATGCAACAGCGCCTTCATCACACATCCCCCATCCCAAGTAAACACTCCTTGGTGAAAGACACTGATGCATTTAAGGTAGTTCAACCTTAAAGTAGAGGTCTTCTGACATTTTAGTGGCCCTTATGTATTTAATTTAAGAACTGTGTGTTAAGATCATTAGAGCCTTTTTTTTCAGTTTGCCAATAATGCCAGCTAATTTCAAAACAGTGTTACCATTACACCAACAGGCTGCTGAATGTTTATAGTTTTCTGCAGCATGTAAGTTGGCAGAGGACGCATCACAGTTAGAGCAGATGGTGGGCAAGAGTCTGTTAAACAAACACGTTTACTGTGAAATCCATCTTTTAAAAAACTTACTGGTTACCAAATTTAAGGGATCACTGCAAAAATATGTTCAAGTATGTGAGGTTATGACAGTATTTAACATATGAGTTTTGATTTTTAATTTTTACATTTCATTTCAGTTCATTTTTTAGTTAGTTCCGAGGGTGTGTTTGCTGCTTTTACTTCTCTGAAAAAAGTTTTTCGTTTCAAATATTTTGTGTTTTGTAGTATTTGTTAGGGGCACATGCACAGTAATGTGTCATAAGTATGTAACTATATTTATATACAAAATACATTGACAATATGTGCTTCTATGTCTGTAATTAAATTGTTCGCACGTTTTCTGTATAATTGAAGCATGATGGGGTTACAACTTTAATTGTGAAACCTTGTGTTGCAAAATGACATAAGAACCTGACACTTATTTGCTAAAAACCCTAAACATTTTTAAGATTAACAATTTTTTTTTTAAGTTTTAATTTGCTTTGTAACCACAAATTGTGGCTTCAGTTTAGTCCCAGTTTTTCATGAGTTATTTTTAAACCCTGCCTTTTTATTTTTAAAGTTTAATTTTTTTATTTATTAGTATTAATATTAGTATTTATTTAGGGTTAAGTGCAATTTTCTGAATGGTAAATTAAAGTGCTTCTTCTAGGTGCCCCCCCTTTGGTAACAAAACTAATAATTGCATTATGCCTGTTTTATCAACAATTTGAGTCTATGCCAAACACAAAATCCACATTCACATGCAAGTCACTGTGTTTTTGTTTCTGGTCCTGACTGCTGCGAGCAGAGTGAGGATGGATGCTGTGAACCCATGTGTCACAGTGACTCTGCATCCTCATACACACACTCTCTCTCACACACACCCACAAGCAGACAAATGTTTATATAACTCGAATGTTTCTCCCTGAGGTGTTCATGCACAGCTTGGGGAGTGGGGGGGTTGAGGGGTTGCTCTAAATAGGGCAAAGGCTGGCAGGAAGTAATTTTTGCGCCTGAAGCAAAGACACTGTCTCAGCCACGTGAGTCCATGCCAAAACACACCATTTGCTTCAGTATCACTGAGAGCCTTAAAAAAACAAGGCTGATCTAGATTTCAAGGGTCCAATTGTTTTGTTTCTACTTCAACACTGTGGCATTGTGTCTAAATCATTTGCATGATCATTTTGATGCAGATGTTTTACTTTTCATACATGGACACACATAATCCACATGCACAGCTTGGCTTTAACACAGACACATTTGGTTTTCTTCACTCTCACTCTCGCTAAAACCCCCACACACACACATTTCCTTCTTGTCATCCCTGTTGTTCGTCTCAGTCATGGTCTTGCTGGAGAACTTGTTAAGCGCCTAAGCACGTCCTGCAAAGTGCAGTCATCCAGAAAAGACTCTCCCTGAGCCTGGCGCTGCTCTCTGGGTTCCTGTCCAATTATTCTATTCCCTCAACCCCTGTTCCTTTACTTAAAACAAGCATAGATGTTTCTGTCCCTGTCTGACCAACATTATGACAATTCCCAAAGCGTTTAGAGGACAACTGACAGCAGGACTATTCTTTGCATTGCTCTGACTGGCTCTTCACTCCTGTATTTACGTAAAAGTATTGCTTTGTGCGACAAGCTTACAGTTTAGTAACACAAGTAAATACTCAAAGTTCAAGCTCCAAGCTCTTGTTTGGGTCCAGCAAACAGTCCTTAATTCTCATGTCCAAGTAACCTGTTAGATGTTGGTATATCTTGTTTTTAATGTTATTTAAATAGCATGTGGTTAAAATCTGTACCATAACAGATGTTCTGATACCTGAACTTTGTATAAAGGCTGATATAGAATATGGATGCAACATTGGTGTGTTAAAAATATTTCTACATGCAGCAGAGTTGGGGGAAGACAAGAACTTCTGGAAAATGAGACACCCAGAGTCACACTGGATTCTGTCCCTATTCTGAGCCTAGTAGAAGAGGAGCTCCGTTATTTTTTAGCTTACATTTTTGAGCTTGACAAGGGGATTTGTCTTTAATTTAACCTTCAAATGATCCAGCAGTGAATCTCATGCAAGCAATGCAAGACAAAATTAGCCTAGTTTTTGCAAGGGTGGTAATGTCAATAATTATTATGACAAGCGTTCAATGATGGGCTTTATCCAAAGCTTCATTTGAAAATCTAATGAGCTTTGAATGTCAAAGAATTACATTCAGTACAACTCTATGTTGTGATTATTTAAAAGCTGAAGAGAAACGCGAAAAATTATTAAATTCAAGAAGTTGAGATCAGAAAATATTTTGCATTTAAATTTAAATAATGACAATTACTGCAGATTACATTTCTGATGATCAGCTAATTAATTACTCAACTTGATGTTGCTCTATAGCTGATGTTGAAAAAAGATGCCAAAAGCTTTTTTTATAACCATCAAGTCCACATACACTATCGGTCTATACAATTAACCAGGGAAACAATAGTGACAACATCCGACATGCTGTCTAGATTAATGAAGTCCCAAACTTAATATTCAAGTCTTAGTTCAGTCATGTCTAAAATTAAGCAACACTTTTCTGGAGATGTGCATAAATGACCATCATCCTTTTTAGTAAAGCAGGGGGAGCTTACACACATTATGTGATTAGACTTAAGAGTGTGGCAATGTTGCAATGTTACAACAGGGGAAGTAGTCAAAAGGCAAATACAGAGTAATTTATTGCAGCCTACGCAGGTCTGTAGTTACAATGACATCTGTGCTGATATGTACTGATATGACCAGCTGCTGGGAAATAATTGTGTGTCGTCAAGTGGATGCCTAGTTTTGGCATTCAAGAAACTGTGATATAATAACTGCTGAGGACCACATACTGAGATAACAAGGGCTGTAAAGATGGTAGGAAATTTTTCTGACTGTGTAACCTTGTAAAAGTGATTTTTACATGTAAAAAAACAAGAGTCATTGTGTCTGTTTGCAGTAAGAGGGAAGTGCAGGGCTCCTAAACATCAAGTCATAAATGATTTGTCTCATATAATCAAGATGATTTACCAGATAACAATACAGGATACAAGGCAAGTGTTCAAAAACCAGCAGAAAAACATTTGCTCCCAATATGCAGCTCATGGATCAATGGTTTAATGGCTGAAAACCAATCTAAAGCCATTACTAAAAGAAACTCAAGTATTGGTAACGTGGCATGACCCCTCCTCTATCTCTCTCTCCTTCACAGACACACACGCACACACACTCACAAATGATTATAAGCAACATAACTTCAGAAGTCAGAACTCTTAACTCAACTTAAATGATCAAAAAAAAAACAAATATCTTGATATATTCTGCCGTTTTCATCCCTAATACTGTCACAAAAACTGCTTTAGTCTAATTAAGAAACAGGTGTAACAAAACAGTAATGGCAACAGCAAATGGAAAGCGTATTCTTGAATACAAAAACGTGAAGCTGACTAAACTTTGAACAACACTGATTTCAGTCAAGCTAAACACTCCCTCCCTGTTAACATCAACGTTAGGTTAGCCCTGTTAGGCTAGCTAGCTAGCTAAGAGATTAAAAGTTAGCGTAATTAAATCCAGTGTAAAATTCACACTCACTCGTCGTCTTTCAAGTAATTATCTTCTGTGATAGGTTTAATGGGGGCTATATTTTCCGTCGTGGTGTTATAGTTTCGGAAACACACAGTGAGCTTCTCGTCGAAGTCGTGGACAAGGTCCTCCATCGACTTGAAGCTGCAGATCTCCCCGGAGAAACTGTTGTCCAGGTCTGAGAAATCGTCTAGGCCCGACGACGAATCGCCAACATTTGAGTTCAGCTGGTCCAGTTGGTCGGCCGACGCCGAGGAAGGCTTGAATTCGTTAAAATCCTGCCAGTCCTCATCGAAGTGGGCCAGCGGCGCCGCCATGACTGCGGTAGAAGCTCGGTTGACAGTCTGTCAGACCCCTCGATGGTGCTCTGTTTTCGGTTTCTAGACACTGGACTAGACGGTGAGGCGGAGAGAGAGGGAGCGCGAGGGCGAGCAAGAGGAAAAGAGGGTGGATCTTGATGACGTTGGTTTAGACGCTCCTCCCCTTTTAGAGGGAGCAAAACAAACCCATATCAGTAATGGATATAATTGCTGTGCTGTCTATGTGGGCTTTCTCTGTCTTATCAAATTATAAAGTCATTCTAGGAAAAAAAACAGCTCATAAATGTTACCTCTCATTTGCCATAAAGACAAACCTGCTTCCTTCGTCTTAATAGCATATCATTCTGGACATTTCTTTAATTAGAAATAGCTAAGAATTTGATTACAAAAAGAAGCATTCACATTACCATCATTATTATTATAGGATAAACTAAAGTTGGGTTATTGGAATTTGTTGTGCATTAGAAGAATTTTGAGTCAGCCATTAACCCAACCAATACATGTATGGATCTTAATATTCACAAGACCTTTAGCTTATCTTGTTGTCTACAAACCTTATTTTTTGAACCCTTTCACTCTTTTATTTTATTTAGGAGTTCAATATTAGTCCTGGGGGTTTTGGCACCAATTACAGTACATTTTCAATGCTGAGGTAAGATTAGTGTGGTGTACTTCAGGTACAGGGTGATGTCTATTTAAAACTGTACTAATGAAGTACAGGAGTGTATGACAGCATAATAAATGTTGACTCACAGACACAAAACTGTTCCCATAGCAGGAATTGAACTTAGGCCACTTGGGTCAAATGGTGTGATCGCCACATTTTTTAGCCACACTTTAAGTCATGAGATATTTGAGGAATTGTACTGTGCCTGGTGCATAAGTCTTTCACATGGTACCTTTAATGGTTTTTTATTTACCTCCAGGTGGCTCAATGTGTCTAACGTTAAAAATGACTGGAGACCCAGGGTTATGTGTATTGAAATGTTATAAAATAAACCAAATTAAACATAAAATAAATAAACATTATAAAATTTTCCAAGTTCATAATGTGGAAGCATCAAAATGTAAAAAAAAAGTGATTATTTTCACACAGATGCAACTTTATTATGTATTTTGTCTATATCAATTCATATGGTTGTAACCCCTATAAATTATTTTTTTAATGATGAACACATGAAAGTATCACGTTTCACCAGCATCCATGCTTTGTGCACCTATTTCTAAAGTAAACTGGTAGTTTTGTATAGTAATGTATAGCAAACAACAAGACTTACTCAAAATAATGTCATTTTATTGGCAATTGTTCTTATTATCCCTAAAGGCATTGAAGCCTCTAACCAGATGGTCTGGCTCCAGACACTGCTTTCAAGAAATAAATGACTGAATACAAAGTAGAATTTTGACACAAGTTCAACCCAGTGTTGTCCACTACAGATCCCGTGACACATGCTCTGCCAGAAGCAGCGATTCAGGGCCAAGCTGGATCCCCTTTCTGTGATTAAGAGTGGGGGCTATGAGTTTTTCTGGCAATCTGAAACTTTGTTCTTGAGGCCTTCACAATCTCTTGCCCCATCAAAATTCCATGGGCCTTTTTTCAAAACCCTGAATGCTTTATTGAAAATATGCGTACATAACACTTTTCCTACACAACAATACAAAACAGTACAATCACTTTTGTAAATAACACATTAAACGCAAAGCCACACGTCACCCCTTCCCACCCTTGCCCAAGGAGCTTAGAGATGCTACAGTAAGCCCTTAGTATCCCCCACCCAGCCCCGACCCACCACCACCATCATCATCACATCTGAGAGAGAAATAAGACATAGTTAAATCAGAAACAACTCCCTTGGTAAACTCAAGACAGAATAAGAGTAGACACCAGGTTGCATACAGACATAGCATTTGCCACCAGCAGGTAAATGATGGGCTTTACTGTAAAACACGTTTGGAGTCTTGGTGCGTATGATTTGGCCTCAACTCTTCTAAAATCATGTCGCGTCTAGGAGCGGAGTCCATTCTGCAGTCTGGGAGTTGAGATAGAGGTTTTCCCAAGTGCGAGTGTGAATATCAGACCATAAAACAGGTAACTTTACAGAAAGATTTGGCTTTGACCAGGGTCAGATCAATAAACAATGGCATACCAACAGAGATTTTGGTCAGATACACAGACATGTGATAAAGCAGATTTTCCCATGAATGAAACTTTTTAAAGGCGAGGGGTGGGTAGTTAAAAACCTGATTTGATTGTAATTATCACACTTCCCAAAAAAATTCCCACTCCACTGGCATGGGTGTCAGTGTGCATATGCATCTGTAATGGTAGTGGTAGATAAAATGCAACTGAAAACAAGGAAACAAAAAATATATATGTATATTGAAAAAAGGATATCAGGGGTTATTAAAGATTACAAAAAAATGAGGACTCCAAATGTCTGGTTATATTTTAATATGATCATACAGGGATAAAGTCAACCAAAAATGATATAATGTGAACAAAAAATTTAAGTAACAAAAAAGTTCAATAAAAACAGACAGAAAAGCAGTGATTTTAAACATGTTTTACTGTATATCAGTCTGTAGCAAATAGTCATTACATACCCTGAAAAAGGGAAGAAGAAAGCTTTAAATGGCGCACTGACCACTGAATAACTTGGCTGGAGAGCAAAAAGTGGGTCTTTTAATGCTGAACTCTCTCTAAGCTCCAGGTGTGGTACCCTCCAAATGAGGCTGCTGTGCCGTATATGCATGAGGTTCCATTTTTACAATGTCTACATGTAATCAGTCACTGCTTTTGGGTGCATAGAGGCATAGTGAGGGAAAAATAAATCCGTTAGCAATCTCCAGTTAGGTTTTGAGTCTTTGCCAATGTCACCTTTTGTGTCATCAGAACAGCAAGTGTGGCGACCATAAGCCTGTGAGACCCTGGCGGGTTTATGCCACTGCAGTGGGTGCAAGAGAGCAGAAAGACCACTCAAAGTGCAGGGGGGAGGGTTGTCATACATACTGAAGGGTTTGTGTGCAACTGTATGAACAGGAAGGCAATTTGTATGTGTGTGTGTGTTTGTGTGTGTTTGTGGTTTAGGACTGCAACAACACTCCCTAACACTGTGCGCTCAGATGCTCAGAGTGGTTCTGGATATTGGTGCCTCTTCTAACTCCTCGTCTGATAATTACAATCATTAGCTTCTCATATGAAATGACCCTTTGCTAATAACACTTGACAGCTTTTTCAAACATGCTCATTCTAATTTGCTCTTTTTATATGTCCTCTTCTTTTCCCCGCAGAGATGATTTGTTGCCAATAACTCAGTGCCGTTTGAATGCCACGTGGTAAGGAGAAACAAATTCAAATGTAAAAATTAAAGCCCCACATTAAAGAAAAGTTTTTCTTTTACAAAATGGCTCTCAAGTGTTCTTTGTTCCACAGATAGAGGTCCCTATGGGGCTTTGGATAACTTAGAATTGGTTTAAAATACTCTTTACAATTTAAATATGGGATTAGGAGCATAGGAGGGGTGGATCTTCTGCTGGTGTGAATTGAGCACACATACTAAAACACGCACCACTTAAACCTGCACCCACAAATGTCAACTCTCACTAATGTGTGCATGCATAATTGCTCTCACACACACTCACACACACACATACACAGAGGAGGGACAGCAGTCACCGGGTGTGCAATCCAAGCTGCACTTGAACTCTTTCACATCTGAAAGCATGTCTTTCCACAAAGGTCAGAGTACATGTCCTGTCGGAGGGAAACCCCACCTCACCGACGTCTGACCCTCTCCCTCACCGTTGATATGTGACCTGTGAATCCCTCTGTTCCTCTCCTCTTAGGCAGATGTGATGGAGTTGTGCGGTAGCTAGCTCGACGGAGGGGGTTTGGGGCTGTCAGTTGGAAACATTACAGCGACTGTCCTTGTTAGAAGTTAAATTAAGGAATAAAAAGTTTGTTTTCCTAATGTCGAGAAACAGAAAGTTGAATCTTCACGCTAAAGCTTTCCACGGGCACTACTTGAGCTAAGATTCACCTCTTAAATGAGAATTATGCTATGACTATCATAAAAAAATTCCAACATTTAGCATAGCCTTTTTTTGTGTTCTTTGTCAGCTGGTTGGTCAGTGTTTTCATGGTGGATTTTTCAGCCTTTGTCCAACAGATCGAATGCGAAGAATATAGCAAGAGAGTGGGGAAGAGGAAAACATACATACAGAAGAGTTGCTATATCCCCTTATGCACCATCCTCCCCCAACAACACCCCGCCCGTGTCCATGGAGACATTATACAGGAAATGTGGGAGACAAACAGGCAGACAGTTGTAGTCCAGTGGGTAGACGGCTGGTCTGCGGTGCTTATCTGGAGGCGTCACAGGGACGCTCTGAGCTCAAGATGGAGTTTGTGGGTTTCCTGGGAAACACTTCAAGGACCTGGCATGGCTGGTGACCATGCAACAAGATGGCGGGGTGGGGAAGAAGGGTCAGTTGGAGGAGGAGAACAGCTCACCAGTGGATGATGTTCATATCCTGCTGGGTGTTTTGACTGGTTTTCCTCTGGGTCAGGATCATGTTTTTGGATGAGGACCTGAATTTTTTCAGAGTGTCCGTCATCAGATCCACCATTTTGTTCAGGCCAGTCAGATGACAAATTTTTCTCACTTTAGTTTTCTCTTTTGTCTTGATGGGTTTTTGTTTGCTTTTCTTGACTTGCTTTAGGTCGGTGTTAGGTTTAAATTGCCCGTTCAGATGGTGTTTTATTGTGAGATTCTTGGATTGTTGTTAAAGAGAGACGTCATCTGATCCACAAGTGACCATCAACTGTCCATGTTACTGCAGTTCTCTGAGGAGGAAAAAAAAAGGTTAGGTAAATATAAGAGAGTAAAATCCTGCAATTCAAGATCAAGCAACACAACATTAATGTCTGCCTTCCAGCTCAACTTTGACTCCCCAATTGTGGTGAGTATTAGTAGGAAGATGCAATCAATGACCATTATTAGCTAGATATGCTAAGAAGCACTGTGGGAAAAACAGATCTGGCTCTTACCGTTGAGTCCGTCCACTTCTTGTGATTCAAGGAAGGGTGCAGGACCCCAGACACGCACTGTGCCATCATCTGAGGCGGAAGCCATGAGTCCTGGGATGACTGGGTTCCAGCTCACACAGTTAACGGTGCGTGTGTGGCCTGTTAGCTCAGCAATGGGAAGTTCACCACGTCGGTGCCAGATATACACTTTGTGGTCTGAGAACAAGGGATGACAGTGGATACAGAACATGTGGAGGTGAGGATATACAGCATTCAGAGGGAAATGAAAACACAAGGTCAAAGACTGTGATTATAACATTTACAAATATGAAGCTTTTACAAGCTAATTACTGAACAATCACTGCCAAATCAGGCTGTATGTCGAGTTCAAATAGTTGGCGCAGTTATCAGTAGTGATCCTGTGCAAATGGAGACAAAGAGATTATTATGATCACCCTAAAACGGCGCCATATCACACTATACTGAGAGACGACTTGTGCTTCAGGTCTCTGTTGATTTTAATAGACACAAACCAAACTCTGCTAGCACAGCAAGATTCTAGACTCTAACAGAATTCACAGAATGAAATAAAATTAGCGGGGGTTGTCTGTGTACTCAGTTTTATTACACAGATGAACATCTACGGTATTATTCTTATTAATATGTTGCTCTCTGACTGTACCTTCGCTGCCACTGGCAATGAAGTCTTCGTTGTGTCCTCCAAAGCAGGAGTGGATGGTGTAGAAGCCCTGGGTCACACCTTGGTACTTCCTTACAAGCACCCGGTCTTGAAGGTCCCACAGGTGCACTCCCTGTGGAAGGTTTCAAGAGGAAACAGTCAGTAAATACTGAAACCTGTTGCAGTGTTTGTCAAAACAGAGTAGCTATGTGCTTTAGAAGCAAGTAAGTTGATACTAATAGTGACTGAGGTAATTAAAAAGCTCACCTGAGTTGCTACATTTAACAAAGCTAATCTTCCATTCTTTGAAACAGTAAAAGACATGATAGGGTGGTCCTCCTGAACACTGTAAAGGACATGTAAATAAGACAGAGGCAGTCAGGGACCCTGCTGAATAATGCAAATATACAAATATATATTTAATATAAAAAATATTGGTAATTTAAGTACATGCTACAATTCACCAGTACCCAAATGTTTGGACAGACCTCTATCTATTACACAACCTGTTGTGCTGTGAATTTGTCGATGAAGTTGTTGCTTGTTTGGTGGTAAAGAACATGAACTTTATTGAGAGTACTGCACATATATATCTACAATTTAATTTAAGGATTATTTACAATGCAACCAAATTGCAGTGTACCTGAATCTCTGTTTAGCACTGTAATGTACTGGTGAAATGACAGATTTAGTCAAAATGCCTATTACTTATGTCAGCACCAAAGGCAATGCATGCATGGAAACATGTCTGTTACATATCAAATTCATTCATGAGCAAGAGTGCTATTTTTTAACAAACAACTTAATCTTAAACCAAAATGCTACAATATAAAGACCAGGAGGCCTTGTACGTACATGTTTCTGTCCGTAAGGTCCTCAAAGTTGTAACCCCGGATACGTTGGTGGGTGTCGGAGGCCAGCACTGCCTTGCCATCACTCAGGCACCACAGGCACTGCACTCTCACACCCTCCCAGGAGTCCAGCAAGTTACCATCCAGGTCCTGATAACACAGACAGCAAACCACTCGTCTTTTATTCTGGACAGGCAACCTTATTTGATAAGAGGATCTAATAGATGCTCCTTCTCTCTGCTCAGATAGCCACCAAGTTCAACAACCAGATGATTGCAAAACAGAAGAATCTAAACACAAAAAAACAGACCGCTTTACTTCTTTTGAACAATATGTGATTTGATTGGAGCTTAATGGCAAATATAAAATCATCTATTCTGGAATAATGATTTATGAAACAACACATATTTCTGATCCAG
Organism: Acanthurus lineatus; assembly: GCA_029814665.1. Classification (NCBI taxonomy): domain Eukaryota; kingdom Metazoa; phylum Chordata; class Actinopteri; order Acanthuriformes; family Acanthuridae; genus Acanthurus; species Acanthurus lineatus. The sequence continues at coordinate 10,367,572 of JAPZDV010000010.1, forward strand.
TCTCACAAGTTTTTAAAATGTGTGAAACAAATGCATCCATATGTCATAAGTGAGAAGTTTCATTTCTAGCATACTAACATTAACATGCGTGATTTGCTGCCACAGAGACTGTATGTTTTCAAAAGATGCATAGGATACAAGAATAAATCATCCTGATAACATAGTGTGCTAAAACTAAATAAAAAAAATAAACAAAACACATCCTTATGGGTTCAAGGGGTTCATGGCCAAAAAATCAATACATGGAGAGATCCAGTTAATGTAGAAGCTGGCTGTTTAAGGTCAGAGTAACACGGAACAGCTGCTATACATATAGCGTGACTCACATACAGTGTCTGCCCTCTTCCCTCTTAAAACCCCCTCCCTTACAGGCCTCCTGCGCTTTCAAAACAAACCAGGCGTTCAGCATTGATTGAATACACAGATGATATGTTATTCTTGAGGAATATGGGCTTTTAACATTAGAGGTGTTTACTTTGCACAAACACATTCTCTTTGTTAAAAATAAGATGAGAAAAAAAATATTTATCCACTTACACATTGATAAAACTGTCCCCTCTGTCCCCCTGTGACAAAGCGTTTGCCATCAGGGTTCCAGGCCACACTGGTCAGACTGTCTTCGTGGGACTGGGACATCTTGGTCCGCAGCTCCCCCGTCTGGTCATCAAGGGCATTGTCAGAGACAGTGGGAAAAACAGAAGAGGACAGAAAAATATGGGGGAAGGGAGACAGCAAGAAGAAAACATTAAGTAAGGGTGGGGGAAGGGTGAATTAAAGGAGAAGAAAGGGGAGGGGGAGGGATGAGAGAAAAGGAAAGGTCATTGGGTACACACAGCCTACACAGTATGTATGGGAGGCTTTGGGCATATTTTTGTTTTCCGCTTGTTTACTGAATTCAAACATGATATGTTTGCTTTTGTTCACATTATGTGTATCATGTACATGACAAACTGGGATGAATCACAACTATAGGATAATGTCACTGTAAAAATAGCGTGGTGGTGTAAGTGTTACCTGAACATTCCAGAGCCAGAGCTCAGAGCAGTCGTCAGGTCCACAGGCAATCAGGTAGGTGTCATCGGGGCTCCAGGCTAAGTAGGAGACACCGTATGCGTGACCCTCCAGGGTTCGCAGCAGCTTCAACTGGTGGCTCTCCTACACAGAGATCGGATGAACAGGATTATGATTAAATTAATTTAGGCAGATGGAGGGTTGAGCCCTTGTTGGCAATGATACTAGGATTTCAAGTTTTCAAATCTGGGTCAAACGAAGTGCACATTGGTTGGCAAGAAATTACTTGAAATTAAAATTACAAAACATCCTAAACTATGTTTCCAGAGGTGTAGCTGAGTGAAACCGGTGTGGCAAACTAATTTTCCTAATGCCATATCTATGAGGTGATAAATATCAAACAAGTCTCAAAAAAGACAACATCTTAAATGACATAAAAGAGCCTGGAGGACCATCCATTTCTGTGAATAGATGCTATTTGTCCCAAAGATCTAATTTTGTGGATATACAAACAGGTAAACAGGCTATCCACTTCACAAGATCAGACAACACCAGGCAGGTTGCCCTTAGAGAAAAAGAGGACTAACAGAGCTGAAATCTAAAGGCTGCAACCGTATTTTCAGAAAAAAATCGGAGACATTGGCAAACCTCATCTAAGAGTGGAAAATGATCTTTTTTAGCAGAAATTGTCTCATAATTTAAGACATACTCTTTGAGGACCTATATGTGTAAGTGAGAAAAATATGTCCCTTAGGGTTTAGAGGGAAAGTTCCAAGAAAGTATATAAATGTAACAGGCCTATTTTAAATAGCCAAGACAAACCTGCCAGCAAATCTCAAAGCCCTGACAAATACATTTCTGCAAGTTAATTTTAGCTGTGGACTGCATCATAATAAATATGTAGCGTGGTTATTCAGGCATTTTTTAAACTCACCGGGTCCACCTGCCAAATTATGACAGTAGTGTCTTTGGAGCCAGTGGCTAGTTTGGTGCCGTCATTTGAGAATTTGCAGAACCACACTTCGTTGCAGTGCTCTGTCAAAATCTGTTGGGTGTAACAGGGGAACTGCTTCCTGTGACACAAAGAGAAGACCAAGGTTAAAGTCTTAATTGTGTAATTTAGCATAAGGAGGTCTTCCTACCTTTTATTGGAAAAATCTTAACACACTGAAATCACAGTAAAATCAAATTAACACTATGGAAGGGAGAAAACTTTACATGTTCAAAATTAGAAAACAGCAGAGGTGATGCAGCCATAATACAACAGTAAGATGCTACAGGCATAAAAAGACTTTAAAGAGAGACTAAAGAAGAGGCTTCTGATGCAGGAGGCAACATTTGGAAACAAAGAAAACAAAGAAAGGCCTTTAAAGCATGTGCCTCAACAGTATACTTTTAGAACAACAGGGGGTCAACTGATACATAAATATCAGATGCTGCAGTATGATGATCTAACACGGAGGCCTCGAGGGGCTTAAACAGCATGCTAGCTGTGCAGCACCAACCTGCTGCAGACATGATCCAGGAGGAGAGAGACCGAGTCCAGATTACTGTCCAGCTTGGTGTTGTGATAGAGGCAGCGGTCCCTCTGCAGCTCCACTGCTTGCCGCAGCAGGGTCTGCAGCCGCCGAGGGGGCAGCATCACAGAGGGTGGCAGGTAGGCTACAAGGACAGATAAAAGCCGACAAGCTGAATTCCTGAACAAGAGGTATGTTTTTTGTCATGAAATATGTGTGTTAGCTCTACAATGTCAGTGAGTGGATGCATCTCCTCACTCTGTAATTTGTCGAGCAGTCGGCTGCGCGAGGCTGTGCCCTTGCCCTCCCACTCTGCCTTGGCCCTCAGATCCTCAGCATGGCTACACATTAAGTACCTGCAGAATGACACAAGCACTCAGATCAAGCAATAAAACACAGCAAGGAAATCATAACACACACTAAAATCATCATGGTGGCAATATAAAAATTGAGGTTATACATGTTGAAAAGTGTTCACAAGAGCAGAAGCTCAAAGGGGTTAAAAATTGTAGTTATTAAGGTGGACATACATGCTACAACCACTTAAAATGTACAGCTGAAAAACAAAAATGAAGAACCTTTACATGTAGAGGCTAAAACAAGGAAACACAGTGTATTGAATGCAGGTATTATTCAAGGGAGGAGCTGACAGAAATGCAATGATAGTCACAAAGCCAAGGTTACATCTGAATAGAGACGACTGATTGACTTGAGCAGCAGATCAATCAGTTATCCTGTCAACTGACTGACAGAATGTTAAGACAAACAGACTTGTAGGCAACACAGACTGATCAATGCACACTGATTGATTGGATAATGGATCAAAGGAATGTGTTCTCTGAAAGCCTGGGCACCACACATTGATCAGGCCATGGATTAGACCAACTTATGGCTTCTGATGCTTGTACACTGTATGTCAGAAGAATAAACTTAAGGTACATTATGTACAAAGGAGAATCAAATAATTAAAAACTTAAGACCATTGAGGAATGTTGATCCAAGACATTGAATTTTAAAATAGTTTAAAAAAACAATCCACATCAGTGCAGCTTAGGACTAATACAAAACCGGGACTGAATAATTAACTTGTTTTTGAAAGGTTTTCAATAGAATTAATGTCAATGAGCAAATATATTTTTAATGAAGATAAATACACATTTTTGGCAACTAAAGTGTTCTATCCTACATTGTTATGTGTAACCCGATCAACAGCAGCCATGTGACAACACTAAACTTCAAAGATATGGACATAATAGATTTGACTGGTTAGAAACTGTACTGTTCCATGAAAGACACGGTCCATTTCAAAGACTAACCAGTCTCCATTTAAAAGTCTCCCTTTATAGTTGGGTAACTGCCAGTGTTTGGAACTGTGTGAATAGTGATTACAGAGCTATCTAAGAGTAACATGGGTATGTTACATGGGTATATAGCTATTTGTAAGTTTGTATTAGAGTAGATAAGGTGAACAGACTGATGACTGCTATGAGACAGATGCAATATTAAACCTGAAACAGTACCCGCTAAGTACGTGGATGCGATCTGTGTTGTACTTCAGAGGCGTCAGCTCTCCGCGGAGCACCTGCAGAGCCTCCAGGACTTTGCCATCTTCCAGATACTCGAGGTACTTCTGCTGCAGCAGCAGAAACTTCATACGCTGAGAGGATCAGAGACAAACAGAAAAGAAATATTATAGCAATTGCTAAGAAGAGGAATGGAAAAAATTGAAAGAATGACAAATAAGCTGAACTACTGTAGAAGAACAAAGTATTTTATTTTCTGGGGGACATTTTAAAAGTGAATCACCAAATAAAAAGCCACTATCTGCCATTGAAACCTGACTGCCACGCAGCATGTTGTCATTAATATATTTATAGATGTGCCCAAGATATAAGGTAATGTCAGCATCAACAGATGTAGACCACTGGTAAGTATTTCCAAGTCACTGCTGCTGGTCAGCTTTAACATTTGTTCCTTTCTTCCTTATCTCAGGTACACAGTTGGAGCTGCAGCCCTGACAACGGCTGCACATAGATTCAAGAAAACATCCACCCACAACAGTCCACAAATAAATAGTGCAAAAAAAAAACAAAACAAAACAAAACACAGGCATCTCCCAACTACCCAGCTCAGCCTGTGATATAAGTTAAGTGCCTTCTAGTGGTGCAGTGAAAGTCATGTTGACAATGACAACACAAACCTGCTACAACTCAAGACCTAAAATGGCTACCCACATAGAGCATACAGCTGAAGATTAACAGCCACAGCCATTATCTCAATAACCCAACTGGTGATAGCAGTTAGACAGACTTTTGGCACAGAGCAGCAGGCAATTGACTGAGACACGTGGGACCATTTTTGAGGCTCATCTTGTCTGCCAATTAGCATGCTAGCTGGGGCTAATTAATCAGAGCTGAGTCTCATTTCCAAACCAATACTGTGAAGTATGTAGTATCATACAAATCTTTCAAGTATACCACTTAAGCTATAGGTTCACAACACATGGGCTTTTATCATTATAATGAATAAGAAATGTATAGAAGATATAAAGATGTAACTGTAAGACATTGGTAGATCAACAACAGACTCAAAAGAATTTTATCAAGTTAAGACAAAGCTATAGTCATACTTTACTAATGCACTTAGTACTGCTTTGACATTTTTTGTAATGTATCTGCTGATTTACACACTAATGTGATATACCAACAACGAGCCTGGACAATAAGTAAAATTCTGTTTGCATAAAAAAAATAAAAAATTGAAAACCTGATGGTCTCAGTCATGTTTTAATATGTTTTAACTAATCTAGGAACTAACAGAAAACAAAAGAATAAGAGAAAATTGTTTTAAAAGGAACCACCTTTGGCTTAAAACAGCAGAACATGAAGTCATACCCTAAATTTAACATGGTGTACCCATTGCCATCCAGAACATTTAAGCTTTGATTTTTCCAAAACAAGAACCTGCGGCCCCCACATTGTAACAGTACCATTCTAGAACCTCGGGTTGTGCCTCCAAACTGACTGGCTGTCATTCAGCCCAGTTCAGGTTTGGGCAAGGGGAGCTTACCACAATAGCATTGGGAGAATGCATCAGTGCTCTCAGCTCATTGAGATCATTCTCAGCCTGGTCCAAAACAAAGGGAGGGTGATGGAGGGGAGAGACAGAGAGAGAAATGGTTAGCTCAGCAGTTTCCATGCATACAGGAAAAAAAAACTAATCACTTGAGCAATAATATACATCTTGCTGTCACTTATGTAAAATTTGAAAAGCTGAAGCTAGAACAAAGACTGTGATGTCTATGTCATTATAAAAGACACGATGACAGCTTTATGTCTCTCACAGAGTGATAAATGCCTATTTTACTATTTGCTCAATAATAAAAAAGTAGATTTCTGGAATCAAAACACATGTGTGGCTGGTTTATGATTGGTTTATAGAGACGATGTACAAGACAACCCAACACACCCAAAAATTTACCACCATTTGGCCCGAGGCTGGTATTAATTTTCCAACCTTGCAGTTCTGACATTCATTCATTATTCCAGAAGATTCACACGGTCGTTTTTTATGGGATGTCTGCTTTTATGAGTCTCAGCTCCACATTGCTGGAATGAGAGTTATTGTGGAGCGAGAACAGGGAAATACGGCTTAGAGTGTTGTTTTCAAAGCAAATTATGTAAAAACTTCTTAAAATGTCCTAATATAAATCTGATGTTTTTGAATTCCCCATAACTAGGCTCACTAGATTAATTTACATTCTGCTATGATGCTGTGCTAAACTTCTGATTAAACATATTTTTTTAATAATAATAACAGACATGTGGGGCATATGCCTTGTTATTTTGTGTAAAAGAATGGTAGAAAATGGTATGCTTTCAGCAAGCATTGTAATGAACAATTAAGCCTTAGCGTCAATGACTGGTGACTGACCATTCTTCCCAAGAACACTTAATGAGGTTTTTCCTTAAGCTTTTAATATTAATCATTTCAAGCAAATGAAATATTGTTCAAACAAATACAATCCATGATACAAAATAAATTAGTTCTCTGCTTGATGGTTAAAGATACACAATTAAGCCATGTTGCCCAAAATAACCTGCTCTAAAGCTAAATTACACTTTAATAGTAAGATTTTTGGCGAAGGAAACAGTTTAATTAGAATTAATTTGTGGTTGGTTGAGCTGTGTATGAAGTGCTGACCACTTACAGCATTTTCTGTTGCTCTCCCAGGCTTCTTTTAATACTACCTCACATGAAAAAATTTTTCCTCTGTCAGAAACTCATACGCAATAATCTAAGATACACATCTGCTGGTTTCCATACAAGCTCCTATATTACAGTACAATGCGTACAACAGATCAGGGAAAAAGGTCAACAATTCCCTTTCTATCCAAGTTCTTGCTATTTTGTAACCATGGTAACTCTGTACCAACCTTGTCCCACTCCCCCTCCATGACATGGTTGCGGAACTTGGTAGCGGAGGGGTGTTCCAGTCTGCAGCCTGACTCCTGCATCAGCAGGTCCACTGTCTGGCTACAGAGACACAGAGAGAGGGAGGGGAAGAAAGGCAGACAAAGTTAATCTGACATATAGACACAAGAGAAGTGCAATAGAGGAAAGGTGGGGATAAATTAAATAAAATTAAACTGAAGTATAAAGCATAAAGATACTATTTCAGAGCCCATTGAGGACTAAGAAGATGTGATCTCATTATTATGATGTTGAAAAGTTAGCATAGGATTACACGGAGAGTCACATCTGGTAGATTACTCTTACTTTTTTTAATTAAATTCGTTGTGACTGTGGTGTGTTTACAACTTGAGAAATCAGCAACAATAATCTTAACACATCAATAAACATCACTGATTGACAGTAGAATGAGTGCAATTTCATGGCCGAAAGAGAGGCCAACCTGGGGCAGCTGTGAAACCATAGCATTATCCGTGGACAGTCGGAGGTTCGCTAACATGAACCACGCTTCTACTGCAGTTGATATCATCCACTCAGCCTGTCAACCATGAACCATGACCATCTGTCCAAACACCACCTCTCTGCTTAACACACTCCACCACCACAAACAGGTCTGCTGAGGTGTGTATGTGTGCGTGTGATAATGAAAGTGGGTTGGGGATGGGGGTGGCTGACACCTTCAGCATGATGACATCATTCTCAGGTATCAATGGAGTGGCGCAGCAGCTCTGTGTTGAGCCTCTCATCCAGCTGGCTGCTACACTGATTTCTCTTGCATTTCCCCAGCTGAGATGTAGGGGCTCTGTCTTTACACCAGGCAATGCCATGTATCCCCCCTGACCCACCCTCCTTGTAAACATAGCATAGATATGCTCACTTTTATAATGCCTTGAAAGGCAGCCACACTTTCTCAGCTGGATACCAGAGATCTGCGGATATCTAGCTATCCAACAGTGGCTACCATAATCACTTTGAAGAAGAGGACTAGACATACATTTCTTGAAAACCCCACTCTGCTATTATTAGATTCAAACACAGGCTTCTATCTAAAAACTGCTGGTTGAAAGCGCATTCTTCAGCCACCATGAAACCAACGGACTCTGTTCAATTCAGGACCAACTGTCGCCCACGGTATTGACTGCTATCTGCAAATAAATACATGCCCTAATACATTCACGTCCCTGTGACTGACTGTTATAACATCGCCCTGACTCAGTAACTGAAAAATGACATAATCTCCGTAGAAAGTTATTATGCTCATGAGATAGCTGAAAGAAAATATGATTAACTTGATAAATAAAAGGCTAGTTCGAAATGACAGCTGAAGACACGCAAAGGGTGCACACGGAATACTAAAATAACCAGGACAGTTTTCATAACCATGCTAGTTATTACAGTGTGGTCGACCTATTAATGTTCCTCCCACACGGTCTTGCAAAAAAACATGTTATTCTTCCTGACGCAGCCAAGCTGGAAAATGAAGAAAAAAAAACACACAAACCATCCAGGCGAAAACCCACGTTGACAACCCGCACATTTACATTTCCTCCGCATTTTTTGTTCGCAATCGCATTCAAGCGCACAGATGTACACGTTAATTTTTAACGTGTACTTCATTACAAAGCCAAACCAGATTTCTTGATTCGCATGACAAGTATTATGTTTTTGGAAAACCATAACAAGACAACCGATTCCGTATTCTCTGAACAACCGTTACTAACGTTAGATGATGTAATGCCTTTAATCAGTGCAAAAATATATAACATAATTTCACTCATCACGGCGAAACTGTCTTTAAAAACATACTTCAGTTCACGATGGACATGTTAAGTGACCAAATGTTAGACTGTGTTTCATGTTTGTATGAAGGTTTCATGTCAGGACCCACAACCTCAGCGCAGGCTAGTGCTGCTAGCTCTTGGGCTAACTGTTATTGTGCAAGATGGAACCCTTCTTTCTACCAACTGCCGAGCTCAGAGGCTAACTGCCCCATCCCCCATGTTTGTGTCTGTCAAGCGCATTAATAGCGCTTTTACCAGCTGCTATTTCGCAGTTTCTCGCATGCGGAGCACCAGTATTATAGATTACGCTATATATGGTCAAGGCTTATGGTAGATGCTTTTGTATTTTTTTTTCTCGACTTTGAATAAACTTACTTTAGCCCTAGTCCGTGGAGATGTTGCCCTATTAATCGTATGACATCTTCCTCCGCCTGCGAAAGTCGTTTTTTCTTTTTCAACGATCCGACCTCCGAGCCCGAAGCCGTAGCGTTAGCCGAGGTCCCCGAACCGGGACCAGTTGAGGACCCATTACTGGTACCGACACTATTCCCGTTGTCTGTGCTGGAGAGAAGCCCATTGGAATGGGCTCCGCCGGCCGAGGATGACTCCCCGTTTTGTGCGCTGTTCAGGCAGGAGAGATCCGAGGATTCTTGTCCCTGTCCTGCCCCGTTTGCCTGCATGGTGCTGCTGAGGTTGTTAACTAAACTTCGGTTAAAGTGGATGGCAGAGGTTGCTTGAGAATGAGGAGAGTGTGTAGCAAGTCCTAGAACAACTCCGGGCAGGCCTGTTACAACTGCTGAAGCCCCGGGCTCTCCTGCTCCCTCCGCCGCCGAGGCTCGGTGCTTCTTACGCGGGGGCGGCGACGCTCCGCCGGTGTCCGAGTCGGAGGAGGAGGAAGCGGAGGCCAGAGTTTCCTCACCGAGAGCGGCCGTGGTTAGAAGCCGGCGGAGCTCCGGGTGGGAAATTGAGTTTAAGCTTCCAGATTTGAGGCCTTGATGTAGGGCTCAGAGCGGACTGTCACCACAGAAGCGCTGTCAGTTAGCCCGTTTTTGTTGTTGTTTCTCTCAAAACAGCTGCAGCTCTAATGGAGTCCTGACGCCCTGACGTAACCGGAAATTCCTACACTACCAGGCTTCCGGGTAGAATTATAATCCATGGGTGGCGCATGAGAACCTAGTTAGCATAATAATTAACCGATAACAATAACACATCACATTAAAATTCATTTTAGTGTCCCCAGAGAATGGATTTTAATACATGTTGTTTTTTTAAAAAAAATTTGCATAATGTGTGAAAAAAAATTTCACAGGTGTCAAGCATTTATAATCTAACTAAACAACTCACATTCAAATAAACATGTAAATACGTTACGTTGAACTCCTCTTTCAAAATTAGTAGAAAAGTTATAATTGTAAATATTGCATAAAAAGTTGTTACACATCTGCTACCACCTTGTTATACATACCACCTTAATCTAAACATAACTAACGGTTACTTTTAATATCCTTGAAAAAAAAATATCTGATTGTCAATATTATATAACCATTATTAGTTGGCTAATTATTAATATGAAAGTATAAAAAAATTCAAAAGTATAACAATGACTAACAACGAAAAAGGACAGGTGTAACTTAAAACAGATTGGAAGACTAATAACCATTAACTGTAATTTATTCTAGTAAGGTAACTTGCACAGTAAGATTCAGGTTCCACTTATTTAGTTTTTTTAATTAAAAAAGAAGCCATGGCCCTATAGACAATTAGAGCCCACTTACTGATCAATTCAAGTTAATATTTCAACTGAGCATTACAGAAAAACCTGTTGACTGACTAGCTAATCAAGGACTCTTTGCTATCATATGTGTAAATGACTAAATTAATCAGAGTATTAATAGGTGAACAAGTAAGGTTTAAGTAATTGTATTTGCATTTGTTTTTAGATTATTTTTTTAAAATTACCATTCAGACTTAATAAAAGAATGAAAAGTGAATGCACCTAGCACTGAGCTGCCTTTGCCTTGTAACTGTCCATATGGCTCATACCTTTAGCATTGTAACATATTAATATTAGTATACTATCAGTGTACCATTCAGCATGCTACATTTGGCAAATATAATTTTATTTTTAAAATAAAACTAAATTCAAGTGCAAGATTTACAGATAAGACAGGCATGTAAATTTTGATATATGTATTTTTTTTTAAGTCATTTTTCATGTCTGGAAACTATAAATGGAGGCCCCTACACAGTCATGCTCCAAACCCACATGTATCTTAAATCATTTTGCCTGATTGGGAACTAAAATGGGAAAAGCTAACATTAATCTTGGTTCTTTGAATTTGGAGAGCATAAAGCTCTACTCATCTTCACCCTGAGCAAAAATCTAGTTCATCAAAATAATTGTTGATGCTTGTATGCAGGACTGTTAAACCCACTATTTGGTCATTTACCTAATCAAACCTTAAAAGCTTCATGGTCATATTGTGCAAATGACAGAATCCAGTTCAAACACTGCTCTTGACAATGTGTTGACCAACCACCACTACATCTCAAGATCCACAAAATAATCTCAAAAACTTAGTGCAAACATGTTTTATGAACACAGTATAATTACAGTCTCATTGAAGTATTATTTAACAAAAACCTTTACTCAAGGAAGACAACAAAGGAAAGCAATTTAAATGTCTGTTTGTAATTCTCATAGCACTCTATGAGTCAAGTGCTAAGTGTTAAAATGTAGGAGTTCTGTGAGATCATCCACTGTATTCCTGAATTTAAATACAGCTATACACAATTATTTTCTTTTAATAAAAATGGCATTTCAAAGTTGTAAAGTTTATTATAGTACTATTTGGCTGTGTTAGTCTACTTCCATGTACTTAATATTGCTACAGAGAATATAAAATGATAAAGATATATAACCTGTGAATATGGCAATTTACCAGGTGAAATTAGTCAAGAAAGATCCCCAACTTGGTGTGGGAGGGCAGTAGTCACTGGACCACCATTGCTACTGGGTTTGTCTTTCCCTTTCATGAAGAAGGTTAGCAGCTCCCCTTTCCCTTTGACAAAAATAGGCCCTCTTCGGATAAAGCGGAAGCCATAATCCTTAAGGATGTTATAGCAGTCCTCCACCACCTGAGGGCAGAGCAACACATAATATTTAAAAGCACTAGACAGAATCAGATGATAACAATGAACATGAAATAAGAAAAAGAGTTGAATAATAGGAGACATTTAATTGAACTACATCAGTGGTTTTGTGTTTGTGCTACCTGGATGTTTCCCATCACTCCTGTGGACTCCATCCTGCTGGCAACATTGACTGTGTTGCCCCAGATGTCATAGTGAGGTTTACGAGCACCAATCACTCCAGCCAAAACTCCCCCTTTATTCAGACCTGAAGGGCATCAACAAGGAAATGTGAACATACACACTCTTGCAAATGTGCACAAGATCAAGTTCACACAAACACCAACATACACCAACCGATTCGGAGCATAAAGTTGTTGAAGGACTGTTTGTTGAGGTTGTTTAGGGTGACTTTCATAGCCAAAGCAAAGTCTGCAAGGTCAGCGAGGTGTTGCCAGCGCTCAATCAGTGACTGCTCCTCTGGCTGTGAAACAACAAAAAATTTCACAGTTACACAATATGCAGCAGCAGTTAAGATAAAATGCTATAACAAACTGCAACTCTTGTTACTAGATATATTTGTAAGACACAAGTTGTTACAGTGTGACCTTGCAGCTGCTGTATCCATTCATGTTGCTTTCTGGAGTGAGACCTGAGGCGGCCATGTAAGTGCTTCCTATTGTCTTGATCTTAGTTATGCAGCGGAATTCATCCCTGTCTAGTAACTGGTTAAGAAAGCAGACATCATTAGTCAAAGGGAGATGTAGGTGTTTTAAGTGCAGGGTTGTTCACACCACGATGTTGCACACATATACATAAACTAACTGTGCAAAACACTGCAGGCACTCACACTATCAAAGTCTGAGATTATCTCATTGAGAATCCTGAGACATTCCAGGCCTCCATTGTTGATGCTTTCTTCAGTGTAGAAATCCGAAAAGTTGGGGATGGAGGCAAACATCACACCTATTTCGTTGTAAGATTGACTGTACAGCTCCTACAAATGAAACATTAACACAGTGTTAATGTTCCTCTGATTTAAATTGTTGTTTTGTATTATTGTTTTTTTAATTGAATAAGTTTTTCTTTAACAAAAACTTCATTGTCACTGAATATATGACTTGAACAAAAGGAAAGCTTTAAATGTAATAAAAAAAGTGACCACAAGATGGCCCTGATATGCAATGAATAGCACTGCAATGAGTCACAGGTGTCAAATATGGTGCCTTCATTACTGAATGATGTAATTAAGGTATATTAAAAGGCTTAATTATGCAGTCTGAGATTCCTCCTCTCCTTCCAGACACTTTCCATTTTCTTCTATTTTATCTACGCTCATTGAACCCCAATACACCCATGTAGCCTCTCATTAGAATGATACTATATTTTTGCACACACTTGTATGTACCTCATCCCTCTTCTTTGAGCCCAGGAAGTGTTTGGCCACATGCTCCGGCAGCATGTTTGCCACTAGCGCTTCGTTCCAGCGCCTCATCTCAAACACCTTCTCCTTCTGATCATGCACACCAATCTTCCACAGGAACAGCTTCCTGGACTGACGCTCCAACTGCACACACCACAGAAGGAATGAAAATGATATAATATATACTGTAAGTAAATTAGTTAGAGATACAAAAAAGATGCATTACATGAATGTGATAGCTGCTTTTGCTCTGTCAGGAAGCTTAAAGGCTGTGAGGCAGCAATATCAAGTCGAATTTACTGTCATTTTTCCATGTACGACTATAAAAATGAACAAAATGTTCTCACTAACCACAGTGCATAACAAAGAACACATTACATAAAACACAGCTACAAAGGAAGGTGGTGCTACTTTAACGGTAAAAATTCTAAGATCTAAGTAAAACCATATCGTTATTAGCAGTTTCTAATAATAATTACTTACAAAAAATATATTTTTAGTGTATGTTGTTTGAATATATGGTCTATGGTATCGTATAAGTTAAAAAAGGCCTAACTATTTGTAGCAGTGGTTATTATACATGTTCACAGGTAGTAGGAGCCACAGTGGTGATGATTTGAATGTATAGCAGAAAATGACTCACATGGCGAGCAAAGAAGTAGAAGCCAATCATCATGACAATGATCATCATGGTCATGAGATACTTGGAAGGCACTATGGATGATCTGCAAAAGACAAAGACAGAGGCAGAGCAATGATAAATTAAAGCCCATAAGGTTTAGTAATCATTGACCTGTTTTAACCGCCTCTCACCTGTATGAGGCAAACCGTATATAGTCGTACAGGTCATAAATGTCCCGCCAGCTGTAGATATTAACAGCACCAGTTGCTGTGACGACCAGCACCATGAGGCCCAGTTTAATCAGGTGGCTGACCTGCACCAACATGGCCGTGGCGATGAGTGACATCACAGCCATGAAGCTGTAGTGCTTTGGATTCTCGGCACAGCCTCGGTCACCAAGTGACTCCCATACAGGGCCAGAGGTGCTGTTAGAGACTCGTAGAGACGGCGGCACACAGCTCAGCTGCAACATCAGAGATGAAGTGCATTAGTGCTTTTTTAATGGCAAAAATAGAAATAGCAAAAAACACGTTTACTTCTTTTTTTTGTCCAATTAAGTATTTTTGTCCATGTGTGACTGTCACCTCCACATGACAGTTAAAACAGAAAAAAAGTATGTTCATTTTAGCATCCTCTTGTTCCTGTCAGACCTTGAAGGCAGCAGTGTGTGTAACAGGCTGCTCCTGTGGGGCCGTGACAAATGAGCCAGCAGGCAGTGAGACAGACAACTAATGGACCCCAGTGGGAGCATGTAGTCAGACACATAAAAGGCAGTGATAGTTTGATGAGGACAAAGTGGAAACACACAAATGAATAGGCAGGTACACACACACACAAACACACACCCTCTAGGGCTGCATACTGTAATGGCAGCATTTAGTTAGTAGAAGGAAGAACCCAGATTTTTTTCATGAATTTACTGAAGTAGCCAAAAATGTTTCTTTGCAGGTTTTTATTATATCAATAAATGTTTTCTTGATTGTATCTTCCTACACAAAAATATCCTGCTTTTGTGTTATAAAATTACATATACTGTGAGAGGAAAGGATTGGTATCTTGCAGTCGTACCATGTCAGCGATCACAGCCATGGTCAGAACAAATATGGCCGCCATGGCCCACGTGTTTCTAGCCCACCGAGTCCGATCGATCCACACTGAGAAAGACACCAACCTCTTAGAGAACATCTGTAACAAACAAACCTTTGTGTTGTTATCCAGGGAAAACAGTTTTTCACTTTATGTGTTGTTTGTATGGTGTGTTACAAAAAATGACTAATACAAATTAGCATCGCCTTTTCACAAAATTGTCTTAGAATTCAACAAATGCACATCTGCATCTAGAGTGGTTGAAAATGTTACTGGGGCTCTCGAGCTGAAAAGGTTTGGAAGTGTTGCACAGAGTCATTGTTCAAAAAATGTGTTTCCCATCACCACAACCATGGATACTAATTTTGTTTTCTCACTTTGGGGAAGATGGCAGCCAGGGAGCACACTGTCAGGATGAGCAACAATACCTCTCCTATTGCAAGAGTCACGTAGTTCACAGCCAACCTGGAACAAGAACACACATTTCAATAACTTGGTCCATCTTAACTGTTTCTAAAGTCCAACTTGTATACATATCAATGGATAGATAGATAGAATTAATAGATGTACAGAAAGCATTTCAAAGTCTGCATGCATTTTGTTTTTATATCAGTAGTGTTTATTGCATTTTATAAGTAGTTGCTTGGTAGTAAGACAAAGCATTATGGTGTTATTTATCAAACAGACAGAATTAAAAATAAAGGCCTGCCAGTTACCTTCTGCAGTTCAGGTAAATAAAGGCCCTTGCAACCATTTGAGGAAACAGTGTACACAAACTCACTGTGGGTCTATGAACACCTCCATTACTGTAATAAAGAAGAGCACGATGATGCAGCAGCAGAAGGCTGCTCCACTTCGCTTCTCCTTCTCTGAGGAGTAGCGCTCTTCCAACTTCCCGTCCACAAAACGCAGTGAGACAGGGTTGATCTGATGATCCTTCATACTGCGACGAACATAGAGACACAGACACAGACAATCAGAAAAGACACAAGACGAAATGGTAACATCGGTCCACGTTTTGGTCATTTCAGTGAAATATTCAACGTCAGCCTTCCAGTTTCATGTTAACCCCTTTAACTCTTTAATTTATGTTGTATTCTGTTGTTGTCTTTTTCTTACATTTGCTGATTTTCTCTCTCCAGCAGCTCCTGCTGCAGCCGTCTGTTGATTACTTGCCCCTCAACCATCTTTTTCCTTGGAGGCTGTCAGAAAGACAGAAAGATTATCAAGTGCACTTAAAACACTTCTCAAAGAACGTCTTTGGATTCAATGGTACTGAACATTATATATGTTTTCTATGCACGGGTATAAATATACTGTGAGCTGCGTATGTGTAGAGGAAGTTTACTTTGGATCCATGCTTATGGCTAACATAAATACAGACGTTAATCGTAGCTCACCTCCTGTTTAGGCTCAGTGGGTGTAGACTGGGGTGAGGCAGTGAGGCTCCCATTAGTTGCTGTAGTGTTAATCAGCTGGTTTGAATTCCTGTTGGACAGTGTGCCTGGTTTCTGAAGGGTTAGAAGCAGAAAAAAAATGTCTTGTAATGCTGTTAATGTGATTTGAATGTGAATGTAAAAACAACATGATGTACTTTGTATTGATTGTAGTGTTTAAAAGCATTAAATTCACCAGCAAGGCAAAATGTGGGTCTCTGAGTTATCAAACTCTTGGCCTGACTGAACTGATATTTGCCTTAAAAGAGAGAAGTCACTCACATTTCCACTGAGCCCATTTTCCACCTGTTTAGGCACCAGAACCAAATAAGTATCGATGCCTTTTTCCAACAGGTACTCGCACCTTTCTCCACCATTCCCCGGCTCCAGCTCAAATTCTCCATGCAGACTGTCCTTTGTGGCCTGAGATATGTGCACTCTCCTGTGTACGACACAGCAGACCTGTCATATGTCTTTGTACTCCCACTTATTGTTCTGTGCCAAATTCTGAATTCTGTGAAATTCTGATGAAATAAAGAATTATTCTCTCACCCAGGAATTCCTCCTGATTCCATCTTATTGGCTACAGTGACATCAGTGGACCAAACGTCAAACTGCCACCTCTTCTGGCCGAGCACCCCTCCCAGCACGGTGCCAGTGTGAACGCCAACGCGCATGTCTACCTCAGTTTTGGTTTTCTCTCGCACGTACCTGGAACAAAAGAGAAAGCATCGAACCTAGGCCCACTTTTCTTCAATTGTATTGCCTCTAATGGTTCTTTTGTTTCTTCAGTATTCAAATATTGTATATTGTATATTTGAAATATAAAAGTGGTAATTATCAAGGTGAAATCACTACTCACGAGATGGCCTCCACCATCGCCAGGCCCATCTGTATGGAGCAGGCAGCATGGTCTTCTCTGAAGTCAGGAAGACCACAGATGCAATAGTAACAGTCTCCGAGGATCTTAATCCTCAGTTGGTGATATTTCTGCAAGAGAAGTTATGAACATTTGATTAAATGTAGCAAAAACAACATATATGAGTCACAGAACATACTAGTTGTTTCCCAACAACAATATACCAAACAGAATGACTGAGTCATGTTTTGAGCCTTTTGACAGAAGAAGAGACACTCACTGCTGCCAGTTTATCGAAGCGAGCAAACAGTTCATTTAGCAGCTTTACGAGCTCCTGGGCACTACAAGCTGAGGACAGCTGGGTGAAGCCCACGATGTCAGCAAACAGGATACTGGAACAGAAGTGAAGAGGTTGCAATGTTACATTTAACAAACTGTAAAAACCTTGATAATCACAACTCTTAGGAAATTTGAAACCCATCCAAAACAGAAAAAAGCTGACCTGACGTTTTCATGGCGGTACATGTACATGGTGTTGAACTGCTGCTGCTGCTGAACCTCTTGCTGATTGGCCTGGTTCTTCATGCCCTGCAGCATCTCATCAGCGATGTGTTTGGGCAGGATGGACAGTAAAAGTTCCTCCTACACAGAGACACACGGAGGAAAGTGAGTTTTGGCATGTTCAGTAATGACAGAAATGAAAGATAAATAAATTATCCCCTTGTGAACACGTTTGTATGTGTTTGTGTGTGTGTGCACATAGCATGACAAAAGCTGTAGATATTCTAACAGCCCTCAAGAGATCCTGTAAGATGTGTTCTGGTTGGCTAGTTTCAGCTGTCTGCTAAGTAAAACCCTCACTGAAATGGCACTTGGGAATTCTATGATATGCACTTTCCTTCCTTTGCTTGTAACAGACATTCATAGCAAGAATGTGAAGAAAATGAGATTGGATCAAATAGAAGAATCCAATAAATGAAATCAAGGCTGGAGACAGTTAAGGTTACATTATCTTTGAAATCAGTGATTTAAAATGACTGATTGACATGCTTTCATGCATATATACTACTTTTTGATGTTTCATTTTAGATTCTCTGCACCCTCCAGCCATAATATTCAATAGGTTACATGCTAGTTAATTCAATTAACAACTAACTTACAAGAAGGGAACATAAACAGCATCCTTATTACAGAAAACAAGCAGAGTAACTGAAAAATGAATGTCACGGACAATATTCAAACACAATAAAAAAGTAAAAACTGTAAAAATATCAACTCATTTCCATCCACAGTTTTGGTAAAGGCTCTGCTGGTTGTCAGAGAGCTTCACTGGCTGTATTGTGTCAGGTCCCTGACGGTGGCTCCACTGATGAAAACAACAGTCTCTCTAATCAACCTGTTTGCCCTGAGCTGAGCAAAACACACTGTAATTAGGCAGCACAGGGTGCTCTACCTCACAGGTGTGTGTGTTTGTACGGATGTGTTTCTGTGTGTTTGCCCCAAATGAGAAAAAGATATTGTCTCATTAAGTTAAGTGAATGTGTGATTAGGTATGTGTCTATGAATGTGTGTGTGTGTGTGCTCCACCTACCTGCTGGGTGCTCTGCTCCTCCAGTGTGAGTTTGACCTCGAGTGACTGGCGAGCCTCTAAGAAAGCTGTCCTGTACTTCCTGTCTGCCATGTAGTACGACATCACGCCCACTGTGGCTGCACACAGGTACAACATCACGTTGGCTAGGAGCTGAGGAGAGAGAGAGAGGATGTGTGTTTGTATATGTGTGGTCTCCTCAAGCCGTCACTTTAACCATCATTCGTATTTCTCAGTTCATACACAGGGATCATGTGACACATAGAGTCATGTGGAAACAGACTCATCAACCTTTGAAACTCATTAGATAGAAGCTGTGTATCATAAGTCTTGTCTCAGACAGTTTTTAGCAAAAAATTTAGAAAACTATTAAAGGAAAGTAAAACAATGACCTCCAAAAGATGACACATTTGCTGAAAAAAAAACCACTTATTAGTTGTTTTTTAAAATAATGAATTAAGTGTGCATTTTTAATTGTAATTACATATAATTATAATCTTCCAGAATAATGATAGACACAGTGGAAAAGCTGAAAAAAGCAACACTGAGTCAGGGTGCTTTTCCACCAAATTAGCTCTCATGCTCGACCCAGCTCTGTTTTAATTTCTTGGAACATTTGTGCTATTGAACCAAAGCTGTGTGTCCACTAGCTTTGAGAGGAAATATTGTTATCAAGGATACGCCATCAAAAGGTCAATTGAAAATGACGTAAACCTGTATGCCTCGACTCGCCCATTTCAGTGATATTATTAATAACTTTTTGATTTTTTCAGGAACCAACTTTTAAGGTTTCAGACCATTTTTTGTGTCAATGCACTCCAAAAGGTTCATTGCATGGAACTGGCCCCACACTGGAGTAAAAGACTTGCCAGTGAACAATACTAGTTTGGATAACGCTATAATGATTTTTTAAATCAAATTGTTTCAATTTTGTTTCATTTTTATATGTTATTGTATTTAATTTAAGCTTTAGGGCATCTTGGGTCACATGCCACAAAATGGATGTGCAAAATGCATTAACTGACATTTGCAATGTCCTTTAGGCACCAACATTTATTTGGAATAATAATGGTGCAATAAGGTAATTACCAAATTTATGTAAAATAATTCTGAAAAAAGAGCACATTTAATCTTGATGACCTGTAATTTGTGTAAATGAGCAAAACTTTGCAAAATACACATCTGGAGCATAGAGAAAGGATCAAGTTTTCGCAGGCAAAGTTGACACAAAGTCACTTAATCTAAACGTGCCTTTCACACCTCTCTCCTCATACAAGGATGTCCTACTTGTACTGCTTCTGACCTTCGCCTTAAAAAGTTTGGACACCGCATTTTACCCGCCAGTCCCAAACTCTCCCCATCGCTCTCCACACTTGTATGAAGATATAACACTTTGGGCGCCTTTCATCCTTTAAATTCAACAGTCATATTTACCTGTCTCACCAGCATGGGACCCTGCAGGTTATCCTCAAACCTTTGAGCCACTGTCACCCCCAGCACAAGCGTGTGCACCCCGCAGGAGAGGGCTGTGAGCAGGAGCAGCGGCACCAGGTTCAGTGGGAGAGTCAGAAAGCTGGAGAAACTAAAAAAGGCCTGCCAGCCCACGGAGTCACTGGCCTGGGGGAACCGCTGGTAGTTCAGACCCATGTAACATAAAACATGGACGGCGACCATCAGCCACAGTATGTACGGCACCGCACCGCGTGAGACTGGCGACGCGGGGAGCTTATGCAGCCAGCACAGCGCGCACAGCACTGCGTCCGCAGCCAGCCCCACAGCCGCGACCACCACCATGGCCAGCTTGTCCTCAGTGTACACAACCGCGCACATAATGATGATGAAGCTGTTGAAGAGAGCAGCAAACATCGCCAAAACGAGCAGGTTATCTTGTCTCTGTCGGCGGAAGTAGTTCTGGTAAAGCCTCTCTAATGATTCAGGCGTAAAAGTGATGCGCACTGCGCGCGGCAGGTAGGGGCAGCAGCTCGACTGGACCACGGTCACCTCACGCATCCGCGCCGCTCCATGGCTGGAGTCACTTGGTACCGGCAATGAGTACTCTGTTGAGTACTCTGCAGACGGCTCCGTGTCTGCTGTGTGGACTCGGTTCAGGGACATGTTGGTTCAATATAATCCTCTCGGCTCATGAAGTAATACTGTCGTGCGACATTATTTCAGAAGTGCACAGAGTGCCAAAATCCATGAGAAAAGTTGGGGTGAGTCCCATCTTTATGCTTCTTTTGAAGATAACGGACAAACTTTTAATTTTAGGCAAAAATCCACTCATCTCAATATACTTGAAATCCTGCAGAGAGGACAATTTCCTCTCCAGGTGTTAGGCAACAGTTAATGGCCATGTCGATGACTAGTTTCTCCATGATCACTTGCTTACCTTTTGAAATGATTACCATGTTTCCTTGTTTTAAAATATATTAGGTTCCCGGAGCTTTTCACAGTCTTGAAGCTGCTGCTCTCTCCACAGGCTGCTTCAGTGGAAAAACTTCTTGCAGTCTCTCCCTTCTTGCTGCTGATGTCCTGTGTGCTGCCATGGTAGACCAACAAAACCCTGAACCGCAGCTGGATATTCATGTACATGCAACATATCATCTTTTCAGAGAGAACATGAGTATAAGTAAGCTGAAAGACAGTGCATCCTGATGTATAAATCCATGTTCCTTTTCATCCCTGCAAAATACTAAGATCTAAGATGCTCTTCAGTCTTCTGATAATATTCTTTGCTTTTTTTCTCCTCCCACTGTCCCCCTCCTTTTTTCTAAACAGCAAGTCCTCCGCTACTGTTGCTAAGATGACACCAAAGTAGCTGCCAGCATCATCTTGGGAAATGTGGCGATGATGGTGTGAAGAAGTCAGGAAAAGGCATCATCAGAGCTACTCCGCAAAAAGCTTAATGACTGACCTTTTGTGTCCAGTAATGTTCAGTAATGAGTGCTAGATATATCAGAGAATGGTAAAATATCAGTAAAAATAAATATGAATTCATACTCAAAAAATCATCTTTGTTTATATTTATCATCAAATTTTCAACAATATAGGCACTACACAATATAACAAAAATACATGTTTATGACACTGTTGTCTGATTTGGTTGATAAGAAATTGCACATTGAAAACAAATCAAATAAATCACATTATAGTCTGAAATAATCGCACATTGAAACATTATTGCTTTCATGTTCATGTAAACTTGCCAGAATGCAAAAACATGGTACTACTCAAATACACATGACAACACATACACACATGCACACCAGTGTAAACAAATTGTCTTTCTTTTGTTCAGACGCTCTTGTGATCAGCAGGGGACGACGACCCCAAACTAGGGGGACAATCAGTCTGTGTGTGTGTTTGTTGTCGTCGGTGGTTGTCCTATCATGCCATAAAGGCTGCTTCCTAAAGCCACCAGAACTCCCATAGTCCCCAGTCTCCCCAGAGCTGCGGTAGCCAGCGCTGCGGCCCCAAGTGCCCCGGCTCCGATAGGTGCTGCTGCTGCGGTGACTGTCTCCATGCCAATCCCTATAATTAGCTGTGGCCCTGTGAGGAGGCCCCTTTGTAGATTCACCTGAGTGTTGAATGGGCTCTTTGGTGCACCCAGAACAAATGCCCCCGCTGCAACAAGGGTAATTGTTAAAAGTTCTGATCTTGTAGGCAGAGTTGCTTTCAGGTCTACACCTCGCACTGCCAGAACTGCACCAACAACAACTGAACCTAGAACTACTAAAGCTGAGTTTCTTGACTCAAAGGCCCGTTTGGATGCAACACTTGCAGCTCCAAGTGACACCCCTGCAGCTGTGGCAGCCCCCAAAGCTCCCCCCATGCTGCTTCGTGGCCCTAGATAAGAGCTTGATTGCAGAATGACTCTCAGGGCTACTGATGTTGTTATAGCAGCTCCTACAGCAACCTTTCCAGCCACCTCAGGCCCCAGCCCAACCATTGCCACTGTTCCAAGTCCAGCTCCTAGCAGCCCCGCAGACAGAAACACCACCCAGAGGACTGAATGCAGCATCAAAACCACCTCTGATTCAGACCCTTCTCCTGCTTCATCTGCCCCTAGACCTACTAAAAATCCCATTATTCCCACAGAAATGGAATAGAAGTATATCCTCTCCAAAAATCGGCACTCAGTTTTTGGTCTTTGAGCCATCCTCTCTGACAGAGCCTTTCGAAAGGCACAAAATGCAGTGATGGTCCATCCCATGACGAAGAGTCCAATAATCAAACCCATTCTACCATATGCAACACTGAGGTAGAGAGTGGTGAAGATGATTACCAGAGCTTTGGTCATATCATTAATGTTGGAGTATGAATTGACTATTAGAAACAGAACAACCTGGCCCATGATGTAGACCCATGGTGGAAGGATACCTGCTAACACTCCAGTAGTGATAGCACCCACCACAACAGATACTCCTGTTGTGGCCCCAACTAACCATGGATGCCTGGTTCCAACTGTATTCCACAGCTTCAATGACCCGGCAGCAAGGAGGAACCCACTCCCCATAGAGATGAGCACCGAGGTGAACACAAGACATGCCGCTACCACCCCGACACCCGTGGAACCGGCTCGTCCAGCAGCCAGGGTTGCAGCAGACAGCAGGGGGGCATCTTGAGTAAGTGTGGGCTCAACTGCAAACAAGGCAGCTTCTCCAAAAGCAAAAGCCGCTGCTGCACTTCGTAGGATTGATCCAGAAACACCTGAGTAAGGAGGGATGACATTTGCACTCCATGAAAATATTCTCAGATTCATGTTGAAAGCAACCAATTACATTAATTTTACTACTGCTCTATAAGCTTGCTCCATTAGTTTGTTTGAAGTGTAAGGAAACCTGATTCCAAGTTGCATTGAGGGAAATGTAGGAAGTGTTTGTAGAGCCTGATCCAAATTATATTTTCATGTATAGCATTTTAAAATGTTAAATGTATTTGACTTGTCTTTTATTTTGATAGTTTGATATGATGGTTGACAACAACAACAACAATACCACTAATAGTACTACTAGTAATAATAATAACAACAACAACAACAACAACAACAACAACAACAACAACAATAATAAT
>JAPZDV010000010.1:10391672-10406516 GCA_029814665.1 Acanthurus lineatus
CCTGATCCAAATTATATTTTCATGTATAGCATTTTAAAATGTTAAATGTATTTGACTTGTCTGTTATTTTGATAGTTTGATATGATGGTTGACAACAACAACAACAACAATACTACTAATAGTACTACTAGTAATAATAATAACAACAACAACAACAACAACAACAACAACAATAATAATAATAATAATAATAATTATTATTATTATTATTATTATTATTATTATTATTATTATAACACTAGATTAATATTTTAAAAACTTGGAATGTATTTCCATTTTTGTTCTTCTTCAGATTTACACTTTTTCTTGCATTAACCTGCTCCTACTGTAATTAAATACTGTATGTTGCACTTATGCTCTTGGTACTTTCTGAATATTTACATAATAAATCTGTTCTTTCAGGACTTTAGCTTGTAATGGAGTAATTGTACAGTATCAGTATTTTTACTTAAGTAAAGGATCTAAATACATCCTCTACCACTTGTAATAGTGGACTGTTTTCCACATGCTTATGAACTGCTCCTGTCACTTTAAGAGAAAAGTGAAACCACTTGTATGGCTCGGTGCAGAAACTTAACACCGGAAAGTCTGTGAGGAACAACAATTTTAACAGACTGTCTCTCTACCGACATACCTAACCGTATCACTACAGTTAATTATTTACAAAAACAGATGGTTATACTCTGATTCTCTGTCTGTACTTATTTTGGATATCACAACTGAAAATCTGACATGGCTGCAGCTGCAGACCCCTTTCACATGTCAGCTGAGTTTTCTGTCAAACACATTAAAGCAGCTGCATGGAAATTTCATATGGTGTAAAAAATCCTAGGTTTAGCTTTCCCTCAAGCCATTTTTTCCCCCTTTTTTGTTCAGCATTTCTAAAATTATCTTACCCTGGCTCGTGTCTGCCATGGCTCGTCTTACAGTGTTCCTAGGCTCCACCTTTTTCCTGTTTGATGTGACTTTTAACCCACCACGTGACACCTGTGACAACTTTGGAAGCAGAGTGACAGGTCTGAGACACACATGCATACATAAACATACATATAAGTATAAGTTACATTTATTTCTATCATGCTCTTGTATAGTTTGCATAGCTGATTATTTGTGACTCTGGCCTGAGCACAGATCAGTTTCAGACTCAGATGTTTCTACTTTACACTGTCACAAGATTTTTTTGTGTTCAAAGTACAATACTTCAAACATACCTAAGCTTTTCAAAACAAAACTCATTTACACTTTAGCTAAATACATACCGAATCCAATGAAATTAAATGAGGTTTCTTTTTCTAGTAGACAGCATATATGGAGAGTTTATAAACTGGAATTAATGCCCAACAAGTGGTACAGTAATCCTTTTTATAGATCAGTTTTAAGCCTTTCAGAAATAATTTTGGCTTACCAGGTTTTGGAAAATCCTCCAGCATTACATGATGCTTTGCTTTGCTAGAAATTTATGTAAGTCCCGATACTAAAGAAAGCCTTATTGTACAGACAAGTGTCAGAATGTACTTATTAATGACCTTAAGTGTTTCTTAGAGCATCATTAAATCATTCTTATCAACTCTTTATAAACGGTGCCTGAACAGGCAGATATACCGCAGTTTTATTTCTCAATTTTTTCTCAACAAAGAAAGCTTATTTAAAAGACAAAGGATGGAAATGACTGATTAAAGGAGATTTAATGAGGTGGTGGTAACAAAAGTAATGGAACGAGGCCCGGGCCCTCCAGCTTCCGGCTGTGCGGTCAGCTGATCGAGCTGCTATGCCACGTGACTATGGCTTCACGTCCCGTAGAGGCAGGTAATTACACTTTTTAACAGTCGGTTAAGGATGTGTTTATGACTCTGAGCCAGTTTGCCAACCGCCATTAAATACCGAAGGAGAGGGAGAAGAAGGTGTTTATCACGAGACTGTCAGAAGGTCCGCGCGGACGGAAAACAAGAGCGGAGGTTCGGATCTGAGGAGACTTCCTGCTTCATTTTGCTTTCCTGAACCGAAAGTCCCGTCACTAAATTTCACAAAGTAAGCTTGTCGTTTCACGACGTTAGGTTTATAATATAAATGTACCGAGGTAAACACTGGCTGTCACACCATTTTACATGTGTGTATGTGTGTGTATTTTGGCATCAGTTTTAACTTTTTACAATAAAATGTACACATTTGTTCAATTATTGCAAACTGCTCACTAGAGAAAAGCTGATGTTCAGCCCCAAGTTTGAATACTGATTTATATGGTAATACCTGGCAGATTATAACAAAAGTTATGCCCTTTTAGTAATGTAATTCCACATTAATTGTTTGCACCAAATTATAAGAACTTAATGTCCTCTGAAATAAGTGCTGGATTTGATTTAGTAATCTGACATTATAAGACTGAATGAATGGGAGAAGTCACCTCGCTGCTTTCAGTCACAGTCACCACCAGTTAGATGAGACCCAGGATGTTTATGTGTGTGAGAGATACTCATCACTTACCATATATCATGAGAGTATTTACAAGATGGCTTTAACCTTGTGCACATTCAGAGCACCTTAACCTTGATACCACCCAGCATCACAGATATCAGATATTTAACTGAAAGGTTTTTCCTCTGCAGGAATGCATCTGGCAGCTCTTCTGTTTGCCTCTGGGCTCTTCGTTGCCACCCTGGCTCTTGACAATGGGGTGGTGAGGACTCCACCCATGGGATGGTTGGCCTGGGAACGTTTTCGCTGTGACATTGACTGTAACAATGACCCTAAGAACTGCATCAGGCAAGCCTTTATAATATGAATAATACAGTTTGATCACACTGAAACTTAGTAGGTGCTATTAAAAAAGGAGAATCGTCTGTTCTTGGGGTGTGTATTTTTTTTTTTTTGGTGGTAGAGATATAAGCTATTAAGATGAAATTATACAGCTTAAATTATGTTGAAACTTTAAGCTGGTGCAGTGTGTCATAGTATGTCTCAACTTTTCAAACAGTGAAATTGCACAATTAAACAAGCCAATTGAAGTGGCCCTTTTAAATAATTTTGCAACTGGTAAAAAATAAATATATTCAATATCTAACATTTCCAGTTCAGGGTCTAAATCTGGCCTGTCTGCTGTGATATCTTTAGACATGTAAATGTAAAGGAATGGTTAATGGGTGTAAACATCCTGTATTAGTGTAGGTGGGTGTTGAGCTTTGGAGTACAAACAAATTACAAAAAAGCTTTGGTGAACAAACTCCATTGCGCAATAAAAAAAATATGCATCTGTAGGTGTTAAACAGATATTTTCTTTCTTTATTGGCATTGTTTAATGGCCTGAATATATTATTCTGGAAAGCTCTAAGACATTTTTTTCAAAGGATGCTTTTGCTTTTTAACTCATAAAATATTCTTTTTGTCATTTCAGTGAGCATCAGTCTGAAACCAAACAGCACATTCAGCACATATAAAGAAATACACAGTCACAGTGTCCTATCATGAAATGCCTCAGTAGCATTGTGGAAGTCCATTCAGAAAGATGCTATTATCAGTATTTTGAGAATAACCAAATGACAATGAAAGGGATTGCTCGTAGTTATGAATCTACACAGAAATCCACACTTAAATCTGCAGCTCTCTTTGGCCTTACACAGTTTTACAGAGATTTTAAGCTCATTATTTCTGTCTGGCAGGTAAATGACCTGTTCTGGTTTAGCTTTTAGCCCTCTCAAACATTTTTTTTCTGCCATAGCAAGGGGCTATTAACAGCCCTCTCAAACATTTTTTTCTGCCATAGCAAGGGGCTATTAACAACAAAGCTCAAAAACCCACTGTACACTGTACACTGCTTGCTCAAAAGTAGTGAACCATTCGTGACCAGCTGTTAAACTTAGTGAAGGATTTTAAAGCTAAAGTACCATATATTTCCCTCAAGAGTTGATGAATACCAAAGGCAAACATGCACATAAGCATGTTTATGTCTTTTCCCACCCGTCCAAAGGCCAGCAAGAAATATGAGGTGTAAAATTTTCTTAAGCAGTTGTATTTGCTCTTTATTCCACTTCACAAGACATTTCTGTGCCTCTTCCAGTGAGAATCTGTTCACTGACATGGCGGACAGGCTGTCAGAGGATGGATGGAGGGAACTTGGATACGTGTATGTGAACATAGATGACTGCTGGTCCTCCATGTTGAGAGATGAGAAGGGGCGTCTGCAGGCTGACCCTAAAAGGTAATCTTATAGTATATGTTGAGTGCTCACTCACACACACACACACACACACACAAACAGGGCCATTGGTCCTCAATGCAAACACACACTTGTACCTCTTAGGCCTCTAAGTCAATAAAACTGTTGAACAAGGTGTTTACAATGTAAGAGTCAGTCTATCATGTGACAGTAACAGTAGTCTGTAACTTCCCTAGCGTGCAGTGGGCACTGTAATATGTGCAGCATCAGCAGAAGTGTGATCTCCTTGGAAAGTGGATGTGAAAAAGGGCAGTGGAAAATCTGGTCACACAAAACAATATCACACTATGTTTTTTATCTAAAATAAACAGCTGTGACATTTGATGTTTTTTTCAGTACAGGAAGTAAAAAGAGTCAGTAACAGTGCCTTTGTTTTATTAAATTGTACGTCTTTCTTAACATTAACTTAAGTGATTAATCATGATTACAAGTTTCTTTTTGACACTGAGTGTGCCCTTAGACAAAGTTTTTTAACTGCTCTTTACTTTACCTTGTCTTCCTCAGGTTCCCAGGAGGCATCCATAGACTGGCACGCTACATGCACGACAGGGGTCTCAAGCTGGGAATTTATGGTGACATGGGCACTCACACCTGTGGGGGCTACCCTGGCACAACGCTCGACAAGATTGAGATAGATGCTCAGACATTTGCTGACTGGGAGGTGGATATGTTTAAATTTGATGGTTGTTACTCCAGCCCCACAGAGCAGGCAGAGGGTGAGAGCAGCAAAAGGGATTTAACATTACATTTGATTACATTACAGTCAATGTGATTGTGTTGATTTGATCTTGTCTGACTCTTGCTCCTCTCTTGGATAGGATACCCTCTCATGTCAAAGGCTTTAAACGCTACAGGCCGTCCAATTGTCTACTCCTGCAGTTGGCCTGCCTACCGGGGTGGCCTGCCACCGATGGTATAATAAAATTGTCTTAGTAGAGAGACATAATTTGTCTTTAATACTTTAAATCAAAGCTGTATTAAAGTTTATATTTTTACTGTCTCACCATGCGAAACTGATTTGTTTCAGGTAAACTACACTCAGCTGGGCCAGATCTGCAACCTGTGGCGTAACTATGGGGACATCCAGGACTCTTGGGACAGTGTCCTGAAAATTATTGATTGGTTCTTTGATAACCAGGATGTCCTATCCCCTGCAGCAGGACCTGGAAGGTGGAACGACCCTGATATGGTCTGTTTAACTGACGCATATACACATATTACTCATTACTGACAGATAAGCAAATTAACTTCATATGATGAAATGTAATCTAATTTAAGGACATTAATGTAATATGGACATTTACAGATACTAAATTGATGTAGACTTACCTTCGGTACCTTGTGAGGACTCTAAAGTAATACCAGAACACATTTTAAAGGCTCTAAAACCAGATAATGCTTGATTTCAAAGTCTAACTTCATCTTCCATATTTCATCTTTGGCACAGCTGATTGCTGGGGACTTTGGTCTCAGCATGGACCAGTCTCGCACTCAGATGGCTCTGTGGGCGATCATGGCTGCCCCTCTTTTCATGTCCAATGATCTTCGCACCATCAGCAGTGGGGCCCGCAGCATCCTGCAGAACCAAGTGGCCATCGGCATCAACCAGGACCCTTTGGGCATCCAGGGACGGCGCATTCTTAAGGTGCTAAAAAAATTAACTTTTTATGCTTTAAGTCTCTTTATTATCATCTGCTGTTCCCATATGCTCATTCTTTGACATTTTTCACATTTTCTCATTCATTTCCTTTTGCCAGGAGAAGAGTGGCATTCAAGTTTTTTGGCGCCCCCTGTCAAAAAATGCCAGTTCATTGGTGTTCTTCAGTCGTCGTACTGACATGCCCTACCGCTACCAGACTTCCCTCAAGAAACTCAACTATTCCGCTGGCAGCTATGAGGTTTGTCTCTTTAAGACTTTTAATCAGTATTCTAGACTCTGGCAGACATTTCAACCTCAGTTTGACTTTGATGCTTTTCAATCATCATGTCTTATTCATAGACTTGATATAAATGCAGATGAGACGATGTACCTTTTATCCTAATGGCAAAAGGAGCTGTGTGGTCAATGCAAAGCTCTATACCTTGTAGACATTGGAGCTCTAAATGGCTTTTATGTCGCCAAGAGCCTGGTTGCTCTCATCATGATGCATCTTCTCAAAGATCATCACATCATTGCTTCATTCTCTGAACAATGCTAATCATTGTGCATTTTCTTTCATCAATAATAACAAATTTCGTACCTTTCACCTCATCCCATATCTTAAGGAAAGAACTGACTTCTCTCCTTATCTATAAAGCCTGAGAAACACTAATATTTCTACTTTACTCTCCTTCAGATCTATGATGTCTTCGCTCAAAAGCCCATGAAGCTGAAAGACTCCACTGACTTTGTGGTGTCAGTGAACCCTACCGGTGTGGTCATGTGGTACGTCTCCGCGCCTACAAAACTGCACCTGCGTCAGTTCTTTAAAGGCGGCAAACTCCACAGATCTGCATACGATGATGGTGATGAAAACGCCATTCCTCGTGTCTTCCTTTGATTGAACTTTATCATCTTCTCATAGTCACATCACTGTTTGTGCCTTGGTGTGGTGGCTCTTTTTTGTAAAGTGTTTGTGCACAAGATCAAGTGCTAAAGGGATTTTATTTTTCTACTCAGCCATGAAGTGCTGGTGTATAATCTAAAATTTTGCTAAATTGTGTTGTTTTGAAGGCAGTGCGCTATCTGTAAGGACTGAGATAATCACTACAAGCTCAGGGACACTCGTTTTTTCACAAATCTGCTATTCTTCTCTCAAATTCTTCACTTACAGCATCACTATTGATGACGCTAAAGGGTTCAAAACAAGTCAAACTTTATATAGCAGTAAGAAAAGTGTTGATTTGGTGCTTGTGTTTTTGTTTCTCATGCATGTGCATGAGAGATGAGGATTGATTTTACTATCTCAGTTGGGGTTTTCCAAAGCTAAATAACTGATCATCTGTCAGCACTATGACTCAGAAGTTTCCACTGCTCTCATTGCAACATTCCTTTTAGGAAGAAGGATAGTTTTAAGGTGTTCCAGTAAAAGCACAAGGAAGGATAATAAAAGCATCTGCAGTGCTGTTTTTTTCCATATGATGTTTTCCTTTTAAATTGTGCTTTGTAAGAGTTTCCCTAATGGCATGTTTTAAAAATACTTTGCAATGGTAATATTTTCTTTAACATGTTTTTCCTACATTAAAAAAAAACCCCAAAAGAGACATTTTGGATCTATCAATCAAAGTCACACCACAAACAGCTCACTGCTTCCTGTGAAAGAGCACTCCAAGAGAAGTAAGAGAAACATGGAGAAATTAATCCATATGTGTTTAAATCTCAGTCAGAATTTGTGCCATATCTAATCTACATCGCACAGAGTATGTTTGAATCTTAGATTTTATGGAAGTGAAGATTTTTTCCTAAGGTTAACTGTTATGAATGTGTTTTTAAAAAATGAGCAGGTGTTTTTTAAAGAAATAAGTTTTTTTTGTTACTAAAAAAAAAACAGTTTTGCTTTGCAAATAAAAAAAGCAAATGTTTGTCACATATTGGTTTGGGTGCAGCTATGCTCTTTAAAGAAGGGGCCATCTTGATCCAAATTAATGAAGTATAATCGGTCTTCTTGGTTAACTTCTCTTCTGTGTTGATGTCTAACTATTTTAAAAGGGTCTCAAGTCAGTGAACAGATTTGTGTTCCTGTTTTTAAATTACTACTACACAAAAATACATGTTTTACTGGAGTGGCCTTAATCTCTAAATCCAGTAATATGGGTTCAATAATACAAAAAGATTCTACTGAATCTACCTAAAAGACAGTTGAGGCTCATTCAGCTCACACAAATGTACAAACACAGAATATATTTAATCTGAAGTGACTGACATGGTTTAAGTTCAGATGTAAAAACTTTCCAGGTTTAAATATTCTTAAAATGGCAAGTGGCTGTTCACTTTTAGCTTCTACTTCTAAATTGCAATGTAAGTCTTGATCAAAGGTGGATTTTAGGTTTGGTTCTGTATTGTACAATAATTTATTATTGATCCACACACAATTACAGATACTGTTCTTTTTAATTACCTCCAGCCTACCACTTAGTGTAAATTCATGGAAATAAAAATGTAATCATAGGCAGTTTACAGTGCTTGACAAGCACACAAAACCTTGTTAGGGATGATAGCGTGTGGTGTGGCAGCTTATTTACTTTGAAGGCAAACATAATAGTGTTTGAAGAGTGGGTAGCACACACACCGATTAGATTCCACAGAAAACCAAGAAATACAGAGGAAAACGGTATCATTTAGTTGGAACTCAAGCACACATCCACGTTGAGCCAGTAGAGGTCAGCGCTGCTCTTCGGGCTCTCTGGATGTGACTACACCATCCCCTTCAGCCTCATCCACTGCCAGAAAATTGCACCTGCTGAACAGCACAAGGACAGTCAGCCCATTTGGCTCAGCTCTTTATCTCCGTGTTATGATTTACTCTCCTCTGGCATCGTCTCCCAATTTCACACATGCTTGACAATGACATACTCCCATTTTACGTTATTTTGGCCTTCATTCCTCTCCTCATCTCTTCTCCATCCATCATCTAATAATGCATTATTGTATTCATTCTGCCTCCTCATCATCACTCCTCCCTTCCTTCCTCCTCCTCCTCCTCTGTGTCTCATTCTGTTAAATCTTGTGCAAAGTATCACCTCTGACCTTGGCCTTAAAGCCTTGTGTTTGCACACCGTCTCAAGATACGGGAGCAGTCACATGAGTGTGTGCATTGGCAGACGTGTGTGCTACTGCATGTGCGCACGTATGACATAAGTAAACTTGCTTTGCTTCACACACACACACACACACACACACACATTTCCCTTCTAGGTCATTTCAGGCTAGATTGGCTGTGTATGTGTGTGTGTGTGGGAAAGAGGATCTTTGCCTTCCTTTCTTTTCCTTTCGGTCGTCTCAGATATCCGTTGGCTGGCCAAACATGACACATCTCTCACTGTCAAGGTCCCCGCCATTTGGGAGCATGACGCGAGAACGAGAGAGAGAGAGAGAAAGAAGGGAGGGAGTTATGATAGACAAAAAGAGAGAAGGGAGCAAGAAGGATTTGAGCAAAAGAGGAAGGTTGGGGGGCGGTGGCTGTCAAAAGTCTATTAGAAGCCGCAAATGAGCAAAAGGAAGGGGGGGCTGTGAGAGATGAGAGAGAATTGAGAGAATGAGCAAGGGAGGGTGGGGGGTGAGACGAGGAGCAAGAGCGTTCCTGCCGATGCTCACGTAGGCCCACAGCTGCAGAGAGGCGCAGTTGCCACTCTCGTCTTTGTACCCCCCCCTTCCCCTCGCCCCACCAACACCAGCACCCCTGATCTCCCCTCGTTCCGCCAACAAACGCGTTTGTTGTCACGCTGCTAGTCACACTCTCTGCCTCGCGCCTCTAAAATCAACCCGGGGGTGGGGGGGGCATCAAACAGTCACGACAGCACCGGGGTGGATAGGATGCACACAGGACTTTGCATATAGGTCACAATATATGGACGGTCCAAAAGGAGGCCACACGCAGTAAAACTCAAAACCCCAATGGTGCTGCTGCATAAAGAAAAAAAGTAATTCAACTGTGTCTCTTTTGTGTCATCTTTAGCATTAACATTTACACTAACTGTCCTGCATTTTGACAAAAACTGCAGTTTCATAGAAAAATGTCATGCAGACACATTTACATCTTGGAGTCTTTGAAAATATTACTGAATTTATTACTGAAATTACTAGTTTAATCATTTCTTAAACATGCACACACCCACCCACCCACACGCACACAAACAAACACTGGCCAACGTGATCTTCAGCTCATCCTGGTGACTTCATCACTCCCTCCAGTGCTGCCTGTCTGCTGATTGCTGACTCATGATATCACCATACCAAGGTCTGATCTAAAGCAGGAAAGGTATTATTGCACTGTTATTCCATCCCACTGTAATGTCCTCTTCCTGTTTGACCGTATTGCTGGTAAACCTTTGATTAATCACTATTAAATGTCCCCCAATGATTTAACACACACACACACACACACACACACACACATATATATATATATATAGACACGTACATATATATATAGATGTATGTAGAGTGGAAGAGGGAGGGAGAAAACACAGCACTATGAAGTAGAAACATGAAACAGTTACGGTGAGAAAAACAGATTTAAAGTTTAAGGGCTTTCAGCCATTATGTGTAACAGATAACATGAGGTGTAAAACCTTTTTTTCCCCTTTTTAATGTTGTTTATAAAATCTCAAGGGTGCAGCTAAAATGCTACAAAGATGGTTGTTGTTTCTTCAGATTTCCTCAACGTTTGGAGTGTGAGCTAGTTTAATGAATCTAATTTATGTGCAAATACATGTCATGTGATTCAAGGGAACCATAAAGGCCAAACCACATGAAATTATGTGAATTCCAAAAGACTCAACGGGTGCAAAGACTGCCGTTAACACTACTCTGCTAAGCTAGGCTACTTACAGTTTAGCAGGAATAATTTATCTGGTGTTACTGTGTTTGTCTACGATATGATTACATTAGCAAGTGTACTTGATCTAACAAACACAATCTCTAAGATGTTGTAGTATCAGAAACCGTTAAAATTGAGGAAATTAGCTTTAGCCACAGCTTTGGTTCTTGGTAGCCTAACTGTTCAAATCTGTTTTTAAGTGCTTTTAGATTTTAATTTCTGCTTTTCAACTTCCAAAAGAAACAATTTTGATATAGTGACTTCTGTATGGCCTAAAAGATATGAAAGATTCTGGTCCTCATTTATTTAGGCTAGTTACTACGATTTGGCCATGAGGGGCAGACACGACATCTGTCTGATTTGAAGGCATGACTTCTCTGATGATACTAAACTCCACCTCAAGCAACAGTGGGTTACAGTACAGGCTTTTCTCTTTTTTTGGGACTCTATACCATTAAGCAAAGAACGGTTTGCTTGTGCAGACTCACTGTGTGACCTCTCCTTTATTCCAAAAGTACTGGGGCATTAAATTGATTTGGGTCGGGACTGCGGATGCCAGGTGGTGGAGGTTGTTTTGTCCTGTTTTGCCCTATGGGCTGTTACAGCAGAGGATGTCCTGCTGGCTGTATGGAGATGCTGTTGTTTCAGCTGTGTGGTTATATCAGCTGGTGCATAAGCAAGACACATATAGCCAGTGAAAAGTGGAAATATATACGCATGATGGCAAAAATACGTTGTCTACGATTTTGAAGGGATAACTGATTCATCGGCATCTTGTACTGATTCAAACTTGTATGGTAGTGATGCAAAATCTTTTCATGAATTAGCAGTTTTTTACTTCCATGTCTGCAACCACTCAAAGTCATGCAAAACATTTCTGTGGTCTGATTTTTATGAATGAATGTCTGGGTTCGTCCACCAGTGGCTGCTGTTGACTCAGTTAACAGACGCGCCTGGTAACTGTTTCCACGACACTGCTGTGTACGAGGCAGGCTGCACGTTGCTGAGGCGTTGAGTTCACATGGCACCTGGCCAGGCTGTCAGCTGCCTGCTTACTGGCAGCCTGTGTGGGTCAAAGTCAGAGAGTGAAGCCAGTGCTGCTCTCTTGCTCTCTCACACTCATTTTTTTTCTTACCGCTCACAGCACTATCATGGTCTCATTCTTTCTCTTTAACTATCCACACACATGCACACACACACACACACACACACTCAACCTGGTCTCTATCTTCCTCTCATTTCACCCCCTCATCTCCTGTAACGACAAATCCTCTACATCCTGGATCCCACAGGGCACTCTGGCCACATTCACCTTCCTGCCGACATACTGTACATCTGTGCGAGTGTGTGTGCGGTTACCCCGTCCCCTCACTATATTCCTTTTTTCCAACGTATTCCCTGTCTGAGGTTTCCGTGTCAGATCCCAAAGCCTCTCTGGGCAGCAGAACAAAACCCCATCTTCTCTTTCACTGGCTAAAGCAGAGCACAGCCAGCACAGCAGCAGGATTTGGCCCGTATTGGCTACAAGGAGAATGGCTGGAAAGGACTGGAAAGAGCAGGTGGAGATCTTTGGCAAGTGTGTTTGCCGGTATGAATGTGCGTATGTGTGTGTGTATGTGTGTGTGTGTGTGTGTGGCAAGGCTCATGCTATTAGAAACTTGTCAGCTTTCCAGCAGATATTTGATATGCATTGACACAGCAACAATTTGGTAGGTAGGCTAACATGTTGCCATTTGAGCGGCTGCTGATAATGCATCTATTTTTGGGTAAAGCCCCATAATGAAGCACAGCATGATGCTATAGAAGCTTTGACCAACGAGATTAGTTGCCGAAAGGTTTCACGAGTGGGCGCGGCCAATAAAAATAGAGATGTGATCGGTCAACAATGCCTCTCTTAACCTTCAGTCTGGCCTGTGAAAACACACGTGTACTATTTTTATTTGTGTCTATCAGCATTTAGACTCTGTTTTCATCATCTCCTTCCTCTCACCTCGTTTGTCACAAAGACCACTTTTGCCTACCTGTTTATCAATGTCCTCACTTGTTCATATCACTTTGGGTAACAGTGATTAAGTGTATATGTCTCTAGGTCAAATATCCTGAAAAGGTCATATCTTGGCAGCGGCAATCAAAAATCACCATGGTTTAAGTGCGACCCCTTTTGGCAGACAGATGCTAAATCACATTTGTTTCACTAGATCAGCAGCCATGATAGCATGTTTAATTTTATTCAAACATCACTCATTCCCAGATGTTGAACCCTAATGACTTGGGTGGACCGCAACTTTAAACACACAATATATCATTTCTGCCACTAGAGGTCTCTCAGTCAAAACAATGACAATAAAAGACTTGCGAAGTGCAATTAAAAACTTCCGCTACTACACAAATGGAGTGCTGTACAGCAATGTGCATATAGCAGGTGCAAGATATAACTATTGTGAGTAAGTATTCTACATTACATCACTTGATCCTTGTTAGCACCTGGTCACACGCACTGTGTTATCACCCCTGATGTTTCTTTGCATTTTCCTGACTTTCAAACCAACATGAGGATCTCCATCAACAGGTACAAACTTAACGTTGAAGTTTGTCATCGGTAAAAATCACTGTGGCTAGGTCCAAGACACCAAACAGTAGTCTTCTCAGTGGAAGAGCCAACAGTTTCCAAGATCGAAGAAGGCACATCAGGTCAAGAGCTAAATGAATAGCAGGCTGGTGTTTTCTTTCATGTTCACAGAGTTGCGCACCATGAATTCATCCCTAAGGGTCAGACCTTAAACCCAGATCACATTCTGAGACATCTTTGGGAGAACATTCAGCACAAATAACAGAAATATTGGCTCTCCAACATGACAACACGTGCAGTCACAGTGTATTGGAAACATGCAAGTTTCTCACCCGTAATTAACACAGTTGTCGCTCCACCTCCCCTTGCTAACTGGATTTGGCTCCCTGTGACTTCGTTCCGTTCCTAAATATAAAGTTTAGTCTCTGAGTTGTAGCTGTAAACCCAAGTTTCAGGTTCATGGTGAAACTGCAAATGCACATCAGTTTCAGTGGTCACAAAAACATGCAAAACTCAGGTGATGATGACGATCAACTGATGAAACTTGAAAAACTTACTCACAAAAGTTATTTCTTGCACCTTGCACCTGCTACATACATATTACTGTACAGTGCTGCATTTGTGCACAGGAACTGTTGGAGTTTTTGATCGCTCTGTGAAGTTTGGTGATATTGTGTAGAAGCATGGAATCATGGGATTTTTTGTTCAGTGTTAAGCAGCCACCATTGCAGATAAAGTCTATCTGACTGACTCTGGCAAAAATGTTTGCGGACAAGGAAATGTGTACAAGTTTTATTTATGTTACATTAAATCACCTTTGCCAACTCGACAAAATCTATATAACATGTAACAGTTGTTTAGATGTTTTAATAAGTCTACCACCAGAAACTGGTCAAAATTTACAATTGTCCAAAGTTTTGTTTCTGGAAAAAAACCCTGCAAAACAAATATACCCTCAACCTTGGCTGTGTTTAGCACTATTTAGCAAATGTTACTATGCTAGCAGTTAAGAAAATGTAAATTTTAAACATAAGTGTGTTAGCGGCGTCATTGTAAGCATGGTTGCATCCTTCTAAAATCTCATCATTTTGAAGACACATGGCAAAAAAGACATCTCCTGGTGAGCCTTAGCTCTGGAGGTTTGCTTTGCAGGTCGAGAATCAAGCTTGAAGAAGAGGTTTCCACTCACTGGCCTTCATGTTTGTTTTGCACTCTTGTGGGACACAGTTTTTTTAATACTGTGCAGTTTATTGTAGTGTGAAAAAGGTAAACATGTAGTAAGATAATAGAAAATGTTCAGGTTCAGTTCTGCCCTACAACAACTACTAAGCTCCCTGCTGCTGTTAATTTGTACCTGCAGTGGATAAAAAAAGCAGAGGAGTATTTATCACAAATCCAGATGTGGAATAAACCTTCAGCCCGACGCTTCCTGTTCCACATCCAAGTCATCTATTAAAGAGTTTTGTAAATATGAATTAACTTTTCACTGCATTAAGGGGACAAAATATCTAAGTGGCGGGAACACTGTGTTAGTATGAACGGGAGCA
>JAPZDV010000010.1:10406616-10483294 GCA_029814665.1 Acanthurus lineatus
TATCTAAATGGCTGGAACACTGTGTTATTCTGAACGGGATCAGTAACTGTAAGGTGTTCTTGTCCCTCTTGTTGATCCTTTGTCTTTATAACCATAATGTTGACTTTGTTATGCTGTTACACACACTGCTATTAAACAAATATCCCTTTTTTGGATACATCCCAGCCTGTCTTATCCTGCCTGTCTACCAGTCTCTCTCTCTCTCTCTCTCTCTTTCTCTCTTTCTAAATATATATCAATGCATATACATATCTCTTTCTCCTTCCCATTCTCTCTCATTGACCTACTTCTCCTGCAGTGATTGTGTCTCTTTTATGTAAAATAAACTTTGTGTCAGGTGGGTCAGTCAAAGCTTGTGAAGACTGCGCTACCTTGCCAACACCGCCCCCCTCAGGTTTTTAAATCCATGTCATTTGGCTCGCTGTGGGTTGGAAAAGATCAAACAGCACATGTAGAGCTGACCTTCAGCACAGTGTCCCCGCTGCCTGTGGCGTATATCTCAGCAGGCATAGTGCGTCTAAACATTAACTCTGGAGACCGGGCACAGCTTAGTCTAATGGAGCTAGTCTGAGTGTGTTTGTTTAGTGTGTGTATATTACTCAGTCGCCTAATGTAAAGGTCTGTGTGACGACATCTTAAAGGATATAAGGAAAGATGTATTTGGAGATTAAAGACATAGAGGCAGAAAAGACAAAGATGTTGCTTCTTTAAAATCAACTATATCTGATATTATCACTCACTTGAAGTGTTGGTGAGAAACAAAGTTCAGGGTGCAGAAAGCAACTGCTGTACTGGCATTGCTCGACCAGAGTCCTTCTGGCACTGCTGGGGCTGTTGTGCACCTGCACCAAGGAGCCCACCTGTGCTGTGAAACTCACATCCACACAGGGACCTCCCAGCCACCTGCAGCACAGGGCCTTTTTCACCAATCGGTGCAGTTCACAGTCTTGGAGCTGACATGGGAGCAGCTGTTCCCTCAGTCCATTATGAGCACAGTTGAGGCTTTGTGTGTAGCGAAGAAAAGATCTGCTTGTCGAAATTGTGACGCAAAAGTGCACTTTTCTGTGTGACAGTTGAGTTTTTTGGCTCATGTTAGACTTGAGATGTGTGGATGTTGTCACGTACGGCATTGTAAATGACTCATGGTTACAATATGTCAGACAGGTTCACAGTCAGGTTTGCTTTATCTTGCTGCCTCTCATTCTTGTTCTCATTCACTGCTGCTTGCCAGAAAAAATGGAGGCCCAGAGTTTGCAAGATTGTAACACTTTATCAAGGCAATTGCACTGTGGTACACTGTTCGGTTCCCTCCCTAGCTTGCCTGCAACCATTTATTAATTCTACAATTTGAAGCCAGACTATGCAAGAAATACATGTGCCTTAAATTTCCATCATTAAATTCCCCATTACTCAAACCAAAACATATTTGGTTTGTTTAATCACATAATTTCAACTGGCTGCATGCATTGATATGACCTCCAAGGTCATTTGCACTTGCCCCATGACCACTGGGGGGCGGTAGGGTATTGCCTGACCTATGAAGGGGCATCTGATCCCCAATAACTCAGGTGCTTTCCCCTCAGAACCTGCAGTGCTAAATGTCCGCTGACTGAATGACCCAGACCTTCATGAATGAATGAATGGCATCCGGAGTCACGTCAGTTTTAGCTGACCTTCCCTCCGCTGCCCTGCGCTTGTGATTCACACTGGAAACTCACTCCTCTGTACAACAACAACACTGTTTTTAGATCATTTGTTGTCTTTTTCCCTTTGACATCGTTGGAAAAGCTGCTGCGTGATGGTGGTGTATGAAATGATTGAGTGGAAAGTCAGCACTTCTGTAATTTGGCTGGAGGTTACGTTAGGTCAAACACACAAAAGAGGAAAAGAGCGCCAGAGATTTATGGAAGTAGAGGACAACATGTGCACATTATGGTCTTCATCCTAAAAAACCATAAATCACCTGCAGTTGACTCTCTGACCCTGTTGCAACACATGGACACCGTCCGCTTCCACTGCTCGCTGTTCAGTCGAGCTGTAATCACAGGGAACGACATTTTTTCTTGAAGGAAATCTCTGATTAGTCCTAATCTCTCACCTTGATATTTTATGCCACCCAACAGCTCATTCTCACCCCCTCTAGCACTTTGAAGTGCTGAAAAGCAGCCATTGTTTATTTCAGCACGGGGTGGGACTGAAATCTGCTGATCTGCCACTCATGTGAACGATATGGAAATTTGGGACATGGGAATTTGGGTTTGAGAATGCCACTAAAAGGAATAATAGTTTGGAAACGTGCGACTTGTATGATTGTGATTTGCAGTGGCATGAATGGAAATATTGTTGTGGGAGGATTTATTGTGGTTGTGTGTGGGAAACTCGAAAAACCCAGGGGGCTGAGGGAGAGAGAAAATATGATGGATTTCATTTTTATCAGATGCTGAGTTTCCTGCTTCTATGGTCTACTTACTGTGTATTCACAAACACACACACACACACACACGCACATATGGTAACAGCATATTTACACTGACATGTGTACAGTTAAACATCAAGTAGCTGGACAGAACAAGAGCTTTGTTTTCAACACCTATGGAAAATATGACTGCATTAAGTCACAAGACTACCTTTGCAATTAGCCAGTGTCAAATATTTGACTTTGTCATTACAACCACCTGTCCCTCATGGTCTCACATGCACACACACATGCACACGCACTCTTGCACACACACACACTCTCTCTCTCTCTCTCTAACACACACACACACTTGTTTTGTCACGTAGAAGGACACAGCATTGGTAACATTAATGCTGAAGAGATTTTGGTTTAGGTTTGTTGCCAACATTGCGATATATCAAAAACACAGACTTTTTCAGGGACAAAATGATAAAGTCTTGGATTTATTTCCATTGCTGTTCCTTCAGTTTAAACAGTTGTTTAGTCTTTATCAGTGGAAAAAGGTTCCTGTTTTTAACATTAAACAGACAAGGTTAAAAATGTTTTAAATAAACTTTATGTCACAACATGTGTGAAATAAGTTTAAAATGCAAAGATTAAGGCGATAAAAGGAAGATTATACAAGCAACAAGGAAGATCTAGTAGCAATTTGACATCTTTTACTTACAGCATTTTAAATGTTCCTGATAGTTATTAAATCCTGAGAAATCAAGGTAACAGCGTTTCATTTTCACTTAAAGAGTAACACCAGACAAAGGGTAAGAAAACAAGTCAGCAAATCTGACATATTATCACATGAATGGAACTATAATTCACGGGCTCGTCTGTGAACATTCTGCCTGAGTCAGTCTGATACTGTAATTGCGGCTGTTAAGCAATAAAAAACAAATCTCATAATACCACACATGAGTGATAATGATACCCCTGAGAGTTAAAAATTTCCTGGTAAAAAATTCCGTGTTAAAATATCATACTTTTTCGTTCATTCTGGTTCAGACAAAGTAGGTGGCAGTAATGCACCTTAACGCTGGTTTCTTCTCACCAGAAATAGGAGAAATCCATCAAATGTACTTGCTCTTTTGCAGCTTTTTTACAGTTATGCTTTTGAACTTTTCTCCGCCCTACACTTAAAATTTTTGTGTAATTCATTTGCCAAAAATTCACAGAGTTAGCATGTGATCATTAAGCTAGAGATAAATTTTACTTATAACATTTTTCTTAAATGTCTATTAATGACATGAAAATACTGACAACATAGCTTTTTGGGCCATAATCATCCTGTAATGAAAATCTACTCCACAATCTCATCAAACTACATTTTTCCTTTTCATTGTTTTGATATAGAGACCTGTAGTGTCAGGAATTAAACTATGTCCATGTAAATTCATTCCATGCTGAAATAGGGAGAAACTCTGAATCCTAAAAAGATTTAATTTACTACACTGGATTAAATGTTATGACTGTGGGCTTCCCACAGCTTCTTAAAATAAGTGTAAAACTATTTGAGAACACTCACATGTATAATCCTGAGAAAAAAAAAAAACATTTAATTAAAATGAAGAACTCTGTTCGACACTGTAATCC
The DNA here is from genome assembly GCA_029814665.1 of Acanthurus lineatus. Classification (NCBI taxonomy): domain Eukaryota; kingdom Metazoa; phylum Chordata; class Actinopteri; order Acanthuriformes; family Acanthuridae; genus Acanthurus; species Acanthurus lineatus. The sequence goes on from JAPZDV010000010.1 coordinate 10,410,659, forward strand.
AGTGAAGCTGTAAGAGCAACACACCTACATGACTCTCACTAGTTTGTTTTGTGCTGCTTGAGTTTCTGTTTCGAAGGGTTTTTAAGGGCTCAGCACCACGGACAAACACTTTGGTCAAAGTAACAGTAGAAAAAGCAAGAGGCTGATAATTTCTGACTTTCTCCATCCAGCATATTTGTTCTCCAAGCATTAAGCTGATTTAAACTAAGGCTTAACCACTACATACCAAACCTTAGCTAACACCTTAAGCAAAAACTATAATGCACAGCCACACCTTGTAATGGTTTTCTCTTTGGGGAGCAGCTACTGTATTTGTCCAAAAAAAGGGAGGTGAGTCACCATAGTGTTATCTCGGCTTGTCACGCGGCTGAGTGTTTTGTGGATTGGTCTTATATGAATTTGCACTTTCCACATATAACCTGCCATTACCGTCGACAGAAGCTGAGGCTACATAGACAAAACTCAAACAAACATTACACAATCAAAAGTTAGCCATGTGCGTGACATAATTCAATATTTATGTCCAACATCCTCTGACTTAGTCCTGCACTGACGATGATGATAACCGCTGAACTTTACAACCTGAGCCAGCTCCATTACCGAGAACCTGGAGGATATTTTAAACGGCAGCTCTCACCGCTGCAGAATGTAGATAAACACATACCAATTTAAGTTCCCTGTCATAATCCTACAGTCAACAAACCTTCCCGGGCAACACTGCCCTGCCAGTTTACAATGCTAAGTCACAATTACAGTACCCCTAATTACTGGGTTACCTCCGTGTATGTATGTGTGTCGGCATATGCGTGTGAGCGTGCATATCTTTGTTTCTGCCTGGCCGTGCCAGTGTCTGCAGGAGAAAGAGGGCTGAAGATGTGGGTGGGGGTAGGTGGAATCCTTCTACTGCATCACTACATGGTTCTCCTCAAGCTATAAAAAGTATTTTAACCAGAATGTTTAAAAAAATTGTATATTTATATATGTATGCTGCTAGAAATACAATAAGAGATTGAGACACATCTTTTGTGTGGAACTAAATATAATCAAAACGGGATTGGAGAATGACTCAAAAGAGATGTGGAAGGTCTGAGTCTGGTCTGTAGCCCACTGAAGCCCTCTCTTGGAGGTAGCTTCTTGCTGTCACTCTATTTTAACTGCTTGAGTTATATTTGGCCCGTGTTGCCCTGCCTTTCTTTGTAACTCGCCTTTTCTTCCTGCCTTGCCAATGGATGGAGACAGAAACAGGAGTCTTACAGACATGCTGGCCACTATGTGAGGCTGCATTTTCCACAGTGGTGACTCGGGTTAACCACTACAGTCTGCATTCTAACACACTCGCGCTGATAAAACTGACATGCTTAGAAGGTATAACGTATTTTATCTAAGTTTAGCATGCTGATATCAAGTATTAAGCACTAAAACAAAGTAACGCTAAAGCTAATAGGGGTGTCATTGGTTTTACACGCCATGAACCTAACTATACGACGACACAATTCACTCTGTGTGAGACGTGTTTCAAATTAAATGATAACCTCTTAAAAGTTGCTAACTCATAACCATCACCGAATGTCTACCTCATGGTGGCGCAACAGGAAAAGACAGGAAATGACCAAAGTCAGTTGACTTTATCACCATCACTGTCTGTGCAAAATGTTGAAGCACTCCATCCAGTCGTTGTTTGGATATTTCAGATTGGTAGATCAACCAAAATTGTGGTCAGACGGACATTATTATGTCTCCACAGCCATGTTGTTAGTGTGGCTGAAAAGTAGTCAATTTTAGGCCTTTTCAGTCTAGATACAAGCTGACATCTCATTCAAAATACTTTCATCATGAAATTGAGGGGAGCTCAGACTAAAAGGCTGCAGGTAGAGCGAAGAGAGAGAAGCTTAAGGAAAAAAGAGGGATGGAGAAATTGGATCATTGCTCAATGATTGTGAGTGGGTGGAGACATTTTGTGATTAATGAATTGATAAAGAACAGAATCGGAGACAATGACAGAACAAAAGAGCGATAAAGAAAACTAAAAATAGACCTTGGAGAAAGTGGGTTGAAGGATAAACAAATGGGATGACTAGGCTAAAAAAGGATGTATTTGAATATGTGTGTATCGTCAGGAAAAAGGTAGGAAAAAGAAAAAAGAGAACCAGACTTTAATGGTGGCAATTCAATTTCATTTCATGTCCCTGCTCTTGCTCTTGTTCACCTTGACCTTTTACTGTATAGTCCTTCTTAATGTTGCCACTCCCAGTGACATTAAGCACACACACACACACACACATACACACAGCCAAAGCTATAAATTGTTAAAATCTTGCCCTGTGTGCCAAAAGAAAATGTGAATGAAAAAGTGTGCATTTGTTAGCACAGGCATCGCGCGACAAACGTGCCTTCGATTCGTCACATATAAATGCACAGTGGCCAATACATATGACAAATACACACTGCCAAGAAACGTCCCCATGTCCCGCTTTCTTCTGAAACCGGAGACATTGACATTATCTGTGTGCAGAAGTGCTGGAGAGGAATGATAGGGATGAGACTGCAGATGAACCTGTATGAACCTGTTTGATCTTTCCTAGATGTACCAAATCCCTCCGATGCTGTTAAAAATCTTGGGAAAACTGTGAATCCCACTGTTAAATTTGACTTTATGTTGGGGTTGACAAGCTACAAGCCACAACCTGTAGCTCACCCACCTTGGCCTCCAGAAAGCCCCTGGTTTGTAGTTGTGTGGTCAGCGTCCGTAAAGCTGCCAATTGGGAACACATGCCATTCCTAAGAACTTCTGCAGGACCGGGGGATCTGGTGACAGCGGCTCTTGGCTTACAGATAGTCGATGCTAAAATGAGATTCACTTAGGGGCAGGCAAGTGGAGGAGGGGAAGGTGAAGCAGGAGAAGTGTAATGTGGGAGCAATGGGAGGTATGAGAGAGAGGGGGTGAAAAAAAGGGAATAGAGAAGTGTAATGTTGGGCTGCTATTACCACGTGCCAATGAGTTCATGTTTATCCCTCCTTACTTCATCCACAAGTGAAGTAAGAAGGATTCTTGCTTTGCTAAGTTCACTGCACTGCTGTTAACTTTTTTTTTTTTTTTTTTAGATTATCTTCTTGGCATAGAAAGAGTTAAGATTAGGCTACTGGCTTTCATCTCCACTTGATTTAACATTGTTTATACAGAGTGTGTACACACTGCAGGAAGAGAAATCCCATTAGGGCTCGCCTGATCGATGATAGGTTGGTTACGTGCTCAGTACCTGACATGAATTCTTAATGGGGGCTTGTTTTTACTGAAAATGCCCTGTGAGATGCATATAGGTGCACCCCTCTGTGCAGGAGTTAAGTGTAAGTACCCCCCCTGCCCCCCCAGGTTGAAATGAAGAGGGGCTGACGTGTTGGACAGAGAACATTCGCTTTAATGAATTCTGCATGGAGTTTATATTTGAGGCAATGTTTCATTCCTGTCTAACTTTTCCCTGAATTCGATAAATATTTGATTTAGTCTAGGAAACATGTGTGAGTGTGTATGTGTATCTATCCACATTGAGTGTGTGTTTGTGTGTGTGTGTGTGTGTCCTCTTATCTGTCTGTCCTTGAGCTTGAGCCTGCCAGACAGACCTGGGTGAGCCTGCAAACGCAAGAGTGCAGACGCAATTATGCTTTCCCAGAGAGGGACATCTACTGTATTTCTTGGACATTTCTTCCACCTATGTCCACATGAAATCACAGTGTCAAATAGATGTTTTTTTGCTTGGCAGCTGAATCTAGCAGGCTTTAAAATGGCTTTAAATCACAGTTTCTTTTCTGATCTTACAACCCTATGTTTTAAGGCTTTTTTAGGTTCAGGGACAAAAACAACTTGGTTAGGGTTAGGGACAAATCATGGTTTGGGTTACTTCAATAAGGTTACAACCTTCATAGGTTGCAACAATAACGGTTTTATTAAGGTTGCAGGATAAGAAAATGATTATGGAAATGCCTAAAAGAAACTAATGTTGACTCTTGATGTAGAAAGCATGAGACGAATAATGTTCTTCAACGTTTGGTTGACCCAACCAGCCACGCAGGCTGTCTCCCCCTGTGGACTTTGAGGCTACCTAACAATGTCACAACACTTCCTCCTTTGCTCCAGACAGACAAGAATCATAATTACTATGGCTGCATGAGGGCTTTGTCGCTTGGAGCTAAACATATGTTTTTTGGCATGTGCTGCAACAACTGATGCTTTCGTTTTTCTTGGGAGGACAATCTCAGTAATGGTTGCTTATTTGTAGGTACCGAAAATACTTGTCACAGTGATGAGACAGCATTTGTCTGGAAGAGCCTTGCTTTTTATGTATTACGCTGCACTGTGAGAACTCTGTCTTTCTCTTAAGCCGTACAAATGAGGTATAAGTATTGGCCCAAAAAGGCTCCCTTCCTAAAAGCTCAACTCAAGTTCTTTATGATCTTATGAGCTGACAAAAAGAAAGCATCCAAGTTCAGGGACATTTTTTAAAAAAGTAGAGTTTTTAAATCATCATATGATAAGTATTTAGTAGAATCTTGTAATTTCCCCGTCTCGTTGTGCCTTATTCTTTTAAAATGATACCTGACTTGAGAATTAGCATCAACAACTTTTTTATCTTGATCAAACAACTCCTAATTCATACATTGCAGTGGTTGATGCCAATGTGTATTCACTCACATTTCCCTCAGCTTTCCTGAAGAACTTGTTTACACTGTGGCTAAAATTTGGATGGAAACATGGCTTTTGTCTTCAGTCTCACCTAAATCCCATAACAGATGATGTTAATTATCCTCAGAGAGTCCATTTGGCTTTTCCATTGATGTTCCTAAACATTACTGTGTACACAGACAATGATCTGTTACAGTGTACCAGGGCCACACAAAACACTTGTTCCTCATTGGCTGGCAGATAGCAAACAAAGCTCCAGTTTTTGGTTTAAATCAGAACTGTTAAACTGCAGGTAATCTGTTAAAAAACAGAACTTTCTTCGCATACAATGCTCCATGTAAACTGTCGGTGGAAAAACAGATCTAATCGAGGGAATAAACAAGTCCAAGTCCTGTGATGCAATAGTTTACAGTGATGCAGCCAATTCCCCCTGTGATGTAACAGTTGGTCGCATGCTGCAACAGTCCACTTGGCGATACAGCACATCAGTTGGCCCTGTGATACAGCTATTTGTGTTGTGGTGCAGCAGTGTGCTTGGTTATACATCAGCTTCTCCTTTGGGTCCTGGCGTTCAGTGGTGGTTCCTGTGATGCAGGTGTTTGTTCAATGAGACAGCAGTTTATATCCTGATGCAGCAGAGAGCTTTTTTTTTAACAAGTTTTGCACAGCTTTGAGTGATAGGGGGCAAGATTTCCTGAACGGATTTGGGAGCAGCTAGCTATCAATCCGTGTATGTGAAAATGCACCGTAAGCAGATTACACCAAATCCGATTAGGGTTTCAGATTATTACCCTAATGTATAGGCAATATACTGTATGATCACAACATGAGACCTAATGCGACAAGGTCACACATTATGTCAGTCGAAAAAACAACAGAGCGTGTGTTTCATTGTGTATTTTAACACGACACTTGTGGTGGTTTTCATTATCGTTTAACACATTTCAGTGCGAGTGTAATGCCAGATTTGAGGTATTAGCTGTGTTGTGGTGGGTTTTGTGGGGACATGAGAAACGAGAGACAAACCTGAGTCAGAGGTTAACAAGGACGCAGTTCAGTCTGCCCAACAAGCCGACTATAAATGTCTATGTAAACAATATGAATGTGCACACGCGCACAACTCAGTCAGTTTAATCTATAGAGACCAATTTTCCAAAATGATCTGGACAATGGAAAAGCTCCTCAAAACCCTTTTAAACAGGGAAAAAAGGAAGAAACCATAGATAGAACAAGAGAGGATGATTGCTATAATATGGACAGCCTGGATTACAAAATTATACATAGGTTTTAACATACGACAGCCTTCAAATTAGTGACTGCGTGAGACCTGGACCAGATCTTTCATTTGAGCTTTCCAGAGAATGCTAATTCATTTTTAAGTGACGTTTACTTCAGACATTTGACCACAGAGCCTGACCTCCCCATTTCCCTTTCCACTCACATGCATTTTGATCGACTGACAAGCCCCAGCAAAGTGAAAGTAATCACATGTAAATGATTTGAGTGGTCAGAAATAGGCCGATTTCACAGAGAACATGCGGGGAATGTCTTAATCTTACCTTTTACTGCCCCCTCTGAGTGCCCCCTCAAACGGCTAATCTCTCAGAAACATCTACAGCTCCTGGCGTCTGTGTCTCTGTTCTACACGTTAGCGACTATTAGCCGTGGCTAATTATCAGCACCAGAAGTCGGCATGTAATAAAACAATGAGTCATGACTTCATGCTGTTTTACACATTATGGTGTCTCACACGTTTAAAACAAGCCATTAGTCATGAATAACTAGTGTATCCTAATAGCAGATCTGAAGCAGGTAACCCACTTTATTGCTCATATCATGTTGCAGCTTCCGGTGTCTGCGTATGTGTCATCAACGAAGGCAAAGGTCTTCTTTTAGCTATGTTTTAAAACCTAGTTAACATTTCCTTTGCTCATTGCTTAACAGATTCCATGTTTTATTTATTCTTCTTCCTACACAGTGTTAGTTTTAGTCATTGCATCTTCCAACAGAACACCATGGATACATTTCTGCCTGTATGTACGCTTTTTGGGACCACAATACATAAATATTTTCTTAAATTAGATGAGCTACTCCACAGTATTTCCATGTACTCTGGCAACTGTAGAAGAACCCCCTGGTGTACGAGTACCATGGGCTGGGAATCCCCATGTTAACCCTAATGGAGAGCTACATACCAGCACAGTGAGTGAGCTATCACTGAAATGGTATCCAATGAGAGCAGTGTGCGAGAGGGGTTTGGTTCATTGTGGGATAAGTCAAGGAGACTCTGCACAGCATGTTTATTGTCTTGGGCAGCAGATGCCAGTGAAATGTTCTGGTCAAAGTTTGTTGTGGTCATTGAGACGAGAAAAAAAAAAAGATCCCTGTTTCTGCCCTGAGGGAGATCAGAGATCTGAGTCATAGAGGAGGGAAAGGGAAAAAAAAAGCAAGAAGTGGAGTGAAGAAAATTTAAAAGGAGGGAGAGGTTGTCAAACAGAAGGCATCAACTTTGACCAAATGACTGAGGCAAAAAAACTGAGCTCCAGTGACGTGGCAGAATCAAAGCCTGGTATCACAAGACAACACTGTCAAACAACACAAAAATCTGGAAAATGTAACCTCTTCTAAGAGTCACCTTTCAAATAGATGGCACAGTTATTAGGGGGAAAGGCAATCTAAATAAGGGATAAGAGGTACACATCACATCATGAATCATTTCAATGTTTTTATAAAGCACCTTGTGAAGGAGTTGACATAAAGGTCAAATGTTGTGGAGTGTAGAGATATTAGATTTACAGGGTATGTGGGAGAAAGAGCAAAATGTTTACATTGCAGAGTCTGCAGTATAGACAGAGGGTGTATTTATATAGGGCTGTTGTGTACATTTTCTTATTTAAAACAAAGTCAAGCAAACTGTTATTTATAGTAGAGTCATCTTTATACTTATTTGGAAATAAGCAGCTTGCACTAAAACACTCAGGGAAGGATGAATGTTGAATTTTTAATGCTAGTGTTTGCAAAGATGATAAAATTAGATAAAATTAAAAAAAAACATTTATACAGTTAAAATGTGACAGTAAAGCATAAAATAAAGCCAAAAATGCAGCAGAGTTGCAGGGTTGTTATTTTATTTAAGTTGATTGCAAAAAAAGTTATATAATACTTTAGTCATTTGGAGAGAATACATGTCTGTTTTTTTATATAACAGGATTCTAATAAATGCTTTTTTAAAAGCTTTTGCAACACAACAATTAACACTGACTAAGATAAGAAGTCAAACAATAACTTGCATGCAAGCACATGCACATAGACGCAGTCAGAATTCCCTATTGGACTTTGGGATTATAAGAATCAAGTTTCAATGTGACGACATTTCTTTATCCACCTTCAACAAAACCTGCCAGCATCTCTGACCCTTTAATCATTGATTTTCTTTTGGGTGAATAATAGAGTAAATCAGTGTTTTTCTTTCGCATAATCCTAAAATTTCATGCTTTTTCAAGTCAGCTTCCTCGCCTGTTCTCTGACTGATTTGTGGTTGATCAGGAGTTGGATAGTTCTGCCAAATTTTAACACTGAGCCCTTGTGGATTCTCTAACAAGGCCGGGCCTGTCTCATACAAAAACACAACACAAATCCAGCTCCTTTCTGCCTGATCTGGAGTAATTCCCCCAGCTCACATCACTTCCGCACTTGCAGATCCAGCAGATATACAGAGAAAGTGTTTCACACCACAATGCCCTTAAATTACTTTACTAAACAGCTGAAAAGTGGCATTGCAAAGGCCATACAAATGGATCATTCAGAACCTTTGCCTGTAGTGCAATGATGCTGAATCCTTCACTATTATCTGAGATCATGTGCTTGATTGAAGTAAAAGAAGTATTTTGTAGGGCAATTAGTTAAATTTCAAAATTGCAGTGTCTGATCTGTGTTTTAAAAGTTTTAAAATAGCTTGACCTTTTAGAACAAAAAAAATCATTATATTTCTTAGCCCAGAGTTCTTTGAAAAGACTGATTCCTTTTTCATATTTCCACAGCATTGCATTGCAAATAACCCTGTTAAACTACAAAAACATTGATTGACAGTTTGTTTTTGTTTGCATTGAGCAAATGAGATTAAATGGGGCAATAATGAACACAGACATGCACAGGTTTGTTTTTTTGCCCTGAAGTTGAGAGAGCGACTTGAAATGTGGGGCACAAATAAAGAGAGACAGAACCAAACAGCAAAGGGGAGGTTAAAAGAGAAAAAAAATCTTTCATGTTGTCTAACCGATCAATAAACTCCACCATATACACATAAATATACAAACACACACACACACTAACACACGCACACCCTCGGCCTGGTGAATGGTAATGCTGTGGTAATGAGTGTAAGCTGGAGTACAAGCATGTGACGGGTGAATGGGTGCAGCCAGCCTGGCAAAACCACAATGGACCAGCTAAGCACATGCAACAGACAGGACATGTTTGAGGCTTTTTTTTTTATATTCATTCAAATCAGCTGCGCAACAGTTTCGTTCTGCGTTGCATCGAGTTTTACAGCAGTATCAGATGAGAGGGGACAAAGTTTAAAGTCACACACTCAAATTTCAGCCTCTCTCTCTCTCTCTCTTTTTTTTAAATCTTTGTTCCCACACACACACACACAGATGAATGAAGAGACACTACATCTCCCCTCCCCTTCCTCCACCTTATTCCTTCTCAATCATGCTCTCCTCCTTCCCATTTTTATCCTCTTTTCTTCTCCCCCCCTCTCAGCTCAATTAGTCTCTTTTCCACCCCGCTTCCACTGATCCCTCTTTAAACTGATTTCAGTCTTATTCCCTCCCTCCTTCCCTCTCCGGTTCCCTGCCTCATGACTCATGGAGGATATTTTTCAGTGTCACAATCAGTCGGAAACTTGGGTAAATATAGATCAGAAGCTTTAAAGACGTAGTACGTGTGAGTGAGCACATACCTGCCTACACTGCGGACACCAATCAGGGAGGTGTTTCTGCCGACTCGTCACTTCTCTCGCTTCACATCAGCAGTGTGTGGTGATATACCTGCCTGGGAGCACGTCGCCTGCCTCAGGTCTTAAAGCTGGCGAGACCTTTAATCACACCTCCGTTGTCCTACATTGCTACTCAATCCTTCTGCTCTTAGACTGTTCTTCATGTGATCTCTATCCATGTCAGCTTGGATCTTAAATATCTATTACATTTCTCAGTAAGGAGGACATTTCATTCATTATTTGTCCACCCAGACTTGAACATGAAATTAAAAACTACTTTTGAAAGTTTCATTGCGACTTGAATCTCCTTTATTTGTTAGACAAACACAGCAAAGCCTTTAATGACCCTGATAACAAGACAAAGCTGTGGTGTGACATGGATAGCAACACACCAATTTATATGTGCAAATTAGAGACTGCGATGTAAGAGAGAGAGTACCTTAAAAAAAACATTCTATTGTCACCATTTTATGGCCATTTCTCCTATTTTAAAGCTGCTTGCATTCATATTTTTTTTTTATTGATTATTCATTTGATTTTATAATATTTAGTATGTGTTGTAGAAGATGTTGCTTGTAGACATTTCCACAGAGAATTATTGCCCAATAGATCATATTTTAGGAGCTTTAAGCATCTCTCATCTCTTTACTTTTGATTTTGCAGCCAGCATCTTAACTTGTAGTTCAGTCTCACCTCTTTAAACTCTCTTGTTGCAGCTGCTGCAGGTGTCTTTTACTGCAAAAGCTCCAAAAACTTTGGGTACGCTACCTGCTTGGCACTAGATTGTAGACAAATAAAACTGTAAAATGGCTGGTAGAGCAATTTGTAAAAACTAAAAAGTTTGACTAAAAAGTCAAGACAGTCAGCTTTTCCCTGACATATTAAAATAGTCAGGAGTCAGATTAGGTCAATAGCAAAAAACAAAGGTTTTAAATTTTAATTTAAGGGACACTAAAACAACAAAACAAAATGCTACTGGCCTATGATAAGATATTGCTATCTTGTATTTTTGAATTTAAATTTGTCACTTTTATTTTTCAAAAACCGATTAGATTGCATCATTGACAAACAGCAGATTACATTCAACTCTTTCCAATTAAACCATTTCCTGATAGGAACACAGGATCGGATAAATCCTCGATCACGTTTTTCTTCCTTGTTCCCTGTATAATCTACAACACGTGACAAGAAACTGTCCAATGTCCAAATGTGAGCAGGTAGGTGTGATAAGAGTCTTTAAAACTGGGATTCAAAGAAAAGGAAGCAGGCTTCCTCTGATCTGCATGATAAAGGATTTTTTTGGTTCCTGAAGGGTTGGAATATGTTTTACAGGTTACATAAAATAAGGATTAATCCACTTCTTAGTTTCCTATAATAACATTCCACTGTTCTCCAGGCTTGAGGAATCCCATTACATGTTTATACGGTGGATATCAACCTCTTTAGAAACTGTGAAAGATGAATTAATTATTGAATTCAGGGGATTAGGCTATTTGAACAAAACATATATCTCTAAACACACACACATGCACTTCTTGAAACATCATCCCGCTTTGATGCTTCTATACATGCCAGATTAAAACATCCTTAAACATCTTTACAGTCCAAACTGGTGTTAAATCAACACAGTTTAGCTAACAGGCTAGACAGGCAGCTAGCTTGCTTTCTGGGTTCTCTGGGTTCCTGGTAAATCACAGATTAGACGGTTTATAACATTCTTCGGGGTGTTTTAGCCAGTGAAGGGGGCCCCACAATTTACAAGGATTATATGGTGTGCTTTATATTTAGGTATGCACATAAAGAGCATGAGTCAGGGAGAGCAGAGCAGAGCATTAGCACCATGCAGCAGCTAATCTAGTGGGAAGCAGCAAGCAAATGGGGATAAGAGGGAGCGAGTTTCAAAACAAACATGGCCAAAGATCCAAAAACCTCTGCTTAATCTACATTCATAGGGGTTAGATTTGGTCCAAGGGCCTAGAGATCAGCTTCTGCTACAGTGTCACTGAGCAAGTCACTAATCCTGTACTCTAGTAGCTAAAATTGCTCTTTGTCCTCCGCAGTGGACTGATTTAATATTGCAATAATGCAAAGAGGAACAGGGTAAGCTGTTTCTCTTCTGTTTTATGAGGTTACTGATATTATTTTTCTGATAAATGCAGAACAAAATGTCAAATGTGGAAAAATCAGGTCCAGTGAAGCTGCCGGCAGTGCAGCTCATGTACCAAAATGGGAAATGTTCCAGGGACCTTTTTTCCAGGTAATGTTCCTGAGTTCCCAAAAAGGTTCTTGAGTTCCTGGAAAAGTTCTTGTGGGGGGGAAATTGCCAGTGAAGGTTGTAGCCTAATGCTGCAGTCAGTCCAGAATGTCAGTTCCATTCATTCAAACAAGGCAAGCTGCTTTGTTTCTTGAGGCGAGTGGATATCGCTTCATTCACCTTGCGCAGTTAGTCTAGCTGAACGTTCACCTTCTAAATGGCTCACCGATTTCAGTGACGTCATTTAAACTGTTTGTATAATGATGAACAAATGCAAAAAGCGAAGTGGAAACGATGCAGTGTTGATTCAGGTACCTGTGGGTTGATGAGTAACAATCCAGGAGGGATGGTTAAGTAGCAGATCCATGAATTTCTTTCCCTGTCTTGAAAATGTGCAACTTAAGCAGTTAAAACACCCTTGTAAATCTAGATTATGTTGCATTGCGTTGAGACAAAATCTTTTGGCTGCATCAGGTGTGTTTTTGTGCTTGAGCCCTCTGCATCAGCACCTCGTTTGCATTGACGTAATAGTGTCTTTGAACTGTATGGCAAGTTTGCATTTAATCCATGTCTCTAATGTTTGTAATGTGATATGCCTGAATTACCCCTAAGGTTAATGTGGACCATTCATTGCGGATAGATTCGTGAGCAGAGATGGTCCAACCCATATTTTTACGCTAACTTACTAGGCTAATCATGCTAACAACGGCATAGCTGTTAACTATGTCCAGTGTGTAGAATTTAGTGGCATCTGTCTAGAAGTTGCAAAATGCACCCAACTCAGTACTTCTGTACTTATTCTCCCTTCCCTTCCAAGTATGTAAGAAAACCTATGGTGGCAGGGAGGATCATGAAAATTGCACAGGACCCTCTTTGTTATTTCTAAACCCAGTCGCCCATATTGGAGGAAAATTCCTCTGCAGGAAAACATTTAAAATTAGTTTCCAGGCATATTTTCCTATGTAATCATTACCAAAATCACAACAAAGACTTACCTAACCAAACTTATTCTGTTGTGAAATTATAGTTAGTCCTCCTTTTTACCCTTAAATTTATTGCTTCAGTTTTAAAAACTTACTAGACACTGCAGCAAATCTCAGAAACTGTTATCATATCCTCAAGCACACCTAAAAGTTTGTCTACAGTTTGATTTAACAGATGAAATTATTGCACACGGCTTCAAAGTGCCATTTTATTCATAAGGCTGTATATCTGTCTGTCTGTCATGAAAAGCGTGCAGGAATTTCTTATTTCTCTGATCTATTTCCTTTCAGATTACATTCTGCAGGGATTGTGACTAGATGTGCGAGCATCCACCTGCCCCACGAAAACATGAAAAACTCATGTTGCCTAATGAAATCTCTTGAAAACACAGCATTCACAAACACAGCAACCTTTTCCTTATTTTATATAAAAACAATATAATTTTAAAATAAATATGCTTTACTGTTTTACATAGACAAGGAAAACATGTTAATAGTGAAGAGGAGACAAAGAACTAATAATGAGGGCTGATGGCAGAAAGGATGCAGGTTGTTATCCAAATTTCAAACGGTGGTGGTGTTGCGGTAGTGTATGCTGAGCTGCTAGCAGTAGTTTATTCGTATTTGCATCTTGCAGGACGGACAAAACACAGGCCGCTACTTACTTAAATACTTAAATACAACTTACTAACACCTACACACAGATGTGCGCATCGTCAAATGTATGTGAATGGACACTCATACACACACGTACACAAACACACAGGTACACACATGATAAAATTGTACACAGCACCCACACCCTTAGATAGAGGGGTTGAAAAAATCCAGAGGAGATGTCATTGGCACACCAGTACAAATGATCAATTTAGGGAATGTTAACAAATCACTTCTTGATTTTTGTTTTTTTGTTTTTTTTTTGTTATTTTTTTTTTGTTTTTTGTTATTTTTTCGTTCTGTGTCGTAGAAACGCACAGAGAGTCTCAATGCTCAGAGTAGCCATCAGTGACCTTACACATGGGGGGAGATAGGACAGCTACAGATACATAACACTGCATATATAAATAGACCAAATTAAATATGGGTAGAAGAATGAATACTGAAAAATACTCTATAACATTATAAATTATCTATAATGGACTATGGCATAAAGGCATATTAAGTATGTACAAGTTCAAAGAAGATATGTAATCAATGGATTCTGTTTTGAGTTCAACAACTAACAAAACTACTTTGACAATCCCCTCTCCTGAAAAAGGAAACACAAATAATTTAAAAAGCACTCGAAAGATTTCTCAGTACATTTTGTGAGGCACAGTTTTTCAAATGGAATCAAACTACAGTATAGGATGTTTTCAGTGGTTTTCATGTAGATCATAGCAAAACATTAAATGCTACGTATATTGATAACCAGTATCCCTTTAAAGTATATGGCACTCCAGAGTCTCTTCTCCCTCACGCTGATCACAATATTGACATTGTGTAAGTCCACATCAGTCCTGCATTGTCCTCATGGCAAAGGGAGCAACATTATGTGGAGACAGATGCGAGATTTCCATCAACCGTCCTTGAAGTCCTGCTCTTGTACTCCAGAGCAAAAGTAGACATTGACTGACGAAAATCCATCCATCATTTTTGAAATGAGAGCGCTCCCATGTCCACTTCAGCCTCACCCGCTGTTTTAGCAGTTAAATATATCTTAGATTGAGAGGTTTTGCAATTTATGATTGACACACAACCACAGTAGACTCATATCCAGTGAAGTAATTGCATACAATGAATTGACAAGAAGACTACACCTGCATCACAAGCCTGTTAGAAACACAAAACCACATGGCGGCTATGTGCTTTTTGTCAAATGATAGGTTTAGTAATTTGTTTCTGTAGCAGCATAACAAGTCTGTACTCTTTTTTTCTTTTATCATGGTCTATATACACACAGATATACAGAGGGAAGAAACTTCAGTTCTGTCTTTCTTTTTGTTCTCTCTCAGTCGGTCCAAGGGGAATGCTTTCCACAGAAAAGTAGAGCTTACGGTTCAAAGGTCAAAGTGCTGTGCTGTGAAATATCTCTAGAATATTCCTTCATCTTGTACATCTGGTGTCCCCACCTCTCTCATCTTCTTGGCTTGTCACATCTAAACAAGAGAAAAAGAATGAACAGTTATGAGAACAAGGGATGTTGCAACAACAAGGAAAAACAAGCTGAATGTTTTCAGTTTACTGGCATTGAATTGGGATTGTTTTTGTGTCCAATTGACAAATTTAAGTCCAAGATTTACTCTTTTTTTAGCTCTGTTTTGGTCTCCACCAACTCCTGAGGGAAATATATGTCTTTTTAGCTGCTAAATGCACCATTTTGTTCACCAAATAGTCACTAACGTAAGCCCCTTTTACACAGCCTGTTCAAGACAGGAATAGTGTTGCATTTTATTTTTCTGCATAAAACTTGCAAAGGTGGAATTTGGGGTTGTTGTTTGTCACTTGCAAAGTTGGCAGGGGAGGCAGGAACAATAACTGTGCACCGGTTAACAGCACAGCGATAAACATTGTGTGTGCGACCCACTGGTGGTATATTTAAAAACAATTAGCAACAGTTAGCAGCTAACTCAAAGAAAACACATGAATTGAAAATGTCTGCAACTTGGGGAGACAACGAGGTCCTGGAGATCTTTACCCTCTGAGCAGAGATCAGCGGTAAGTGGCTGTTTGCCATTGTTTAAAGGCCCTGCTCGACACGTATGTTGTACGTCACACTTGACGCCAACACTGTTGAGTTTCACGTCACACCAATCATCCCTCACCACATTTCACAACCCTGGCACAGTGTTTAAAATCACACACTTGGGCGCTGTTTCGATGCCGGGAATATTACGCCTAACACTATGGCTGCATTACGCCAACTTCGTTTGCTTCAGTGTAAAAGAACAAAGGGGCTTTGCTGCAACGCTATTGCGCGATCTCCGTGTAAAAAGGGCTTTAGTAGTGTGTTTGGTGCTGGGAAGTCATTGATAATCCTGTTACTGATATTTTTTACAGAAATTTATCATCCCTCACTGGAGAAATGGAATGAACCGTACAACATGCTGCTGAGCAAAGTTATGTTGTTGGCTCCACTCTGGCTGTCCTAGCTGACAGCACTTACTTGCAGGTCCTCTCGTTGAGCTCTAACTGACGTTCTTTACAGTATTCATCTGTGTGTTTGCAGGAGCACCGGCAGGTTGCAGGATCCTGCACGAACAAACGCTTTCTCCTCTCTGAGCAGTGATCACAACATGGCTCACAAACACTGGACGGAAAGAGACAGACAGAGGTGGGGAGGAAGAGGGAGAGAGGCAGATTATCACAGTGTACAATTACTGCCCATAAGAAAGGCCACCGTTAGGTTAACCCTTTCATATGCTCCACTTTTCTCTTCCAAGCCACAGCTCGACAACTTGTACTGCATGTGACAGTCGGGTAGTATTGCACACAGGTTCCCACAGAGCAGGCAAACATTCAAGCAGTAAAATTACACTTCCTGACGCCCCCACCCTCCCCAAACCCCTTCTCCTTTGATTGGAGCGCTCACAAATGCCTTGTGTATGTTAGACATGCAGTGAGCTAAGCTTTGGTTGGGCTTAAGCAACACAAAACGACACATATTGGCTTTGAACTGCAGGTCAATGACAGCACACTTCTCGCTCTCACTCTTGCAAATAATCAACTCTTGATAAAGAAGACTCAAGGGTCTGCTTGGTGCACCGTTAAGAAAGATTTCATTTTATTGAGTAAAAACTGAAGACTATATTTCCCACAGAGAGACATTAGATTCAGAACAGAGGCTGCAAATGGTTCGAATGACATTTCTTAGCAAGGAGGTGAAAATGGACAGTTGAAGGCTCAGATCAATTGACATCTTAATATACAAATTACAAATGAACACAAAGACATGTATTCTTCCATTCTTTCACAGTATGAGCACTGAAGACACATGAGATCATCTTTATATTATTTTCTGAATATAACGTGGACGCTTTTGTATAGTTTCAGAGACAAAAGCAGGCAAATAAAGAAAACAAAAACAGCACTTGCTTGACAATTTGCTGGTTTACAAATCCCCCCTAGCCACAAAAAAAACAAAAAGGCAATAGATAGCCATCACTCATATCTTTACATTACATAAAAAGTACCAGCATTATGCACAGGACAGCAAAACCTGTTTGTGAAGATGAAAAGAACAAAGAGTGGGAAGGAGACGGGTACGAGACACAGCAAAGCAACACAGACTCAACACTGAACACAGGACTATGATTACAATCCTGGTGATCCCAGCATAGATACCAGGACAGTATGAGCCAGTCTGCAAAGTCATGCTGGTGGGGCTGTGATCTGTTTCAGTAGAAGGTTCAAGTTACAGCTAACAGCTGATCTGTTTATTCCAGCTTCTTTAAACATGTCCATTATCAGTCATAAAACTAGCTATCTGACAAGATGTTAGGGGCAACTTGTACCTCAGGTTTCTACTGCTTTTATGATACGCTTCTGTATCTCATCCCAACCATTGACCCAGAGATATTCTTGCAAATAGGCAGCTGGTAAGGTTGGAAAGAGATTAGATGGGTATTTTGACGGGTGGAGATGGGTTATGGTTTCTTTCTTATGAGGTGGGATATGGCTTGCAAGTCTGCTGCGCTTCCCTGGTTATCACTATTGTGTCCAGCTACGTTAGCAAACAAGATAACTTAGCTTAAACAGTGGCTCTGAGTGTGTGAAACATGACTGACGAGACAAAGTTAGGACAATGCACGGAAGCAACATGCTAATTTATGTGGCTAATGGGCAAATTAAATGGTGCAAATTAAAAGGGGCAAATGAGCTCCTCCCAAATGAGCTTAATTATGAGAAGTGCAACACTCAGGTGCAGGTAGGTGGAGAAGGCGGAGCTGACATACGCATCGTAAATTGTTTTGTCACGGTTTTTCTTTCGTTTTCTCTTTTGGCCTTTAGCCTTGCCTTTCCGGGATTTTCTGCAAGAGAAAGAGGACAACAAGGCAGAGAGATGCCTGAGAGACTGAGGTGTTCACTGCTGTGTTTAGAAAGCCCTGAACTCATGAGTGCTACAATCAGCACTAACTGAGAGTAATATTTTTTTCATATCTATATATCAATCATCCAAACAATCAGTCATTCAAAACATCGTGTTTAATTTGATCATTGTTAGTGATTGGATGATAACTTATATCGTCATTATATCATGAGAAAGGCAACAGGCAGTGTTCACATGAGCAGTCAATATGTAATATATCTAAAATAGAAAATTTCTCAGGTTTTCCAGTGAGGGATGATACGAAGTCCGTTAAAATTATCTTGAGGAAGCCACCAATGTGTCCTGATTTGTAAAGAGTGAGGATGTGCTGAAGCTTACAGCTGGGGGTTTCCACATTTTTATGTAGTTTGGCACTGCGATGAATATCAAATATTCCATGTAAAACCTGCTCAACTGTCCAACTTGGGTTGAAAAAATCTTTTTGTACATCAGTACAATGACTTTGCAGACTGCGAGCGATCAACAGTTGGAGGTTTTGGCTCAGCCGACTGTTCTGAAATTTCCCTTTCTCTTCTTTTTTCAAGCTATCTGGGTCAGTTCTTTTATGGCTGATTCGACTTGTTTCAGACCTGTTTCACGGCACAATGAGAGCAGGCTTTTTAAATCACACACCTGGAGTTTTACAGGTGCAGGCCGGATTAGAATATTGGGGTGAGCATTCGACTACAAGCTAGGTCGCACAGGCTTTAGCTGACTAAGGCACATAAAAAGATAACAAACTTTTTCTAGTGCTAAAATAGAAATGCAAAACAATGTTCGACATGTCTTACATTACCTCAACATGATTAATTTTTGGCCCAAGCTGGAGTGCAGGAATGGTACGTTGTGTAAAGACCAAGTACTTGTGATCTCAGCACTCCATATGTTAATCAGTGATTTGGTCACATAACACGTCCCTTTGCAAACCTTACGGAAAAGTCAGAGCAAATTTCTTTACCTGTTATCCAGCAGCAGTTTGCTTCTTTAAAGGTCTTTTTAAGACTTCATACATGTCTGCTTTCTTATCAGTATGATAAAAATGAACATTTACATCCAATATTGGCACAGACTCTGCTAAAACATACATTAAGCTTGCTGTGCAGGCTGTGGAAGGAGCTCAGTCAGTCTGTGGGAACACTGCGTTTAAATATTGGTTTTGCCCTAGGCAACCCATTTGCTGCCATGTCAACACAGATTGGTCAGGACCCCTTGACTGTCACCTTTTAGATCAGGGGGTACCCCTTTAGTGTCTGTTGGCAACGCATAGGCCTCTTCAAGTATAAATCATTAAAAAGTAAACATGAAGTAAAAGTATAAAAGGAAACTTCAGTGTAAATACATCCAAAATATTGGATGCTTGTAGTAAAAACTCCATTTGACGAAGTACAAGAAGTGTAGTCCAAGAAGGGGTGGAGCTTGTGATGGAGTGGTGGGTCATACACAAGACTTTTAGCTAGGAGACAGGGTTTAAATCTTGGTGAAAACAGTCAGTAATTTTTCCTAAAGCTAACCAAGGAGTGTTGTCTCCTCCCTAAAAGTGCGTTTAACTTGTTTAAACTGCTGCCGTTTACAGTTAAACTTGATTTGGATGAGCTCTCTGAGAGGAAGGCTTTTCGGGTTGTGCACAGATGCTAAATGGGTATATATAAAGTGACGGGAAAGGGTCCTGACCGAGTGTCCGTTTGTGAGGAGTTGAGAATAAGACTGTGTAGCCCTGGTAAACTTCAACCCGCTATTAGATAACAAGTAAAACAGGGACGAAGAGTCTGCAGCCAAGTAATAACTCTGTGGTGCTGTGGGCACATTGGTGCTTTGAGCTAAATGCTAACATAGTAAAATGTTCACAGTGGCAATGCAAACATTTTGATGTTGCGCATCATGTACCATATTCACCAACTAGGTTTAGTGTGTTAACATGCTAACATTTGCAAATTAGCATTAAACACAAAGTACAGCAGAGGCTGACGGGAATGTCATTAGTTTCGCATTTATCAAGTAAAAAGCAAAGAACATCTGGCCTAAAATGGAGCTATATGAAAGTTCGGTGGATCATTTATCACAGTTTGTCCTTTGAGGACCATGAATGTGTTTACCAGTTGTCATGAAAATCCATCCAATAGCTGAGGTCACAAATTGTAGACTGAATGATGCATTTGACACCATTCAACAAGAAAATCCAAAAAACAGGATGAAGCTGATGTGTTGTAACTATGATTTCCTGTTTTTACTGTTGTTCAGGGTTTCACTGATGGAACTGACAGTTGACAAGTTTCACAACCTCAGCAGGAGGACTCATACTAACAGACCTCCAGTGACCTGTCACTATTGAGGGGTCAGCTTTCAGCGTTAAAACCTACACGAAGGTATGAAAGCATGAGAAACCGGAGTTGAACGACCTTAAGACCATTGCTTTGTAGACATATGCCGCCAAAGTTGGACTCGTAAACAGTTAAGACAAGGTTAAAGAGGAGGTCTCAAAACTGGCCTTTATCTATACGACATGCGACCTGACATAAAAACCAAAATACAACCAACAACCACTCTGCAATAGAAAGATAGTTTGTAGAAGGATGATTAAAGAGTTTTAATGACCCTTAGCATAATGACATCTGTTGCATGGGAAGAAAAAAACACTTAAGAAAGGATCATAAATACAAAAGTTTAACAGATCTTCAAAAACACTGTTATCTATATCAGAACAGCCAGTAATATAAGTAACAAGAGTTAAGTGGGATGTAAACATTAAAGTAGAGAGACGAGAGATGTAAAGACAAGATAGAAAAAAGAGGGAAGGTGTAAAGGATGAGTATCGAAAGGGCAACGACCTCATCAAGAGTCACTTATTCACTTGAATGGATTAAGCTGGTATTCCCGTGTTCATCACCTGAGGGCCGCATGCTAATCTCATGTTGTAGCTTGTCTGCTCAGGTTTTCATAAAATATTATTGATGTGGAGTGTGTATGTGATGGAAAATGAAGAGATAGAGGAAGAGTGAGAAAAATCACAGACACATCAATTAAATAAGAAAGAGCATGTGGAGTAATGTCGCGGCGGCCGAGAGTTGCAGACTACTGAGAGTTAGAGTTTGTTTGCAGAGCAAAACAGGAAAAAGATCAAATCTCCAGTCCTCATTGTTTCCCCCGAAAAAAAATACCCAATGTCCATGCAGAGAGAGTGCAGTACTCACTTTTCTTTCTGTTCTTTCACTTCTTTCTTTAACCTGAAAGGCAGGAACAAAACAATGTGACATTAGATCACAGCATGCTGTTGTTTCCTGGTAAACAGATACACATCAAGATCATCAGAGACCAGAGGCACATTATCAGCATGTGTGGACTCCCATCAATCTTTTTCAAAATGTGTTACGTCATCCTGCTTTACCAGAAACAGTGATAAAACAGGCTTTCACTTTCAGCTGTTTTGCTTAGCAAATGAACCAGATTTGTTGGGAAATAATGCAGCATAAAGCCTCAATGGACAGGCACCCGAGGGGATGTGTTCACAGATGGATACACACACATGTGTGCACACAAACACAAACATGACTTCAATTACAGGTTAGCGCGCCTGTTTCACTTCTCGTCCTTGTGATGAAAACTCTTGCCGATAACAGTGTGAAGCAATACATTTTCTGGCAACTGCTATTCACAAGTGTTAGGAAACTGTTTTATTCAAATAGGTCACAGACACAGGCTAGGTTTCTATTTGAGAGACTGATACAGGAACTCCACATCAATGGGCTGAATTAAGTACTGAGCTGTATGTGTGCAAACAGTAAATATGTGCATTATCTGAGGATGACTGAAACCTGTTGATTGTATGTAAAACTGTAGATGCAGAGATAAAAGGCTAACATCCTTTACTTGAATACAAATAGCAACACAAATAAAAACTTACTTACTTACAAGTAAAAGTGGAATAGTTTAAACAATGCACTCCAGCATCAAAAGTAGGAGTATTAAATAAACAGAATAACCCTTAAAAGAGTGCTCATTTGGGTTGTTGTTGCTGGTCCTGTGACAGCAGCACTGCAATGTAGAGGGTTGTAATTGAAATAACACAAGTGCCTGAAATTAGTTATCTAATTTTAAGTCATATTGCCTGTTATTTGTATTGCTTTTATTTGTATTGCTGACTATTCTGGAACATGCTCACAGTGATTTGAGGATATGTTTAAAGCATATAATGCTCGTATACTATTTTTAGAACAATAAAGACAAGTATAAACCTTACACTGCTGAACAGATCAAGCTTTATAAATCTGTCCTAAAAGTTTATAGCTACAGCTAAATGGTTTTACAGTGTTGGATGAAGTATTGTGTCATCACAGACAGCAGTGAGTGCACTTGTGTGTCTTAACAACCAGTGGATCTATACATTCAGACTGGTGCAGCCTCATTGAGACCAGCGAGACTCGTCTGGGTCGGATTTAACAGCTCTGCAAAAAGGCATAAATTGAAGACAGAGCTTGGTCCTCAGTCAGCCTTTTCTACAATGCTTGTTTGCTTTTTTCGTTTTCTCGTAAATGTGGGAGGATGATGCATGTTCTCTCTCTCTTTTGCTGTGTCACACTTTACTAATTCATTCCACAAAGCTTAAACCTCAGCCAACCATATTGATCTGATTCTGACAAAACATCAGGAAATGTCGCATCTCACTGCTGCGACATCCAACAGAGGCCAGAGAAAAATGAAAAGTGTCATATTAGTAGATGATTGACCTGGATCATGACATGTTCATCTTAGAATTTCTTTGTTTCACTTTTGATAACCATCAAATTCCAACCAGTAAGGCTTTTTGTTTTGTTTTTAATGACAGCAGAAATCGTGCCACTAATTGGATCCACATTTCCTGTAATTGCAACTTTTATCTTTGACTTTACAGCAGGCTTAAGGAGATTACAATAGCGGCATCTAAAAGCAAAAGACAGAATAACAAACTGATCCATAAATGCATAAATAAGGACTCATTGCGCCTCGTATGTAACCTGAAAAGGTCACCTGACTGTGACTAAAGGCCACAAAGACGACACCATACTTATCTAAGAGATCAATAACCCGAGCTGTCACACCTATGTCGTTCCTTGTATGACCTCTACATGCTTTGGAAGTAAAACAGAGGATTATATAGCACTGGACCCACACAAATGCATCTCCTTTACTTGAGAAATGTGATGGAATGATAAGCTAAAACAGTACTGAGGACATCTGTTGAGATGTGTTCAAACCTGCTCAGGTTATTTTAGGATCAGGAAAGTTAAAAAAGCACACATGAGGTGTGAATCCATCTGATATGTATCCGTTAAAAGTGTCACAAAACAACAACTTTACACAGCCTGTTTTGGTCCATCTCTGCTCGGCAACATCAGTGTTCAGCAGTTGACATTACATTACAGCATGCGTGTTGCAGTGTGTGTTCAGAGGTTTCTTACCTACACTCACATGCGCTGTGTTCTGTAAAACTCATAAAAATATCATTTTGTTGCCTTTGGGGTTTTATTCTTTTAATCTGTAAAAAAAACAGAAGAAAGAGAAATTGTCACAGGTTTTAAAGAAATACACATGTATTAACAGCATTCCTCAACTTTTAGTCTGTGTTGTGATCATAGTGTTCAAGACAGGCAAAGGTAGACAGACCAGATAAAGCAACCTGGGAGAAAAAGGATCTACAGGTAGTGTATTATGTTTAAGGTGAAATGATTGAGTTTCACATCTAAAAGTCTTACACCCGTCTGCATGGAAACTTAAGAGAGGGCAAAACACATCAGAGGACAGTCTGACTTTAAGAAGGAATGAAAACTAAAAAAAGGGGTCAGGTAAAGTGTTAGTGTTTCTCTGGTGCAAAATCTGGGCAAAAATAAAATATAAAACTGTCCATTTGAGGCAAAGATGTGTCTTGGATTAACAAACATTTCAAAAAAGGTTACATTTTAAATGAAAGGCAAAACCACCCCCCACCCCTATGCACCATACTGCACAAAACCCCCAAAGTATTGCAGTTGAAGATAAAGCTGCTAACCTCCATTGTTATGTTATAGGTGGCTGTGGGTGTGCACTGCATTATCTCGTCATTGCAGCAGCCGGCGCATCGCGTTAACACCACACAGGACGGGATGAAGATGTGCTCCACCTCCTCCGGATACTCCTGCAGAATCTCCACCAGCAGCTCCCGAGGCTTACACAAACTCTTGTTGTACACCTCCATTAAAGGGATCACTGGGAAGCAAGAATCACAGTACAGGGGTTATGAAATGGCAGCAGGGCTCTAGTCTAAACCACTGACTCTTGAATACTACGGTGCTCTAACAATAACATGAGCCTAAAAGGAGACATAAACGGATGAAGAGCTGAAATACAAATACATGCACACTGATTTTACTTTTAGAGGCAATCATTCAATTTTCCATTGAAATTAACAACCACTAGACATGTTTGTCCATCCTGACCCCTCCATATATATACTGTGCTAGGGTTTCACCCCCCTTTTTATGGCTCTACTTCCGCTCCTTTGTGGTTAAGTTCACCTAAAGCTGTACAATGATAGCTGTTTTTTCACCTTCACTCTACTTCCCCCCTCTATCAGTCTTTGCAGGAGTTCTGCTCTTGAGAAAGATATTAGCACACAGACAGGCAACACCTCCAAAATATCACTCAAAGCCTAAAACAATCCCAGCCTGACAGCCTTGTGGGATGCCAAACCAAACATACAGGGCCTGAACAATATCATGAAGTTCAGCTCCTTGATTGTCCAAATCAGATTGGGCAACGCTGGGATTGTGCAAAATGAAATTGCGGGCCAAGAGGGTGAAATTCCTTTCTATAAATGAGTCTGGCCACCATAACATTTCCCAAGCTTAACCTCAAACAAGACAGAAGGCTGCGCAGGATGGAAACATCCAAGAGGAGAGACTTAAGGGTGAAAACTGCTTTCATTTGCAAATAGAGGGTTTTTTTCAGGGGGGCTGAATCTGACAGGTTCAGGCTATGCAGTTGTCCACCAGGAGGCGATAATTTCCCTATAATGTCATGATGAATCTCAAACCAGCTCTTTTTCTACTTGGCTGTGGGCCAGTCAGGGAGCCCAGTGCAGACTGGGACACCTACCGTCATGAGGACCTCTTTCTGTTTCCTTCGGTATGTGGGCACTCTGCGAGGAGAAAAAAAAAACAAACTGTTAGTTGCGATAGATTGTGCAAGAGCTCTGAAAAAAAACGCTGCCCATTACTTTTACTTATCCAGTTGCGCAAAAATATATTTACTTTTTGACATTTCCATTGCGCACTGTCAGAATATGAAACGCACATTACATAGCTTATCTTGAGTTAGCCGAAACACAATACAGGGGCAAATAAGAGTCAAATGTTAATACTATGTTCTCCTTAAAATATTTTAAAGAAGGGTTTTTAAGAAATACATCACATTAATATGACACGTAGAAATGAAATTGATTCAGACATGAATTATTAACATATGTTTGAACTTACTTCCTGTATGATTCTAATCATAAACGTCTTATAGATCATATTTGAAGCCTTGTATGGCCAAATATTTAAAATATGTTCCAAATGAATTTAACTTAATTCTGCCACTGCTACGTGACAAAACAGCAACTCTCGAATTTAGAGCTTTGCTTTTGTTTCAGTCACCAAATCTTTAATGTGTGCCTCCACTGCCTCTTGGCAACGCGGATTAATAACAGTTACTACTTGCTACTTTCCCTCACAGGGGGTTACTGTCACCACACCAGTCTGAACACAAAGGATTCTGGCAACTTTCCCACCGTGCGTAATGCGCGCACAGTGGGAATTTTATCTTGCCCTCGCACACACACGCACGGCCGCGCGCCCCCTTCTCTCCGTCTCTCCCTTTCTCACTAGAGCGCGCAAGTCGTGCAATCGCTCGCCAATATTGCGTGAGATCTGGTCTTGCTGCACCGGCTTGTATTCAGTGAGAAACTTTTCTTCCCCCCATTCCTTAATGAAAAGTGGGAAAAAAAGGATCTGGTTGTGTGGGTGCCGCAGTCTCCACCCACTTCTGGTGGCGTGAGGGTCCAACCTCGTGGGCTGAGAGACCCCAACCCTCCAAAATACGATATACTGTATTATTAATGGATGGGTGTCAAGCTGTGAACACCGGCCCCTAACCCAAGTGATGATAGGCCGACTGATTATTAGCAGTTGTGACAGCATCGTGATACCGTTCAGCGTTGATTGGATAGCTTAGCTGTCATTAAATCAGCCAGTTAGTTAAATAAACACTTTATTGGGCTCTTGGGGGGAGTATTTCATCAGCTTCGGCGTGAGATGCTCGCAGAGAGAGAACTTTGTTGCAGCCTGAAACATCCTTGTGGTGACAAAGTCGTATCAGAAATAATCCTGTCCAATCGCCTTGCTGGAAAATATGCAGCCTCCTTTTGAAGTGGCAAGTTGTATTTTTTTTTCACCTTGAAACCTTTGCTCAAAGCCTCCCAGGACAAACTGCACCGATTAATGATTATTTAGAAAAGTATTTACAGTGCGCTGTCAAACGGCCATTAAGATTCTCGAGCCAACCTGATTAATCTGTGAAGTAATGCTGCGTGCTGTTTTGAAACTGAGTGTTCCGTTTCAGTGTGAAAAGTAGAATTGCTCCTGATTAAAGCCGACTAATCGGTGAAAGTAGTTATAGTGCCAGGGTGAACCTGCTTATAATGGAGCCACTGCGCCTTTAAAGCGTAATAATATCTCCAAGGTGGTTTTAGAGCAGGCCTGTATTCACCCAGCGTCAAACTTCACAACATTATTTTTTTGGTGGGTCACATAACCACCCCAAAAAAATCACACCACCCACGAGTATGTGTGTGTATGTGTGTGTGTGTGGGTTAGGTTTATATGGTGTCGGCTCTGCGTAATGGCCGTTTAAACCTCCTCAAAGCCACTAAACATTTCAGCTTGTCGAAACATGAGCGATGACCTAGCCAGAGGAAAGGCAAGGACGAGCTACACATTAATGACCAGTGGCTACATTTCGAGTTTGAATGATGTTTGTTTTTCTTTCTTTCTCTTATTATTTTTTTTTTAAATGTCGGGTTTGCTTTCAGCAACTCACCTTGACAGCTGACAGCGTCAAAAATAATAGTGTCAAACTGTCAAATAAGTTCATCGTGTTGAAAATCCAATCTGAAGGCAGCCGACGTTTTAAAATCCAAGAGGCCAATGTGGCGATTTGTTCTCAAACAACAACAACAAGTAAATCAACACAAGTAGATCGTCTAAAACTTCTCTAAATAAGGGGCAGGGGGTTGTAATGGCAAATCCATATTGGTCCCGGGGTCGCAGCATACAATCCTTTGCGCATAACTTCTTCCTTGTCAACTGTTGCCAACGATTTTTAAGATATCCAGAAACACGAGGATCCAAGACGCATAACGTCTCACATTGTTCCGCAGCAGACCTCTATTTTCTTGCAAGGGTATAGCAATCCACATTACAAAAATATATCCATGCTTGTTGCGACAGCCGCCTCCAAGTAACTGTCCATTGGAAACTTGTAGCCTGCTCCAATGTGCAACTTGAACCAGTGGACCAGGGTGACGTTCAGTGAAAAATGAAACCGCACTCAGAGATACTCTTCCCACAAAACTTTGTCTGTGTACTCTGTCTCTCTTTTTTTAATTCCTCTGTCACTGCGCACTATAGACGGCTAAGCTGTCCTTGTTAGACAGAACGCGTCCACCTCTGTCTCGGTCTCTCCATACTGTGGCTGTGGAGTGGCGACTACCAGCAACCGTGGACCGGGGACGTCAATGATTGGACGATCCTTGTAAGATGGTAGGTGTGTCCTCTATGGGCTGACCCGCACCGCGCGCTCGAGTCCTTTTGCAAAAGTTTTAGAAACGTCGCTTCATGTGACCACATCAGCAGCTATTAAAAACGCAGCGCTGAGTTCCGAGCGCTGAGTGCCAGTCTATTTTTAATGTGTCGTTTGAGGAAAAAGAAATGAGGGCATCCTGGCATTGTGGTTGTGATATTTTATGCTGGAGTCACTGGCTGAAAAATCACGCGCATTATTTAATTCTTTCAATCTATTTCATCATCACATAGCTACCGGTTGCAGTTTTTGTACAGGTTTAAAACACATAAAATGCCTAATCTAAGAATACACAACAATAATACTGTGTATTTTACTGTTCCTTCTACTCATACACAGACCTTGTCCTAAAATGAAAAGGCTAAGTCTATTCTCATGTCTGGAAAATGAAATTTCAGCGCACAAATACTATATAGCTACAATATGACCTTGGATGCTCCTCTAATGTGATTTTTGTAATAAAAAATAATTTTCTTCACGATAATTGTGTCTAAAAATGGTCAAATGTGTACTTTATTCAGGCGGCTAAGGTGAGCTGAAAGCCACGCCTTCTCATTTAAAGCTGCTCTATGATATTAGGGGAAAAATTTTCCAGTCTTGTGGCTACTAGAGGTTGGAGAGCGTGTGTGCCCGGACACGTAGCCAATACGTCTGTGGGTGTGCGTGCGCTGGGCAACGTTGCCGTTTGTGACGGCATGAGTCGTCGCCGCATCGCGCCGGTCAGTGCGCGCCGGCACGCACACACTGGAAAGTAGGGCTATACGCATTCGTTACTTCCTCCCCGTCATTGTGGATGACGGATAATGGGTTTTCTGTGTAATGTCCCGGTCAGGTGGTCGAGGCCGACCGCTGGTCAGTCGCATTTTTCTTCCTGCGGGCAACAGCTGAGACATCACGGCGAAGAAGAGGAGGGAAGAGGGGAGTCAGAGAGAAAAAGAGAGACATTCGGTGGCTGATGAAGGAAGTGACTCCCCTTGACTCATTGTGACTCCTTTACTGAAATTATTGATGATAAAGACGATGTTATTACATCAATAAACAGTCTCCCCTCCTAAACTCAGGGTGACTGAGCATGTCGCACACGTCAGCGACGGAGAGCAATAACTTATATTAGTAATAGCAGCAATACCCGATCATTAAAAAGTACATGTAATAAGTGTAAGTCCCCTATTAAAGATTTTGATAAAGAAAAAATAATTAGCAAAAAATTAAAATTAGACACTATTTAAATTGGCCCTGTCAGTGTTATTGGATTTTTATTGGGTTATTACTATTATACATTTTGTAGGTAAGAAATAAAAAAAGTACTCAGTTACATGTGGTTTATCTCAAAAGTGGACAAAACTAGTTTATTTGGTTGAATGTTCTTAGTTACTTTTAACCATTTGACCTCGCTTATTTGGCTGAATTAAAAGAAATTGGAGTTTGATTGCTTTTCCTCTGCTTGCTATTAAATAGAAGCTTAAAGTCAGTTATAAACTCAGTTCTCATCTAAAGGCAAAAACTTTGCAAAATCTAAAAACGGTATTCAGAGAAATCAGTGTGAAGTTTCCTTTCTTTATCTGATTTTTACCTTAGGTCAAATAAGTAAAAATTTTAGGCAAAATTTAACCAGAAATTAAAGGCCAATAGTGTGTAAAATGTGTAGGACTATTGTCTCAAATTATTTATCTTCAGTATATTTAAGCAGGCTAATGTCTTTTTTAACAACTATCTGGCTCAAATCCTCTTTGAGTTGCTCTGTCAAATATTTCTGAATCATATTTTTGCTTGTCACAGCTCCACATAGCAGTGATGCCCTCTGCTGGAGCAACATGCTACTGCAGGACCATGTTGTGTCTACCTTGAGCACACTGACAGATTGACAGACACCAAGGAAGTGGAAAGAGCTGATAACTATGTAATGACATAAGTTGGCAGCTATGTGCCTGACATATTAAGGCTTGCTTGCTACAACCCATACCTTACCTTATAAATGGAATGAGGAAAAAAAACGAAACAGAGAGACAATGAGACTTTACAGGGAAGAGAATTAATTGAGGCATGATGGAGCAAGAAAGTAGAGAGGCAAAGGAAATGATAGATTAGGAGAAAGAGAGCTTTCAGGACGAGAAGGATTCAGCTGTCATGCAACTTGAGGAGTCCCGAGACGAGTTTCCTGGCTCGCTACCCGTCTGTAGTTTAATTGAAGAATAACACATGGGTTCATTAACGGTGTCACCAAGCTCCTGTTTCTGCTGACTCAGTGTGTGTGCGCTTGTGTGTGTGTGTGTGTGTGTGTGCACTCAAGTGTTCAAGGTTACAGTGGATACAGTGTAATCCCAGTTTATGCTGACTACACATGTAAACACACACACTTTAATGAAGTGGTCCTTTCTAAAAGTACAACAAACAGCCTCCCCTACATCAATCTGCACATCCAGGCACATTTGTAAACGTCATCAGGGCATCAGGAAATCAGGGTGATTCCGGTCTGCGATGTGGGCACAACAAGACATGAGAGAAAGAACTACTTGAGCAGCTATTTTAAAAGTTTTCAAAATGAATGTATGCCTTGTTTTGAAGATGCATTTTCAGTGACATTTCTGTTGCGTTCCCTTTGACTGCTTTACAGTAAAAGCTGCCCTGTTGAATGGATGTAATGTAAACAAGCTGATCTGATACAGATCTGATATGAAGTTTAAAAGGTGGAGATTGAACAATGTTATCAACAAGCTAAAATTACAATCAGTGACGATAAATAACGTGTGTGCATTGTTTCCTGTACATCCTGCGCACAAAGGTAAGAAGTATGGATCCCATGTGGAAATGGCAGACCCTGCACCTGACAATGAAAGCTACTTTATATGGAGATAACTGCAGAATGAAAATACATTAAATCACTATTGCCAAAAAATGCTGACTGTAAATAATAATAAAAAAAAGTGTTTCATTTTATGCTTTTATTTCTAATTTCATTTTCCACTTTTGTGCTTATGTGGCTTAAATGCATTTTTTTAAGGGCTGGGGGGCAAATAGAGGCAAATAGAGGCCTTCAGACACTCAGAAACAGGCACTTCAGTTGCATATTTGCTTTGTTGTCATGATTTTCCCCTGCAGAAACAAGAGTTTGTTTGTGTGTGAGCATGTGACTGTCACGCTGTCTGAATAAATAACGTAACAGTCACATTCCATTACAAAAAAGCCTAGTGGCTGTCTGCCACACTCTTTTTATCACCTGGCGCCAAATTATACATTCTTCCTCTCCGCTCTCTCTCCTTTCTTCTGCCTTGTACACTCCCTTTTTGTAAGAAGTGTGTCCTCGCTTTTTGGCATGAGACTTGCAGAGCGTAAGCTGCTGGTAAGTGTGTGGAAGGGAGTGATTTGTACAACAAGGTGCTTCTGACCGGGTTATCGGTGTCAACCTCTTCACCAATCTTATATAAATTATTAAGGAATTGACCTTCACGTTGTGTCCCGATAATGTGCTCTGATAACATTCACTGTTAAACATCATGTGACTGAGCTGCATACGTATGTGTGCACATTTGCACATATGAGCATGCCTGTAATATTAATGAGGTGTGTATGTGTGACCTGTGTGATTCAGGTTGTTTATGGCTGCAGCAGGGGACCCATGTTATCTAAGTGCAGGAGTGTGTGTTTGATTAAGTTTTAAAAAGTGTGTGTGTGTGTGTAATATGCTTGGAAATAACAAAAGGATGACTCCTTAAAGACTCCACGTGTCTTATTAAATCCCAGTGACAAAGCAGCTGTTTTTGTTGTAGCTAACGTTTGCCAAATATCGTTCCATTCCTCACAGAAAACGTCTGAAGGCCGTTTTGACTTGATGCGACACAGGCGGCTTCACTCACTCCTGATAGCTGTGGAATAAATCATCAGCCAATCAGTGCTGCGACCGCTGACCCTGCCCAGCTGTGGGGGAGCGTGCCGCACAAAGGCAGCACACGTCCACCCGACCTTCATTACCCCTCTCCTTCCTGCTCTTATTAGGATGAGCTGATAAGTTAAAGCATTTAGATGAAGTGAGAGCTAAAGTTCAAGTGTTTTAACGAGCCAGAGAAAAGGTTTCCCCCTTTTTCCTCTCTTGCATGTTCTTCTTTGTCTTAAGAGAGCAGTATCTTCCACCCCCTCATCACTTTCCTCTCCCTCTCTCTTCTCTTCAGTCCATCTCCTCCGGTCAGTTCCAGTAAGTGAGTTGATTTTTGTGTACTCTCAGTCAAGCAGTTCAAAGAGTTCATAAGCCTATTTGGTCAGTGAAGAAGAAAAATGAAAGGAAGGGGCGAGAGAGAAGAGTATATACTGTACTTTAACCCGACCAAAGGGTAGACCTGTCAACATTGATCATATTCCAATATGTTGGGACTAGTGCTGAAGGACCACATGTTTAGGAAGTCACAGAGCAGAAACAAGAAAATCTGGGAGTTACTTGAACTTAAGAGAAAATGACCAACTCAAAATGGTTTCGGGTCACACTTAAAGAGTAAAAAATGCACCCAAAACTGCTTACTTCAAGTGCTTTATTTATCTTTTTGGCTCCATGACTGATGCTTTTTCATTTTTGAGTTATAATCTGTCAAAGGTTTTTTGAAGACTTTAAAACTTTTTTGTTTACCTAGCAAAAGAAGAAAAACTTTATCCTGCCTGGTGACATTTGCTCTACTTTTGGCTATAAAACAATTTTTTTAACTGTCTGTGGTGGCACAGCATGCTATAAACAAAAAAATGACTGTAACCTTTTAAATTTAAAATGCTGCAGACACAGGGCCGCATTTAGTGTTGTGTTTCTAGCCACCTGATCAACATAAGTATAATATTCATTCTGCTCTTTGCTCAATTTTTCTCTCCAGAAACTCCTGAGAAAAACTATCTGGCTCTTTAGCAATTAAATGCACCATTATGTTCACCAGCTATCCATTAACCTTTTCTGTCTGCAGTTTGTACAGTGTTTTTTCAAAGCTTTTCGCTGAAAACAGCTGGAAATGAAATTGATGAGAGCAGTGGGACTGAATAAAAATAGTACAGCTGATCAATGAGCTGAAAGAAACGGAAACATTTGGAGGAAAACACTAGAATCAGGTGAAAAATCTTTGTGGAGACATCAACTATATTGACACCTTTCTCTTTACATAAATAGTCATTTTTTTAAATGGTAAATACAAATGCATTGATTACTGTGGCTTTAAGGTGAAGGAGCGATTTCTCATGAATAAAGAGAACCATTGTTGACTGTTGACAGGAGACAGGAAACTAACCCTGCTCTCCGTTTGTTGAGCTAAGCAAAGCTAATCTCATTGTTGAATCTAAATCTGTATAAATAACCAAGAGACGTAAAATTCCTCATTGAGTATGCAAAGTAAATACTTATCCAATCCTAAATGTTAAGCCATTTAATGAATGGTATTTGCTGAAGACGTTTGAGCTATTATCTCTTGTGAGAACATCTCCCAGGTGTGTTTGGGAACTCTCAGTTTAAGTCACTTTCCTTACGCACGCACGGTCTTATCTGTGTGTGCTTTTCATTGTGGGCCTGTCACAACTCTCCCACCCCGGCCTGCTGATGACCACACAGGAATCCTCACAAGCACAAACACAAACACACATCCAGTTACTTATCCGAATGCGTTACCGCTCACAAACGCTGACCTGTGACCTTGTGCATTGTGATGCGGAGATAAATGCCAGCTGATTTAGCAGCCTAAAAATACCTGGCCTGCTTTGAACCTCTAAATATAGCAGATCAAAAACTGCACTTGCGTCACTGGATAATTTCCACAAAAGAAATAGTCCCTATAAGAGTTGTTGACAATTTGACTGATGGATTAGGAGATGTTGAGAGATGTTGTTTTTGATTTTAAGCTATGCTAGTGGAGTGGTGTGGGCTTTTCCATTAGCACTAAGGGCCAGACCAAGTCAAAGCATGCTGGGCTGATTTGCCTTTCCATTGGCAGTTCACATAAGTCAAATTGTGCTGATCCGGGCCTGATCTGGGCTGGAGAAGGGCTTAAGACCCCCCTCTGAACTGGTTGAGGTGTCATCTTGCTGACTGAACCAACCTGTGACAACCACCACTCTCCAGCTCAAAGAATCATGTGTTATGAGACTCAGCTCATGTCTGTGCAGGAGATAAGAGAAATGCATTCTATACAAGTCTCAGTCTAGAGATCTCAGTGCCTTTACAGCTTCAAACTGAATCTCTGTGGTTTAAGGTGCAGTTTTTCCTCTGTGTACCTGTTTGTACTTTTAGATCTCTGCTTTATTTTACAGTTTCATCATGTTCACTTTCAGCTGTATAGGAGTCGTGTTAAGTAACCGCTGACAGAAACACAACATTCTCAGATTTTGCTTCACAAAAAAGCTTCCTAATATAATAATTGGGGACTCTCAGTGTGAAGAATTTATAGGGTATAAAATGTGTTAATTACCATCTTCAAATCCTGTGGGAAGGAAGAGAGCAGGCAGAGAGAGCCAGAGTGAGATGTCAGATGAAGAGCTGCAGACAGCAGGCTCTCGCTGCACCTCTGCAAACAACTGCCTTTGCCTGCCGTGCTGTGTGATGGAAAAACACTCGCAGTAAAAGTAATGATCGACCAAGACATGCACGTCATCAAGTGAAAGACACACCTTCGTGCGGGAAGCCCTGTTTTAATGGAAAAGCAAATCCCTGCCGTGCTGGACTGACGTGCCGAGTCAAGCCAATCCAGGCCAGCACGAGTGTGTGGAAAAGTCCAAACAGTGTTGAACGGCCTGTCAGTCAGCAGTGAAATATCTCAACAATAATTGTATCAGATTGCCTTGAAATTTGGCACAGATGTTCATATTTCACAGACAATGAATCCTTTCAGTTTTTAGAGAAACAACCTGACAACTTTTGGACAGATTGTCCTAAAACTCAGTGCAGACACTGATGGTCCAAAGAGGATGACATCTTTTCACCAATAAATACTCCATACATGTGTTTTTGACCAAGTAACCACAACATCAAAAGAAAATTTCGTTAGTAGTTTGTGTTTAGCGCTAATTAGCAAATAATATTATGCTAGCATGCTCACCAAAGACAGTGAAAACAGTAATCAGTACAGTTGGCAAGCGTCACTGTTAGTGTTGACACTGTGAGCATGTTAGCATGCTTGTTATTAGCATTTAGCTTAAAGCACTACTGTGTTTCAGTACAGCTTCATAGAGCAGCTAGTGTAGCTGTAGAAGCTCTGTCTCTGCCTCACATGTAGTAATTAGTGTAAAAAGATGAGTTGACACACGCGGAAATGCATTTGGCTTTTTCCAAGCACGCAGCTCAGCAGCACGGTTTGCTATGATCTGCCTCTGAAAATATGTGCCTTTTTTGTGCATTTTTACGACAATTTTAGGTTTGTCTCAGCTTGTAATGATACCCTCAATCTGAATTTATAATTATTACATTTTCCTGCTGAAACCACATGGAGAATACTGCGAGGCACGCACTCACTGAACTCACTCCACAAGTATTTACTCCCCTGACATCAAAAGGGCCTTACCCATAAAATGCAACACGGTCGGCAATTGCATCATAAACCTTTTGATTCATAAACTGGCTCTGTAAACTTCACGCTGTTATGATGCCCCACCTAAAGCGCTTTGAAGCCCTTTTTCTATTAGTAACCAATTGTGGCATTAATGTCAGGTGTAAAGCTATGTATTTTGTCCAAACATGTTTACCGCTGCATTCTGCTGTGATTTCAATAGGTGTGTGCTTTTTGCTCCACTGTGTGAGTTGGAATTCCAAGCAATCAAAAGCATGGAAATTAACACGCAAGGTAAAAGAGGCAGGTAGAGAACACCGCCAGACCGCTCCTCCCCCCCCGGAGAAAGCTTTTCACCGCATTCCTGAGCACAAGAGTGTGAGATTAAAATACACACAGATTCAATGTTGAGGACACACACATTCACATGCACACCCATATACACAGAGAGACAGGCACCAGTCCAAAACCACAGTCCAAAGGGCAGAGCTGAAGACAATATGATCTCCAGAATAAAACATTGGGCAGAGACTCATTTGTAAAGCTTTAAAAAAAACTTCTATACATCTAATACCTCTACACGCACACACACACCATGCTGCAATAGACTATAAGGACTTAACCTCTCCCTCCCAGCAAGAAGTTTAACCCTTAACTATAGTCACAGCATCAGACATCCTGCCAATACGACTGTGTATATTGTTTCCAAAGGGTTAGAAATTGACAATGAACATGTCATCCCAGTATTTGTATGCCAGTCACATGTTCACTGCTGCTTCCAATCTGTGTTTGTTTAGAAAGTGAAATTGGAAGAATATGTTACTCTTTTCCTGTGGATGCAGGGGCTCTAAGTAATGAGTCATTCTGTAGGAAGTAACATTCAACCTGATTCATAGGGGAAGGCACGAACATTCACCGACTGGTGTGGTAGCTTTTTTGGTCATGGGAGGATTCACACATTCAAACATTCAAACATGTGCCCACACACACACACACACACACACACAAAAAAGGAATTACCCACATTTCAAAAGGTCTTCCTCCTCAGTAAGCATGGACAAGCTTTATTAAGAAGTTTACTAAAGCAGAGCAGGATCCTTCCTACAACAGCGTGCAAACACTTTCACTCATTGGAACAGCAGGATGTTATTGTAAGGCGCCATGAAAGAGTAATCCTTATTTTATGTAACATATCAGTGTTCTCACGTGCCTGCAGGCATTTACAGTAAAAGGAAGAGATCAAGAAAAGTTACAAAAGGAAAACAATTTACTGGGTGACATCTGTCTCAACTGTGTGAGTGTTTATTAAGTTATGTGTAAGTGAGAATCTTCCCAAAACCCGAAACGCTGCCAAAGAATTCCTTGTTGCTACATGCCCTAATCAATCAAACAGTGAGGAAAAAAAAGGAATCTGCAATTTTCCACAACAATGAATCTCTTTCCTGCTACATGATATTTGGAAACATGCCACCCCTGAAAAGCTCTTCTCCCAGCATGCGATAGGTAACCCCATCCAAGAGTTGAGTCACAGCCATGTCGCAGCTACAGGAGACAGGTTGTTGAGGTGATTTCATTACTACACTTGTCTTCACTTTTCAGTGGACTTTTCCATGAGCACCCATATACGTCTGCTCCAGAAGCCCGCGCTCTCTCTGTGGATGACATCAATGGGTGGGTCAGTGATGAGAAAATGATGAAGCTGGGAAACTGGATGCTGTTCAACGTCCATTTTATAACAACAGCTTTAGTTTCTTAAAAGCTCCCTTTATTGTTCAAAAATTATCACTGGATTGATTCTGGTAAATCCTTCCTGTCCCCCCGTGTAATCAGCCCGATCAGCAATATGAAGAATCATTTCCCCCTAGGCGCTTTAGCAGTACTGTGTTCTGAAATCTAATAAGAAACTTTTTTGGATTATAGATTTAATTAGCTAAAATCTACTAATTTCCCCTGAGCTGAGTGAGTAATAAAGACATGTGTTGAGTAAGTGAGTAATTGCTGGAAATAACATAAAACAAAAAAAAAAGGCCAAATACTGGAAGATAATTACACAATCTTAAATTGTTTAAAAATTAAACTAGGATCAAAGTTTTAAACTGAAAATGAAAGAATGGTGTAATCTTTGTGGTTTAGTGGGGAAGTTGCTGGAATACAGAAACTGAGCTGCATTCACTGATAAATTCTAGTGAATTTACCCATTGACAGTGTTACTGTGACTCAAAGATGAAACTGCTGTGGTTTAATATTCAGTGGAAAATGAGATCAATTGTGTAAGAAAAGCTTAAAGTGGACAAAGTCAAACTTACAAGAACTTGCAAAGATTTTAGAATAGGAGACACCCCAGCACCAAGCTGAAGAAACTGGTGTGCACACGGTTGATAAAAATCCCATAATTCCCATATCAATGTTTAAAAATTTTTCTGAGAAACAAATAATGTTGTTGTATACTCATAAAGGCTTGAACCAACTAACCAATCTTTGAAAGGCACAGAGCTAAAGTTCACTAGTGAGTTAGTTAGCTAGCTAGCTAACAGCATAGTAACTTGGGATGGTTAAAGTGTTAAAAACCTCAAACCTTTTTATTTTTCAAAAATGCTGCAGTCATGGGCTGCAGCCTAGAATTTTCTCACTTAGAGAAAAAGTGATATTTGCGACAGTTTCAGATTATGCCAGTCATTGCATTACGCAGTGGACTGCTTTAGCAGCTACATGTATGGTGGCTGGGAAGTGCAAAACAAAATTACAAAGATTGAAACACTTTTACAAAGCTTGGGTCAAATTAACCTTTTTAATAACATTTTACAATTTCTAATACAAAATAATAGAAGCAAAACACTTTTACTAAAGGCATGTTTACATTGAATTGCAAAACAAAATTACAAAGTGTGAAATACTTTTTTTACAAAGCTTGAGACAACAACACCAATATCTCCAAAACATTGTCATTCTCCATCTTTTTTTAATGACATAACCACTGTTCAAAATTTAAATTAAGCTCATTCAACTGTTAAGTCTTGCCCAATATATTACCTGTTGAATATACACAGACATCTTAAAGTATGGCTTGGTTTTAGCTCTTCTGTCTTGTATTGGATATTATTTCTTTGCCTCCCCCTTATTCCACATAGTACAAATTCTTGTTTCCTTGGTAAATATAACAATTGCTCTCATGTTGTCCTTCACAGCTGCACACTGCAGGTTGAGCTTTGCCTCACGATATATATTAATTATATTCAATTAATATTGAAATTAATTGAAAATTTAACCACATTTACATTATAATGCATACTTGTTCTGTATATTGCTACTTGTGAGATGCATCGAAAAAAAAGGATGCAACCTTGAAACTGACATGTTTTGGCCCTCTGCATGTCAAAGGTCAGGATCACCTACAGAAAAGTGCTGCTGGAGTTGGAAGGCATTGCTTAAGGCCACTTCAATGGTGCAAATGCCTGCTGAGCGAGGAAACTAAAGAAACATGATCACTGCTCACACTTCTTCTGATGCCTCAAGGAAAGGACACATAAGGTGAAATATTGTCTTGTTTTTGGCTTCCCGAAGAACAAAGAGGTCAGAGTGATGATTCAATTTTCCTGGGTGTGTTTGTCCTTCAGGGACCAGCATGCTCCTTGAGAGACGAGATAGTTTTTGCACGGCCATTACATTTATCCAACCTGGCAATATGAAATAGCCCTTGGCGTTCCTACTCTGGGGTTAACAAAGTTCAGAAGAAACAATATTTCAGAGAACTGATGTGGCCAGTGTTCATGTTTGTAACATTTGTGGTTCTCTCTCCAGTTCCAGTAACTTGAAGCAAAAATGTCATCAGGGTCATCTTGCCAGGAAGTATGTGTGTGTGTGTGTAAACAAGTTGTTCTTCATATATTTGTGTACATACAGTATTTGCATGTAAGAAATTGTGCTAAATAAGAGACAAAGTGTGCGTTATTACAGGACTGCTTTGTTAAACAATGTAAAGTCCCAAGAAAATCACATCCCAAATCCAGCTCAGGAGAAGTTGCAACTATCATGTTCAAAATGAAACTTTCCTGACCTGAAAAAACTTTCAGATTGAACTAAACATACCCTCAAACATGTTTGATAAGGCAGATGTTAATCTAAAGAAAATGAAATAGGAGAGAGACGACATGCATACAGTTCACAAAGAGAGTGTGTGATCGAAAGCAGAGGAACTTTGCAGAATGTGTGTGTGTGTATGTGTGTGTGTGTGTATCCTCTTTCAGGTGGCTAAATTGCCTTGTCTTTGTTTGCACTTTTTGTTTCTTGACTGAATCCACAGACTGGTAGTGAAACTTAACACTCACTCAGGGGAGTAAAGCCTTTCCCAAAACTCTGGCTTGATTTCTTTACGAGGTGCAGTGTCACACTAGGTGGGCCCGCACGCTGGGGAGTCCGCAAAACCTGACACTGAACACGCCAAACGAGCCCACGCCACTTAAAATTTACTCAAAAAAATTAGGACGATGTGTTTTTCTAGAGCAAGATGCCCCGGTTTTAAAACGGTAGGTGTAAATCAAAGGGGAGAGAAAAGAGACGTGGAGGGAAAGTGGAGTGGACCGGACGAAGTTGACCCCTGGTTCTTGAGGGAGGGTTATTTATGTGAACGAGGTGAGAGATCAAGTTGGGGTTATGAGGAGGCTGATTTCTGGTGTTGACAAGAAACTTTGACATTTGGCATAAAAACTGGAGGCTTTTTTTAAAAAATGTAGGAGAGTGGTTGTATTTCAGAAAGTTGTGGTTTCCCCAGAGGATTGTCTGGCTGCTCCGATGATGTTCTTTAACTGATCAGTGACGTGGAAAACATGTCTTTTCCTTATTGCAACAGCAGAAAAACATGAGTGTACATGATTTTGACATACCATCTCATTTCATAACCTTAACCTAATTTAAAATGTTATTTTTTCATGTTTCTACCTGTCCTTTTTTCCTTATCTTACATCCCTCCCACTCTATTTCATTTACCCTCCTCTTTCTGGCCTTTTACCATCTGTACAACCAATATCACCGCTGTCTATCAAACACCCTGTCTTTCCCTCTAAAGCCCTTTTAAATGACAGATTGTCCTCAGTTTGTTCATCTGGCTGCCAGACATTAAAAGATATAAAAACTCATGTTCTCTCTCACTCCTCGTCCCCTCGCTCCCCCGAGGCTAGCAGCTGTAAATCTCAGCAAGCTGCTAACTGTCTTATCTGTTGTGTATATTGGCTGTTTCTGGTTTGCCCAGGCAGAGTTTTAATGAGGACACAGACACCCTCGCTTGCTCTGTGTGGTCTGCTTGCAGACTTAACGATATAACACTGCACTCCATAAACCTCGGGAGGCCATATGATCAGCGAGCTGCAGTGCCCGGGAGACAGTTTGGCGTAGATGCTAAGTGGCTTGTGCTAACATTATGACGCATGTGTCTGAGTCAGGCGAGGCAGCAGAAACACGCTTATTACAAAAAATGCAAAGAGGGAAAAGCGATTTCCCAAGAACAAACCTTCACTTTTATTGCATGTATGAAGCACTTGAGCCAATGTGTTACATGATCCAGCGTGC
This sequence comes from Acanthurus lineatus, assembly GCA_029814665.1. Classification (NCBI taxonomy): domain Eukaryota; kingdom Metazoa; phylum Chordata; class Actinopteri; order Acanthuriformes; family Acanthuridae; genus Acanthurus; species Acanthurus lineatus. The sequence continues at coordinate 10,451,554 of JAPZDV010000010.1, forward strand.
TGTGAAGGATGAAAGCTACCAAACACCTAAAGGCGATTGCAAAAGGTTTGAGATTCCTCTTAGAGACAAGGGGAGCAAAGCGTATTTATGCAGTATGACCCGAACCCTTGGTTTATTGAATTATGTAATTTAGAAGGATATCATTTAATTAAGAAAGCATAAGACTGTTTGTCCATTTTTGGTTGTTGTTTGATAAGAGGAAATCGCCTGTTCACATCTCAGACTAATGCAGCTTCATGCTGTTGTTGCAGTGTTGTGTTGATAGTAATTACTTGCTAACAAGTTACAGCTGTGACGGCTTACTTTAGTACCTGTTTACATTTAGAAATTACATCAGGGATTACCAAACATGTTCAGCCTGAGACCCTAAAGAGAATTTTGAGGCCTTTTGGACTCAGACTTAAAAAAAAACCCATCATGAATCATCTCAACATCTGCATTTATACATAAATCACTGATAAAGAAACAATAATTCATGAATTTCAAATGTATATGTGTTTATTTCATTGTGAAAGTTCATAATAGTGATTAATCAAATTTGCTGAAAATAATGTTTCTTTCTAAATATTTCATTCAGTATGTGCGTACAATGCTTCTTTTGAATATGTCCTCCAGTGACAGACCCGTTAAAAACAGACTAAGCCATTTTGGGTCCTGACCCTAAGTCTGGGAAATGCTGCTCTCCAATTACTAATCCCAGTAACTTGTGTTAAAGCATTAAACTGTACACAGCTAAATAAAACTACAAATGTCATAATTCATACAAGTATTTGCTGCTCTGTATTCTGTGTGTAGCCAACAGAGAGCCAGAACAGTGGTTGTCTGTGGGCAACACTCAAACAACTGCTTGTAATTCGGGACCGTCCCGACTTTTTTTTAGATTTCTGGTCTAACACATTGGACACACACACACTAGAAAACATGCTGTCTCATTCCTGACAGCTAAAAGAAGAACTGCTTTGTTGAATGAGGGATACAGTTCGTACATGCAGTGCTTGAAGCAACCGTCTCGTTTGCTCTACTAATGCGTGCACAGTCGGTGTAACGTACACTCTCATCTTTTATGTTTATTTATGTTAAATGTAGAAGATGAGATGCAGATTTGGAAAATTCTGAGCTAAGGTACCTTTAATGCAGTTTGAAATTCACAAATTGGTTTTGCTGATGAGTCAGTAGCATTTTTTCAATAACTAGCAAGTATTGAGTAATTGGATGAATGTTCAGATGCCCAACATTGACGTGCAAACACTGAAATTCAGTCATTTCGAACCATTATTGCTGAGGCTGTCACATTACACATGAGATGTCACAAAAAAAACCAAGTTTTACTTAAACCGTGACGTATATTGCGGGAATTGCAACAGCAACCATTCAGTGACCTCTTCATTGAGCAGTGGTGTCATTGACAAAATGTCATCAAAATAGAGAAATTTGTTTTAGCAGCTTGTTAAAGCAGAAGTTCAAGTGACCTTTGGCAGATATTCACATCAGCAATAACTGCTGGTGTTTGTCTACGAAGCATATTCCCTCGTTTGCAACACCATCCTTCAGTCATGAATTAAGTCTGAACTAAGACGTGACTCTAAGCACCTGCGGCTTCTCACACATATGGCCATCATATGTTTCGAGGCAGTAAAAATCTTATTTACAACCCTACTAAATTCATTCATGACTTTAGAGGATGGGAATATGTACAGTAATGAACCTATAGGAGAGAATAAGTGTGTTTTAGCTGAATCCCAGGCGTCTAAATGACAGTTAACTGGATGAAAACTTGCACTAAATTCATGATCAAAACACGTGAGCGGTGTTATCATTCATAAAACATAAATCCACCAATGTGCATTAGACACACACACATACATTCTCCTTTCTGACCTGTTTCAAGAGAATAAGCCTGGAGTTTTAAGTTGTAGTTATAAGCCACTGACCTCTTTCAGCCTCAGCTTACTTTTCCAATTGAAGTAAGAGTTCACCCTTGCGTGGAAGTTGCTGATGCTTCATGTCGAAGGCTAATACTTCAGCTTCTTTGAAGATGACCCACATTCTACACATGGCTGAGGACACAGCAGGAGAAAGGACTACTTTCTGACCCTGTGCTACGCTGACCTGCGGATGACCTCTGTTGAGGCAAGAAAGGGATCCCTCCACTGAACACTGTCAACCAAAACACTGGCCATTAACATGTCAGCTTGCACCAATCAGAAAGGTGGTCCGCGAACAAAGGCGGTGTCAAACAAAGGTAGAACACATATGTTTTAGCTTTGACGTGTTTTCTAATTAAGAGCCAGGGTCAGACAACATAATCTGACCTTGATTTGGAGATTCTAACTGATATCCCTGTCTCTCTTTTATCCAAATGGCATCTGTGTTACCAAAACATCCTCTGGCTCAGCTATTTTTCACTAACTTTATTTTAAAAAATGCCCCCGCTTACTGCCACAATTAGATTATCCTGTTTGGGAAAGGAAAACATCTTTTAGGTGTAGGTCAACAATGAGGCGGAAACGGTGGTCAATTTAACCCAAGACCTCAAATATTCAAGCAAATCATGGGCGGTTTAGGAAGTACTCAACCAAACCAACAGGCAGTCTGGTCGGCTTGAGGGTTGGCTGTTTTTCCTCTCCTGAGGTAGCTTAGCACACAAGGATGTTAACTTTACCACCTACAGCACACACACACACTTAGGAAGCCACGTGATTTTGTACCATCATAGTAAACGTCTGAGGTAAGCCACAAATGTTCCTCTCCTCTTGACCCCTTTAAGTGCAACCACGCGAGTGTGTGTGAAATGCCAGGCTGAGTTTTTAAGCCACGCTTTCCTGTAAAATACTGAGTAAACCTTGTCCACCACAGGAAGCTATCACTTTTTACCAAAATGATAAACAGCCAACCACGGTGAGATCACCACTGTTACTCCCGTTAGCCAAGACAAAAACAATGAACACAAAGCCACTTGACTATCAGCTAAACCACCTGAATGCTTTCATCATTTACCTAGCAACAGATTAAACTAACTATACACTGTACCCCAGATTTACCACAGTTTATATGGATGCCCAATCAGTGTTGATGGTAAATGTAAGCAGCTAGGTTCTCCTGCTACAAAATCTGCTGTTCTCCTGGCACCAGAGCCATCATTTCTCATGGACAGTGACATGGACGAAGTGACAGTAAAACAACAGGCTACTTCAGCTTGGATTTTACTCTCTGCCTCTGGGTAACCAGGCGGCGTGTTGCTGCACAAAAACAAAGCTTGTTCTCTTAGCTTGTAAAGTAGCTTCTTTTCATCAATGAAAACAGCTTGCCAAAAAATGAGTGCAAAGGATTTTATGAATGAGGATACATCTGACACTGTTTTGGCTGTGATAACAGTCGGCAAGAACCATTTGAGCTGCTGACAGCAAACTGTCAGTGGTGACCCCGATGCTCGCATGCTAACAGAGAGCCATTTTTTTTCTGGCAAATAAATTTGGACATTAGTCATTTTAAGTTGGATGTAGCTGTTACATATTAAAACATGCATCACGGTTTTTGCTGCAAGCACTGTGATGGAGCTTACTGCATTGAGTCTTAAAGCACCATCAACAATTTTCCACAAATTACATGTTTTGCTTTTAAATTGATCTTAAAAGCCCACAAAGTCAAAGTAATGTTGTGTCATGACCTACTTCCAGTCTTAGAGTTGTAGAACTGCAGCTTGAGAGACAAAACTTAGAGCCACAATTCTGTTTTGCCCACAAACATTTTTATTCCAGATCAAATTTTTAACATAAAAGTTGCACATGTTAAAGGTACATGAGGGGTAAAGAGGGTGATTGATACATATATTAGGTCCTCTTTATTGGGATTACAAGAATTTGAAAAAATACAGTTGCTATTTGCTGGTAAATAATGTTACAAAAATGTGCATGTGCTGCCTGTATCTCATTTTTCAAACGATCATTAGGTTACTTTGGTCTCTTAGGAAATGTACCAGTAATGCTGAAAGGAGATTTCAGCAACTTCACATAGAAATGTACCAAACAAATGTCTCTAAACAAGTTGAATGAACACAATGTAAGTAAGGAGAGAAGGAAATGCAAGAAAGAGAGACTGCCCAGCGAAAACTGAGACGGGATGTGTGTGTGTGTTGCGTGTGTGTGTGCATGTGCATGCTCGCTTGTGTGGTTTTGCTTGCCTGCACCTCTAAACAGGCCTGCTGGGGCCAGGTAGGGATGTGAGGAATAGTTGTCGACACACAAAAGACTGCGCTTTTTGTCACCCGGAGGAAGGCTGCATGCCAAAACTCGTACGTGATGTAGACAGACGACAGGCCTGACAACATCGAGAGCATATGGCCAGAGTGTGTGTGCGTTCAGGTGTCTGCATGGGTGCTTTTCGTGTGTGCGTGATTTGTGCATGAAGGCACGGTGGGCCTCAAGAGACAGATTTTTCCGTTTGATTAGTTTTCTTTCTCAGGCCTTAGTTTCCCTCCTCCTGCAGCTTAGAGCAGAATACATTTAGAGGTACAGTCCATCTGGTGCTGTCCTGTTTCCAGTTTGTGTTTCCACATAATAAGCTTGAAATCAATGCCAGACATTTAAACACTTATAAAACTTCAATTTCTAAAGAAAAACTAAAAATTGAAAAAACAACTCTTGCTCTGGGAAACAAAGCTGAGACAAAGTTTAAAGATAACATCACAGTTTATAAGCAGGGTACCTGCAGCCTTACTTATCCATCCTCAAATACTCTCTGGAAGTCTCTCTGTGATTAGGGCAGTTTTCAAATCTTTTTTGTTCTGTTCTCAAAATTGCAGCAAAAAGCTGCTTCCTAAGGGAGGAAAATATCTAATATGTTGACTTTGAGCTTGTGCCAGTTTCAATAATGTAAAAGCACGGGGCACCCAAACAAAAAGTCAAGCAGAAAGCCTCAGAGAACACACTGACATCTCTTTCTCTCTTTCTGTCTGGCTTTCCCTCCGTCCCTCATCTTGCTGGTTTTGCAGAAAGTCAATATTGACCTTCAGCCATAAAGCAGGGTCTCGGTTCTGATGTAATTTACTACATACAGTAAAAGCCAAGAGATGTAAGGGAGAGAGCCCCCTCACACAAACAGACGCACGCATGAGGATGTATGGAAGATTATTTTGATTCTCGGTTATGTTACGACAAAAGCTTTGAAACAGAAAAGATGTGAGGGGTGGGGAGGGAGGAGCTGAGGGAGATGAGAAGAAGAAGAAGAAGGAGAGGATGATAACACAACAGAGAGAGAGAGAGAGAGAGAGAGAGAGAGAGAGAGAGAGGCCTGGAGGAGGTGTTAAAGGCCAGTAGGTGAGAGCGTTTTGTTGGGGGGGGGGCAGACAAAAGAAAGGCAAAAGCTTGAGAGCGGTGCTGGAGGGCAGTGAAGGGGAAGAAAGAGGGGAGACAGGAGGGGTGAGAGGAGTTTCAGGGTGGCAGTGAAGACCACTGAAGCTCTGCAGGAGTTTGGGAACCAGTGAACCTTGCTCTACCCCCCCCCACCCCTCCTCTTCTCACCCTCCCCTTCTCCATCAATGTGAGGAAAGCCTCCTGGTGTGCTGGCGATGCGTTTCCCATGAGCTTTAACATGCGGCCCATTAACCCTTCTCTGTAATGTCCTGTGCTGCTGTTTTCCTGGGTTCTGTGGAATCTTTATGGAAAACAAAATAATATTTTGCAGAACACAGAAAAAACATTTGTGGGAAATCCCGCGTGTCAAAGATAAAACGACAGAACTGGCAGCTGTGGCTGTGGGGAGGATGATCATGGTCAGCATCAGGACGATGACATAATGTGTCTGTTGTTCCACTTCTTTGGGTCGGAGTGATATTTTTCCCACTCAGCTGCTGAATAATTTGGCACAAAGGGTTTGTGCAGCTTTTCAAGCACTCCAGAGGATGAAATATCTCATCAGGTAAACCGCTGGATCAACGCGACCACCAAACTAACCTTACAATACTGGACATTTCAGCAAAACCTTTAATTAAATTAAAGGTAATTATGGTCAAAAGCTTTGGGCATTGATGGAATGGAAAAACAGACACAAAATGAGTTGGTTTGGCTAAACCTTAAAGATACAGTGAGGAGCTTGGACAACCAAAAGAGACTGGTGCAGCACCACTGTTCCTTTGCATCGAAAGTGTTTCGGTGATAGTCGAGGTGATCAGGATGACTACGATGACTGATTAGGGCACCTTAAAGTGGGAGGAGACCCTAGGATGGATACAGAACTTGATGGAGTGATTAAATATCTCATCTGGCTTAGGAACAACCCCCAGGGAAAAGCTGGAAAACATTGCCTGGGATTGGAGTGTCTAGAATACCCTGCTTAGCAGTATGGGGAAAATGATGGATGGATGGATGGATGGACGGATGGATGGCATTAATGTTAAGGAAAGATTGTGCTTATGGCAAATGAACTATAGCAAAGTAAACTTAGTGTTAGGAAATTAGAGTGTAACAAAGGCATTTCTTGCAGGTCTGGAACAGAATGCATGAAAGTCTGATCCACCATGTGATCATCCATAACCTCGACCCCCCGCCGTCTTACTTTCCACATCGCCAAAAAAAAAGAGGACAGGGCTGTGTTTGCAATGACTGTTGGCACTAGACATAAATGTTCACGTGCATAATGGGTCAATATCACAATAATTCCTAGGATTGATTTGGATGAAATCTTTACCTTTAACCTTGGTGATCCCCTGACTTATCTTCTGGTTTCAACATGTGTCTAATACAACACTCATATCTATTGTTTCTTGCACAAATTTTCTTACTCCAGCTTTTGCCCATCTCTCTTCACCCATGCTGCCTCCGTGCACTTGTGAAATGTCTGCTTGCAGATTTCTCCACTGCTCTTGGGTTTTTTTGTGCAATAATCCTGTCAAAATTCCCCAACCAGTAGATTGCCAGGTGTGGTATTGACCAATGAAACGATTTCTGTCTTTTTGCTGGTGCATTGACCTTTGAGGATGAATATAGTAACTGCCCATAAAGGAGACTCAAAGGAGTAAGTGGATGCACTCACAATAAATCAGGTATAGTGTCGCTGGTCTCAATCTGAAAACTGATGTCTTGTAAAGGTACAAGAGCAGCCTGAGTGCAAGGAGAAGGGCTGAGGCTTGAGTGTGGCTAATCTGTGCCATATAACCTAATGCAAGCATAGGCTGTTTTAGTGTATGTGCACAGTTTGAGAAAAACAATGCAAAATCTGGACGTGAAACAATGCCTTATGCCCCCAGATTGAAAGATTCTGAATGAGAACAAAGGGGCCATACATTTTCAGTCATCCGTTTCACACACGTCTCATGGCATAGATACAGTCCCATTTTAATCTGTCCAGCTCTTAAAACTCGGCAGTGTAATTGAATTGAAATCTCATCTCACTTCAGTCACTGCTCACTGTTGAGCAGGTTTCTCAAGCTTTTTTCAGTTTGAGAAACCAGAAGAGAAATCTTGTGTCCCCACGGGACCAAACTTAAAAACACTGACAAGTAGTGTTTGCTAGCTAGTAGCATTCTAGTGACTAACTAACAAACACACAAAGCAAACAAGTCAAATGCCACACAAACAAACACATGACTGAGCTGCTCGTTTAAGTCTCTTCTTTGCACAAAAACATTCTTTTGTCTTGTCTGGATGCTTAGAATGATTTATTTGGAGGTGTCTGTCCAATTTTGTGTAGTTTTAGCTCTTGAAGCACCTCTCAAAATAAACCAGACAAGGCCTCCCCTCTGTTTGTTGAATAACTTTGGTGAAGCCAGCCTTTCTAAACTCATCCTTATATATTCCTTTCTACATCCTGCACACAAGCAAGAGTGAGGGAGTCACACTGAACACTCTTAACATTATCTGAGGGGTTAAACATGTAGGGAGAGGAGGGATGTAAACAGCTCAGCACACAACATCAAAGCTGTACAGACCAGCTTATTAAAACAGACAGCTCCTCTTCTATATTAATTAGAAAAATGAATTCACATATCATAACACTGTTATACATTTAAATCTGCCAACTGGCAAACCTACAAAAATGTGTCCGCAACCCAAAACAAAGTTCTGGAGTGTGCAAAAAGTAAACTATTTTGCTTCTATTTGGTATATTGGCAATAATAACTGAGGAAGTAATTTGGGAGGGACATACAATAAATTTAACCTGTAATCCTTGTATATTAAAGGTCGGCCTTTTCTGGTCAGAATTTATGTATCAACATGTTTATACTCTTTGATGTTTTTGTTTTTGTGATGCTACATCTGATTAAAGATGTTGTATTAACTCTTCAATAAGATACAGAGTTTATAACAGTTTTGCCAGGTGGTTTGTTACAAATTGGACACTTAATATCTCTGAACAAAATTCCACTGAGACACCACCTAATAATGAAACAGTCTTGAAATATGTAAATAGTCTCTTAATTTATTGGAAGAACTTTCTCCCTCCTTTAGCAGGAAGTTGGAATATCTTCCCCAAAAAAAGTAAATTACACATGAAGTGAATCCACTGAGGACGTCACTGTGTGTCTATGAGTATGTGTGAATAGGCGGTGATTAGATTCAGTGCAAAAGCCCCTCTATCAGACACACCCAGACACGCAGACAGACAGCTCTGAGCTAATCCTGCAGAATATCAAAGAGAGTCCAGACTCCTGGGAGAGATGGAGGGAGTGACTGCAGAGGAGAGACAGACAGATGAGGGAGAGAGAGGTCAGGCAATAGGCAGGGGAGTTCAAAGAGGAGATGGAGAGAAAGAAAAGGAGAGAAGGAGGGTGCAGGAGAGAGTGAAGAGAGTTCATGTGTAAAATTAAGAGAGTAAAACCCTTTGTAATCTGCGACTTTCTCAGCAGCCGATCCCTGGTTAGCAATCGCTCGCTGGATCTCTTAAATCAGCTAAAGCTCAGTAAGCCTTTTCAGATTTATGCCGGGCTTCTCATAGTCTTGAAGGTCATTTTGTCGTCCTGTACTCCAGTACATGTCAATTTATCTTGCTAATGTGCATAAACACCTGGAATTATTTTATTCTTTGTATGCAGCCGCTTTCTCTTATTTTTTTTTTCTTGAGGTGCAGTAAGCACCGTACAGTAAGGAGGCCAGCATTGAAGTGTGTTTTGTCTGAGCCGCCCCCGAAGCCCGGAGCTGGCCTGCCTCATCAGCCTCCTCTTGTCCCGTTGCCCTTGGCGACACATCCCACCTGGAGCGAGGCCAGCACCCCATTAAGGAGATCAAAGCTGGACAAAGTGGATGAAGCTCTCTCGCTCTCTGTTCTGTCTCTGTTTCTCTTGTTCACGTGTTTACACCTGACATACCTTTTTCTCTCTCTGCACTTTGTCTCTTTCTCCTCTTAATATTGTTAAAAAAATGCTCTAACTTCTCTATTTGCTGGTTGTCACTTGGAGTCAATGGAGACAAGTGACAATGCTTCAAAATATTAAGAGTAAACTGGGAAAAAAAGGAAGAAGTTATATTTAATGTAGATTGTTTAGGAGTTTTTGTCAGTGACAGTTTATAGATGTGGTTAGCTACGCTGGCAATGGAGCCTCCCACGCCTTCAGCCTTATGTTTTCAGACATTAAAAATATTTATCAGGCATGTTTTCCTCCCTAACCCTTTAGCGCTAAGAGTTATTACTCCTCTAACTGTCAGCACTTTGCTGAGTGGGCAGTACTTTAAACTCAAAGTCATGTTAATACTACAAAGTCACTTCAATCCTTCATATTTAGCTATTTTTTCCCAGACTGACCACAAAAACTGATGCTCCCTGTTGTGTTGCAGGAGTTTTGAACATGAAACATAAACAATGCAGTAATGGCAAAGTCATGTATGAACAAAGTGGTTGGAAGATTGGGTATGACAGCCTTGTAACACAGACAGAGAGCTGGTGTTACTCCCAAGTGTCTCCTCGCTCCGTTTGCTGTGTTTTAAGGAACAGTAGCGAAACCGTGAGATTGTCTTGGACGCCCTCGTCCTCTGTTCACTCCGGGTGAGTGGAAAGTGGGAGTCATCTGAAAAGAGGCCAACTTGCAAGCGAGAAACTTGTCCAAAAATAACTCCATCAGTGTAAGGGTAGTATACAGTAATATAAATTAGGAAAGACATGTGATTTCAGCTCTCGCTTTTATTGTTTGTGGCAGCCTTGTGTAAATGTGTAATTTTCTTTAGAAAAGCAAATCAATGTCATTACACAGCAAATAAATCTGAGAGTTTATTCCAGGAGACGGTGAACTTAATTGTCCCGTGTTTCCTGACGTGTCATCCTGCAGCGATTGTTGTAATTATGCATGCATGTCATATACAGTCCATGTAAAATGCCTGCATGTCTCTCCACCTTAAACACAACAACACTGAGGATGGGCACTTGTTGCAGCTAGTAAACACTCAGAGTGTCACAATCCATAAATATTCATCTATTAGCAACTTGTCCCCTGTAACCTTCCCCCCTCCTCCCAACCTTTGGTGGTTTCCCGGACATAACGGGGCTGAAAAACAGTGTTTCTCTCACATCAGCATTCCTTCGCTGACACAGCATATTTTTCGGTCTCCTCCATGACTTCAGCAGTTTCTACAGTCTTTTTTTTTAACGGAAAATCCTCAAAGCCAAAAATTTGAAATTTGTCTCTCGACTTTTCTTTGGAAGATTTATTTAAAAGCTTTTGGTTACGTTTTGCAAGAAAGAGGAATTAATATTTGTGGGCAGGCTGGACCTGGGCCTTGTAGAGGGATTTCTGTTGTAAGAGAGGAGACCAGATGGAAATTTCAAAATGAAGCAACAAGATATTTTGTTACCAAATGAAGCAAAGAAAATAAATTAAACAGTATTATGAAACCCTAATTCCAAAGAAGTTGGCATGCTGTATAAAATGTAAATGAAAAATGTGTTTTTTTTCTTCCTCTTTGACACGTGCCTGATTTAAAAGTGTAAGTAAGTGCAAAGACAACATATTTAACGTTTGCCCCATCAACTCTATTGAAAACTGCAGATATATGCTTATTCTGAATGTAAAGCCGGCATTATGTTTCAAACAAGTTGGGACGAGTATAATAAAAGACTGAAAAAGTTGTGAAATTTCCAAAAACACCTGTTTGGAAAATTCCACACCTAAACAGGTTCACTGGTAACAGGTGAAAGGGGGATATAGAAAGGCTCAGTCTTTCGTAAGACAGGACGGGGTGAGGTTAACCACTTTATGAAACACGTAAGTGAATAAAGGATGTTACTACATGGGCTCAGGAACTTATGTAAAAACTTATGTAAAAACTGCTGTCAGTGTGCAAATGATTGCATTCCGGTTTCATATATGTTTAACACAACCTCCCAGCTATTTTGAATCAGGTTTGGAGAGTATTGCAAGAGTGTCAGAGATTCTTCCCTCCAGCAGGTTTTTGCACTTAGTCAAATGGACTGAGTGGCTGTGGAAGAGTTCAGTCACAAAACTGATCCGAGAACGCATAAACCTACAGTAAATACAAGGATACAAGGAAGTTTATTTGTCATTACACAACAAGTTGTATAATGAAATTAAAATGTGGTTCCCTGTCAATTGATTAATTGATTGTATAAAAAAGATAAAATGTTCTTTTATTTGCATTCAGTTTTAGTTTAACACATTTAAAGCAGGATTTTTTAAGCAATAAAGATCCTTCCAAAGTTACTTTATCACCCCTCTTTTTCCCTGACGTCCACAGAGCTTGTTTGTCTGAATCCCTCTCAGTGATTCTGTGTAGATTTGTCCCGGCCTCAGACAGAGAGCTGTCGGTTGTTTCATTGCATAAGGTGAAAACTAATAGCTTGCAAATCCTGATGTTCTTTCCTGCCCTGACATACCAAAAAAAAAAAAAAAATCTCCAAAAACACCTCAAAACTTGCGTCACTGTTAATTAGATTTCCTTTACTGGAGTCAGTCTGGAAATGAGACTCGCAAAATGGATCATTGCATCATGACAGCACGCTCATTGATGTTTTTTTTTTCTCATAGAATTGGTTAAATCCCAATTCCTACATGTGTTACATCACTGAAAAGTTGTGTGAGTGTTTGACAGTTATTTACGAACTATAAGGAACACTTCACATGACACTGCTCATAAGTCACCGGTCTAGACTCCAAACCACGTCAGGAGTCAGTTTGTATATGAGCTCATGTACAGTAACATCACAGGTGCAGTCTGGTCTGTGTGAGAGAGGAATGCGAAGATGTATCTGTGTGTATTCCACAGTATCAACAAACACGCATGAGAACGCGATGCCTCCGAAAACCGAGCGGGGTTAGGGAGTGTATAGTAGCAAATAAAGTAGCAAAGGTTTATCACTGCACCTACGCGGATGTGGACTTTGCTTGCATGTTTTGCTCGCACACAGTTTGATTCTGGCTTGCATCAATGTACAACAAGGTCAGTCCACTGGTTTTTTTAGTGAGTCAACCCAGCTGTGCTGCTCCCGCCAAGAGGAAGTGGTGGATGAATGTGGAAATTCATCAGAATTTTACAAATGAAAATAAAGAACTTGTTTTTTTTTCTATTTTGCCGCTGTTAAAAGGAAATCTTATCTGAACGTGAGGCAAATTCTGAGAAAGAAACACAGGTGTGGAGCCAAGTTTCATGACTTTGACTCAGCTTGAACTAAAGTAACAAATGTGATGACTTGGATTGGACTTAACACACTCATTCCAACTTGCCTTGGACTTTAATATCAATGACATGTGATTTTTCTTGGAGATTCATGGTTAAAAAATAATAAATTCCCTCCCCCAGGTCAAAAGATTAAAAAGTATTTTTGCTTAAAAACTGGAACACGAATCACTTAATGTTCCTTAATTTCCTTGATCAGTGACAGTGATCATGATTTATTCCAGGCAAGTGACACCTTTCTTTGAATCAAGTCAGCAGCATCCAATCAAGTTTTTGGGATTGAACCATAAAAAACTTATGTTATATTACTAGTCTCCAATTGAAAGAAATGATACAAATGACAGCTTTCGTACAATACTAATTCAAAAAAGTGTGTCTCCAAAAGTACAAGGGAGACAATTGACTTTGGACTTGGGTGCAAAGTTTTGAGACTTACTTCTGACTTTGTTTGGTAATGACTTAGTCCCACCTCACACCCAACAGCACCCACATTCTTGTTCACACCCTGGGCTTGCTTATCTCGCATCGATCACCGTACCTCCCTTCTGTTTGGTCTCCTCTCTAAAGTCCATCCATAAACTTCAACTGGTCCACAACTCTGCCGCTTGTATAATCACCAGGATCCTCTCCATTAATCACAGCACCCCTGTCCTTCAGCAGCTCTGACCTCACCCCCACCCCACCCACCCACCCATTACTATTACTTTTGGAAAGAAGTGCTGTCAGCATCCATTCTCAGACGCATGAGTAAGGGCGGATGCGGACAGTTCATGTGCGTATGGTTTTTTGTTTGTATTACACTGTAGACGTAGACTGTAGATTTTACACAGTCATGATGAAGAGGATGAAATGAGAAGAATCAACTGGCTGAACACCATTGTGCTATATAGATTTTTTTTTTTTTAAAAAGCATAATTTCCAATATAAAACAAAATGTTCTGTCTAATAATAATCATATGGCAGTGTTGATATGGCCATGTTTCTAGTAGTACTCATGAGAAATTGTCTTCAAGGTTCTGCTGGAGTGTTACAGTTATGAGTTTTAGCCTCAAACTTTACAGAGGTTTATACATCTGTCAAGCACTTTATTAAATTATCTTTTTTTTCAGAGCCCATTGCCTCTCAACCTCAAAGCAGAGGTCTGGAGTAAGCAAGAAGGTTACTTTGTGGATGCTGTGCTGATGTTCGTGTAAACAGACCAAGAATCCGCCTTAAACAAAATCTGACCTGAATACCTACTTCCATTTAAAATCACTTTAGAAATGCTTAAACTTTTCCTTCACTGGTATTCTATAAAAGTTTGCTTTTATGGCATGTGGGAACTTTTTCCACCAGCGTGTAGTGGGGGTTTGTGGATAATCCGCTTGCCTGTTTTAGCCTGGCTGAGGATCTGAAGAGGGTAACTTGTGAAACTCAGGTCAGTGGGGATCATTAAAGATGGTTCAAAGACACCCCGTTGCTCTAATAGCATTCAGGAGGCAACACAGATAGGGGTTTACAAACAGTGGTGGGGGTTTATTCTGAGCAGCATGTGAACTTAAACACAGCGAAGGTTTCCGGCTGCACACGTGCACTCAGGGAAATGAGTGAATGTTACTGTTTATCAAAGAAATCTGCCTCGTCACTCTTACTCTCAAATACACGTGGACTTCCTGCTCCTCTTTACATGACCTTCCTCTGCGTTTGGCAACAGCTCCACCAAAAGCCAAAATCAAACAAGGAAAGGTATCAGATTGAAGACATTTGATCAGTTTCCGTGGTGGTAAATTCAAACAAGCTTTCTGTAAAGGGAAATTCTCCCCCAGCTGCATTTACTGGCAGGTCTTCAGGAAACCCCGGCAAAAGCCATTTTCCAATTACAGTAAGTTGTCATCACTCTTCTCAAGTACCCATGCGGCACTGACGAGAAGCCCCCTGCCACCCACGGGATCGATGTCATGTACAGAAAGACAGCAGGAAGTTTTGAGCCTTTTTTGTTATTTGAAGATACAGTTGTGCCAACAAAGCTGTTACAGTGTCAAGCTTTGTGCTTAATGGAAGAAAATCAGTATTTCGTGCTTTTATATTAGCCAAAGGGGTATAATTTCCACATTTAAATTATATATATGAAGAAACACTTTCATGCATGATCCAGTCTGGCTGGCTTGAAAAAGCCTGACGTGGTTCAAATTTGAGTTCATAAAGTTCTTTTTACACACCAGCAAAACCAAGACTGGAGCTTTATGGTGGCCAGATCTTAAAATCCCTGACTAAGTCTGACCAGTCCACTTGTTTCCTCTAAGTCATCTACTTTCTTCTTACCTTTTTTAGGAGAGAAAAGATAAATTTTCTTAGTACCTCAAAAAAGCTGTACATCCGGAAAGTGGTGCTTTGAGGTACATGGGAACATAATAATAGAAAAAATGCTGATATACTTATTCAATCTTTATAAGTTTTACTATCTCCTTTAGTTAAGTATCACATATGCTAATTAGCTCTAAACACAAGAAACAGCTCAGTCTAAAGTGTATAACAATTCTTTTGCTTTTTGGGTATTTGGCCATAAATAAAAGGTCAAATTCAAATTTTGAGGTAATGATGGCATTATAGTTCATTCTGTGTGGTGCTTGAATGTCTGTAAACATGTGAGGGCAATTCTTCCATTGTTAGCTAGATATGTCAATGTCAAGCTAAAGACATGAACCTGCTGGTGCCCCTAGATGATCACCAAAGTCCTGGGAATTATTTCTCTGGAGTTTATGAATGTACGAGCAGAATGTCTTGTCCAGTTATTGGAAAGTTCCCAAAATATAAATGTCTGTTTCAAAGTGGTGGATTAAGCAGCATTTCAATCTATGCTGTTAGCTTAGCAAAACAAACATCAAATAAGCAAAAGAATGAGCTTGGTTGATACCACGGGGCAAACCATTCTTAATGGGAATAAAATGAAGCTATTTGGCATTGGATTTTCTGACGCTCAGCCAAAGCACCACTTTCATTTCATGCATACAGTTGCAAAAATTTCCTGCTGTTGGTGTTTGAACCCATGAGAATATTATATAGTTTTACCTGAGCCTCACTCTCAGCTCCAACAACAATCGTGCTGCTCTGTGAGGACAGTCCATGTTTTCATTTTCCAACCATATGGAACTGCTAACTGTCTCAGTGTGGGGTTCCTCTTACCTTCATTCATCCAGGGATGATAACTGATACATGCTCCTTCTCACTGATCTGCAAATCTGTGTTTGTCTGCGAGTGTTACTCATTTCTAGTGGGCAGCAGCTGTTCGTAAACAGCTGTTCCGTGAAAATGAGTTATTCCTCATCCAAGGCCAAACTCGCCAGAAGCTTTTGAGGAAGAGTGGTTCTTATTAAATGCCGCCTGACCAACAGTGCCAACCATGTCTGGGGGTTTTTGATAAATCCTGTAAAAAGTCTACAACCTTCAAGATTTAAGCCAGCATTTTTGTAGCCTGTCTTTCAGAATGAAAGCCTTTTAACTGTATCTCTGGTCTAAAAGTCAAACATCTTTAGACCATCTGTTCTCTGTTGCAATAATGTCTAATAATAGTTACACATCATACGTCAAAAGCTGATAAGATAAAGCATGACTGCTTGTGAAACTAGACATAAACATGCATTACTTTTATATTAATCACCCTATAGAGTTGATATGTTGAACATGTTAGCCAACAGATGCATATTTCTTCACATAAACAGAAACACAGTAATGTTAATATGAAATCTGCGTCGTGTTAGTGTTTGCCTGATAAATGTTAGACAAATGTTCACTCTCCTCTTAGCTCTTTTTTGGCCTCCTCATCAAATCTGGAGGAAAATATCTGCTTCTTTAGCAGCTAAACCTTCCACTGTGTTCTCCATCTACAGTCTTACTTTGTCTGGTGTTTGGTGCAAGGTGGGAAGGGAGCATTGGATTTATTAGAAATTTCTTGGCTGAAAAAAGTACATGCTGTGCCTGAAAAGGATACTTTTAATGTTGTGAGTGAATCAAAACACTCTAAAACTAAAACAATTAGCTTAAAGAAACCAAAATGCTCTGTAGAGCTGCATGAAACTGCAGAATTGGGTGATGGTAATCTTTGAGTTTGACCCTTTTTATAAACACATAATTGTTTGATCTCATTTTGATATAAAAATAGGATGAAAGCAGATTTTTAAGTTAATCTTCATGATTAACAGCCGTGTTGCTTGTCTGAGCCTCAGTCAGACTCAGACTCAAAGTCTTTCATGGACTAAAATTGGCAACAAGCAGACAAATAAGAATAGCAAATGTGGTTACCATCTTTTTTTTTGTTTATGCTGTCTGATGTACCAAATCTATCTTGCTTGGGTAACGTTTGAATCCCAGATTTTGAGAAAGTGCACAGACAGTGGAGGAATGTTAACGCTCTTCTCCAGTGACAGACTTTACACAGATACGAGCCAACAGAGTCAAGGTCAGACATTTTTTGGGATATAAACATAAGATAAATACATTTTTGAACAATAGGATCTTTTCAAATGTCAGATTTTGTTTTATAAGGAAGGAAAAAGTCTTCAAATGCTCACAAGGCCTTAAAAATACACACACTGTATTTTGGTGAGGTATGTGTAGCTTTGTTCTCTTCTAGGAGTGACAGAGTGAAACGAGGCTTTGTTTTAAAGTTACTCTTGAGGACATCACAGACCGTCACAATCAGCAAATGGGCGACCTCCGCCTGCCACCAAGTGAGGGGGAGTAGGAGTGAGAGACAGAGGGAGGAGGAGAGGAATGTTAGATGGAGTGGAGCAGTTCAGTAGTTATGCTTACTTTACTCTGTAGGTTAATTACCATAGTGACAGATTGATTACTGAGAGTGACAGAGGAGGGGGGTCTGGCAGCAGCTCCCAGCTGTACTCCTTAACCTTCAAACAGCGTATGTGTGTGTGTTTTTTTTATGTGTGTGTTTGTGAGAGAAAGTGTCACTTGAACAAGGAGAAATTGTTGTGTGAATAATAAATGGTTAAAAAATAATAGCATGAGTATTTCCAGACCTCTGTGGACTGACATCGTAGCCTGATTGGCTTCAAATTTGTCTCTCTTTGGGTTTGTGTGTGTGTATGTGTGTGTGTGTGTGTGTGTGTGTGTGTGTGTGTGTGTGTGTGTGTATGAGCGTGTGTGCTGGACACATGGAGCTTGAATAGAGTGTTTAGAGTGTCAGTATCCATATACCTTTAAGTTCAAGGGTCGCTGAAAAGGTCCTACACGTCACTGCAGTTGGAAAACAAACATATCAACAGAAACACACGCGATCGTTTTCTCCTCAGCAGGTTCTGGCACTGGTCACATCATTGTGTTGTGACAGATACAACAGAAAACATGTAACACACACTCTGCGTAACCCACAGGGCAGGCAAGAAATTCAGACATCGATACGAAGTAAATACACACTTGGATTCCAACCGTGTTTTCTTATATTTACACCAGTAAACATGGTTAAAAGAAACAAGTTGCTTGACCTCCAACATGAAGCCCGTCACACAGGTGTGTGTTTGTAGACTCTAGTTTCAACACAGCTGTTTTTTATTTACTTTTTAGGCTTCATTTGGCACACGAAAGACACAACACATCGGGTGTCTGACTACTGCAAGAAATCCGAAATGGTCCATGTACGTCTGTGTGTTTCATGTGCACCTTGACGTATTATGAATTAACAAATAAGATAAAAATACCGCACCCTAATTTAGAGCTCAAGCATGCTAAATCAGATTTTCACATCTGCAGCAAGGTGCCCTGAGCAACCTCATTGACCTCATGCTCTGACATTACAGATCTTCGAGGCAGTGAGGCGAGGGATGAGCCAAGAGACGGAGATGGAAGTGAAAGAAGAAGGGGGCTGTCTACGTAGCTTAAGCGGTTTTTTGTCTTCTTCTGTTGGGGATCAAAGCCAGCTCCTGCTATAAGAGCTGTCTCTCTCATAAGGAGGATTAGTAGGAAACAAATGCAGCTTCGACTCAGCCTTCGCTTTCTCTCGCCGAGGGAGGAGGAGGGGCGCGTTCCCATGCCAGTAGAGGTGGGTGCATTACAAGTATAAGGAGGCTAAATGACACTTCATTTGGAAAATATCCTGTAAGGTATTTTGGAAAGCGCTGTGAATAAGTTCATGATATCCTCACATGCACAAACCGGCCTTTTGATGCTGTGATGGGTGAGAATGTTGGGGGAAGCCCTTGTTCAGCCAAGATCAACTCCCGTCTGTCAGGCAGATAACCCAGCAGGTACGAGATGAAACACTGGAGAGTTGAACAAGTACACGGTGACCACCCTCTGTAGTGTGTGTGTGCGGGTCTTTGTCCTTGTGCAGTATCTGAAACCTAATGGGTGCTTTAGCCAGAAGTTAACCTGAAACGATCAGCATTTGAATTCCTTTCTTTAGCCAGCAGTAAGATATCTGTAAGCTCCATTTGTTAAATTTGGTTTATAAATATCAAATGTTACATATGATATAGGCCAGTGGCATGCAGGACAATGGGCAAACAGTTACTGCCCAGCTACTGCTAAAAATAAATGGCAATTAGATAATACCAAAGTGGAGACTCTCTCACCACATCAAAACACAGAACAGTGATCTTTACCTTGAATGATCTGGTATTGTCTGTTATTTTAATTTAGCCTTTATTTATCCAGGAAACCTTGTTGAGATTAAAAATCTGTTTTTCTAAGAATGTCATGGCCAAGACAGGCAGCAGCACAGTGATCAAAGTGTCCAACAGACAAAGAGCAGTCACACCTGCATGCAAAAATAAGGTTCATGAATACAAGAATCAATAAAAGAAAGAAAAAAAGCAGTAAATATTGGTCAAAATTGACTCCATCATAAATATATCAAGCAGAACATCTACAGCCAGATGTGTTTTCCTCCAAGTTGTTTAAAAGAGTCCAGCGAGACCAGTTCTTTAACTTTCAGGTCTTTTTGTAATTCCTTCCAAGTAAAGGGAGCAGCAAACTTAATTGCTTTTTTTTTCCCAGTTCAGTTCTGACCTTTGGAACAGACAGCGAGGGAAGATTCTGAGACCGAAGATTGTGAGATCCTGTATTATTCTGTTTAATGTAGGTCAGACGATGTGAAGAAAGTAGGCCCCAAAATAGCTTTGTAAAATAAAATAAGCCAGTGTTTAAGTCTACATGTAGATAGTAAGTAAAGTAGACCATCCAACACGTTCATACGACAAACATTGCTGAGTAAGGGTTATGAACATTAAAGCTTCATGATACACAGTGTCCACAGCATGTCAGCACTGAGAACAAGGCATGCATGAACTAAATATCTTGTGTTCATCTTGCAGTTCATAGTAGGCTGTTTTTCCCTGGAAGCTAGCCTAACCATTGGACGCCAAGTATTCCAAGTTACATCACTTGATCATCATCAGCATCTGAGTTACACAGGTTTTTATGGCAGATGATACACGTTCCCTGTGATTTCCAGAAGTAGCACCTTTGTCAGAGTTTGCGAGGATGCCCATCAACACACATGGGATGACCCAAACTGGTCAGGGATCATAACCTCTGACGAGAGTTGGGTTTATAGCTACAACCCAGAGACCAAACAACACTCAGCAAAAAGCCTGCAGTCTCCAAGTCTGAAGAAGGTGATAGTCAGGAGGGAGGAGAGGAGCACAATCATGGGCATGCTGGTGGTTTTCTTTGACATGCGTAGGGTACCATAAGGTCAGACTGTCAGCGTTAAGTACTACTGTGACGCCATAAGATGCCTGAGAGAGAACATTTGGTGCAAATGACCTCAACTATGGCGCGCTGGCAACGTGGTCCTTCAATGTGAGAACGTGCACACCCAGAGTTGGACTCACAACAGCTTCTTGCAAGCAACAAAACAGTTGTCCCTCCCAGCCTCTCCTTGCTGAGTTTGGCTTTCTACAGCTTTTTTTGTTCCTCCTTAATAAAATTTGGTCTCTGAGTCATATCTGTAGACCCAAGTTTCAGGCCCGTGATGAAATTACAAACACGTATGTACCAGTGGACACAAAAACATGTGTAACTGATGATGACTAAGAAATGAAACTTGGAAAACATGCTCACAATAGTTATTGGTTGCACCTGCTCCTTGCACATCAGCGTGCAGCTCTTCTTTCTGAGCCACAAAAACTTAGAAGTTTTTTATCCCACTTCATCCTGGGTTTGATTAATAGTAATTAATTCATTAAAATTTATTGAATTTACATAAACATTTATGGTTACTCAGGTTAATGTTAGCCATGATGTTGAATTCTCTGTGCAAGATCTGCAGAAAGCTTAAGACTGAGACAAGAAAATACAGGATTCTGTATTGTCACTGGAGTGTGTCAATGTCACTCAGTGATAAATATTTTTAAGATTACCATAGAAATGATTTCTTTTTTTGGTAGATATTTTCTAACAAACACTGCACATTTCGTATATTTACTGTCTGCTCGAAATAAGCTGAAGATGTCCAGGCACCATGCAACAAGATGTAGGAGACAGACTTTCATCCCAGAAAAGACAAGCATTAAACCAGGAAACAGTCTGTTTCAGTCTGGTTGTTGTAGTAAACACTTGATTTGCACTTTGAGTCAGCTCTGCTTGCCTATCTGTGAAAGTCACCGCATGCCTCTGATGCAGGCAGAGAAACACGTTCCCTGTCTTCATGCCTATATTAGGTCGTCCTATTTGATATCAAACTAAAATAGAGTTGTGCAGCTGTCTGTCCCACCTGGCCGGCACCCTCCACACACAGGTGACTCTGCCATCGACACCAGGACACACTGTAACTGAGATTGGCTTCTGTACAGTGTTTCTTTGATGGTGTGTATTTGTGTGTTTGTGTGTGCGTGGTGTGTGCCCACGAGGCATGAGGGACAGGAATGGCTGATGGAGGCCACAAGTATTTTTCATTAATAGTCCTGTGAAAGTGCCGTGACATTTCCAGGCCCCACTGTGCCTCTTGACACGCTGTATCTGCCAAAACCTGCATGGTCACAGCCGTAACCTTCTCAGACAAATGACAGGCACGCCGTCACACTGACAATCATCATAATAAACACAGGGGGATGTGTGGTCAAAAGATGAGTCATGGGACTGAACTCATGGTGATGGGGTGATTTTTACTGGTGCCAAAGGACTAAATGTTTATGCACTTAAGGCACCACGAGGGATTGAAATGTCTGGTACAGTACACAGTTCAACACACTGCAGGAAATGTCACATCTCAACTGTATAATGACTAAGGGATACATTTATACACACACACACACATACATATGTATACATATATGTCACATGCTACATGCATCTGTATTGTGACTAAGGGATATATATATATAGCAAGGGGAAACTACTAGTCTGGCTCTGTCCCAGTGTTCAAGGGTGCTTCCAGCACCTTTACAGCTCAGTTATAAACATGTTATACCAAAAATAGTTTTATCTGTACAAAAACAAAAGATACTTAACGCTGTGTTTTTTAAGCTTACCAACTGTTTGTTGTAGCTTCAGTACTAACAAACTTCTCATGTAATTTAAGATTCAGCAGAAACTGAATTAGCTTATGTGCCAAAATGTCCAACTGTTCTTTTACAAATATGTTTAAAAAAAAAATAACATAAGTTTACAATTATAACAATACAAACAGTAAAATACAAATAAACAAAATAAAAAGAAGCAGAACAGGAAGTGAAATGATTTGTTGAAATGATCTACTTTCCTTTTCATAAAAAAAAAAAAAAGTGGTGATAGTTAATTTAAATCATGTCTGTGTTGAATCTAACTTTGCCAAATGCAAATAAACAAACTTAAGCAAGCCAAACACAGACTGAAGGCAGCTAATTAACTCTGTGTGCACACACACAAACCTCAGCACACTATAGCAGTGTTATTTTGAGGAGGGGGGGTTACCAGGCTTGTAGTTGTGCCGGGTCAAAACACATTTCCTCCTAAAGTGACAAGCAGAGGGGCTGACATGTTCAGAGCTGTTTCACTTTGTTTCCTTTTTATACACAAACAACGTCCTACTGTCATCACTCCATCCTTCAAATACCAATGGGCCCCCTTAAGAGTACGGCCTCAGCGTTGGCCTCCAGTCAGGCCCCATGACTTCTCCTGGAAATGTCCCTGAGGAAGGAACTTTCACTCACTTTGAGCTCAGAGATTTTCCTTTTTTCCAGGTTTTCTGTATGCAGTCTTACATCAGGAATAACAGAAATAAAGCCAAACATGCTCTGCTGATTTAGCAGCCAGTGCCACATTCCCTGACAGAAAGTTCCCTTCCATTGAAAGGTGCCCTCAGAAGGACAATGTCGAACACCACCAATCCCCCCACCCCCATGTCTTGTGACATTAGGATTGCATTACACTCCAACTGACATCACAACACACCCACCCTGATTTTATTTTACAACTGGTAGTCAATCTCTCACCCTGTAAACCTGCTGGCCTGTGTCAGTGCGCGTTAGTGGGAGTTTTCTCACAGGTTGTCACTCTCACAGCTGTTTTTTCTTGTTCTCCGGCTGTAATTTAAGCTACTCTCTGATGATAATGGATTTAACAGGTTCCTCTGACCAGATGTGCTCGGCAGCCTCGGGGACAGACTGCTAAGTATCACATCATCTTTATTTCATCTCAGGTGGTCCTTCATTTTTCAGCCAGGTATGGCTCACCTGGAGGTCCTCGCAGCACCTCTTTATTCCCCTTAACTTTCCCGTCAGACTCCTCACCTGACAGTTCTTATCCTACCCTTAAGGAAGCCTGGCCTCATGCTCCATCTGATCCTGTCTGAGCCCTTTTCCTTACAGCTCATCCACCCTGAAAACTCAAACATCAATGTTAATAAGTTTATAAGTCATCTAAGGATAAAAACTTTAAGTTAAAATTTACTTAAGTCAATAATATCTCCATATTTATATTAAGTCAGTGAGAAAAGATTAGTTGATTCCACTTATTTCCTCCATGTGTATTTACAGTGTAAATACTTTTTTTTTATTTTAAGAGGCTTAATGATGAGGATTATTTGACAAATTGAGCGGGCTCCTTTACGAGATTCCTGTAATATGATCCCTGGTGAAGTTACTCTGGAGCTTAAACAGACATTTTCCAGGAGGTAATATTTTCCAAGTTAACAAATCTTCCTCTATCTTATGAGCAAGGATGAGACTAAAGTTCTTGCGTTCACTTTATGAAGCATCCCAACCTAAATGACGACAAAGCCAGCATTTCTACACTCTTAACCTTTCCCAGATGTGCGATTGACCGGAGAGTCAACAGAGAGTGGAGGGTGTGGACGTAGTAGGCGCAGCAATGAGATGGGAAAGCAGTGATGAAAAGACAGGGAGAGCAGAGCATTGGGAGAAGGGGAATAAAGTGTAAGTAAGGGGAATGAGACTGTGACTGCCTCCAGGGGTGAGTCAGGGGGCCAGAGGTAAGAGAGATGGGGGTCTCTGTGCTGTCTGGGTGGTGGGGACCACAGGGAATGACAGAATTATTAAGAGGAGCATCTGACAGGAAATAAATACAGTGTGGGCAGGATCGCCAAGAGGCAGCCAGCCAGACATTGTTGAAAACTACAATAAACTGTTTAGTATACGGGTTAAGAAAACTTTTCATAGCGTGCTGCACCAGAGAATTCATAAGCTTTGCTTCTCGGACTGAGGGTATTTTTTCTTGCACACTGAATCATACAAACGCTCTCATTTGAGACATTCCTGTGGGTTTCTCTTATTTTATTTCTAAACTAGGCTGTTGACTTTATTTAACTTAATAAAAAGCTGATAATTGAAAGTGTATCAAAAGACTAAATTAACCCCAACATGTTTATTCTGTTTTATGGAAAAAACGCTTCATTGCTCTTGTTTTGTTCTTGTTTGTTGAGGTTGTTGGGATGCTTCTCCAGAGATTAAGTTTCATCATGTTGTGTCTGGGTTTGTTGTGATGTGTTGATTAACAAACGAAGGAGAAAGACAACTAGATACTTCAGTAGCTCCGTTGGTTAAGGGTCATCCATCCTCTCTGTCATTCGTAGAAGGATGTTTGAGAGGGAAGGAATGAAAGGCATGGAGAGCACCAACTCAGAAGACAGCTGTGACTTTGAAGTATCCTCTTCATATATGTCATTGTCAAGAGTTTTCAGCTAAAGTGGATCCTGGAAACCCTAAGAAACAGATGAAACACTCCATGGCATAGCTTCAGACGGAGTCAAGGAACAACATGAAAGAACATTTTTCTCATTCAGTTGAAGACATAACTTATTTGGCATCCTTTTTAGCTTGCGGTCTCTTTTGCAGACACAGAGTTGGCTCGGTTTCCAGCAGTTCCCAAGGTAATAATTAGTAAAGTTAACAGAAAAGCAAGAAAATGTACCAACAATCACAGAAAAATGGTAAATTAGCTTCAAAAAAGGCAAGTCAAACATTATCTGACTGTTTTCACAGTTTAAGTGACTTAAATGAGCATAAAATTTGAAATTGTGGCTTCAGGGTAACCAGATGACCTCCCTTCGATGTGGTCGGGACATCCCAGAATGACTCCACAATAAAGAAAGCAAATGACTACACTAACACTTCCTGGCCAGAAGGTCAGGATATCACTCATGCAATTTGTAATATTTCCTGATTACTAAACACAAAGACAGTAGAAATGTTCCAGGAGCTGTGTCTCAAAAATAAATCAAAAGAAATTGATTTTAAGGGGAATTCTTTAAGCTAAAACGTGGTATTAGTCAGCTTGAGACAAATGAACAAATCAAATATTTATTACATTAGAATCTTATGCTCATAATGTTTTGTTTTACAGGCAATTTTTTAAGAGATGCATGAATGTCTAAAGAAAAGGACTGGACTGTGGACTGTTGTTATGATTGAAGATTTTCTTTGTGTTTATCCCAAGGCTAGTCCGGTTCCAAACCTCTAAATTACTACTCAGATCTCTCTTTTCTTTAGTGATTCAAATAGGCTAAGTGGTGTTTATTGGCTGCTGTTTCTCTGGTTGGAGAACAAACCTCCAATCAGAGCTTTATTGGCAATGAATGAGAATGTCATCTTTCGGAAGTACGATCACAGAGAACTTGACATAAAAATGGGGTTGAACATTAAAGTGATTGGTGTAGTTATGCGGGTGGTCAGAGGGTGATTCACAGCAACCGTCAATTCATGATCAGGGGAACATGAATGTCTGCATAAGATGCTATGAAAGTCCATCCAAAAGCTGTTAAAGCATTTCAGAGGAGTGGAGCAACAAACTAACTGACACTGTAACAGAGCCATGCTGCTAGTGTGGATAAAAACATTAAAAAAACTGACATTCATGCAAATATTTTCCATAGCAACAACATCGGTTTAGTATAAAAAAGATGGTTTTGACAACCCAAATTAAGATATAGAATACAAACTTGACGCATGACTTCACATTTACTATTTTTACATGTGTTTTTTGGAAAAGAACAGAGTTGTTCAATTTAAGGGGTCAAGCAGTCACCACTGTGCAACAGGCATGAAGTTGGAGCAACATCCGTGAAAAATGTGTTTTCCGTTCTTTGCCATCCAGACAAAATATCCCTTCTATATGTTTAAGTGAGCATGAAATGCCACTAGTGTCTGCTACAGCCAAAGGGAGTGTGTGTCTATTCATCAACATTATCTTTAACTATCAGAAAAGTAATATTATTCTGCGTGTTTTTTTAAAAATGTGACCACCATGCTTCTATGAAAAAGAGGTAATTTAATTTCCAGCAGGGCCTCAGTCCACAGAGGCGTACTCTGCTTGGAGCGGATCCACCAGGATCCCCTGCTGGGATGTAAAGATCATTGCACCACACAGCTGTCTATGCATGTCTTTAATAATACCATAATTTTTGGTCTTTATTGTACCTGTAGAGGATGACAAAGATAATTTTATTTCTATGTTTAAAAGCTGGCTTTGAAGGCTAAGTCCCTGGACATGGGCCCTGAGGTCCCTCTAACTTTTACAACACTCCAAACTTATTTAATAAGAATACAATATAAACAGTCTTGCGTGCATGTCTTAATAAGTCAATTGAGATATAGGTTATTGTGATTTTAATTATCCTTCGGTTCAGTGCTGGGATTCAGCCATATCTTAAGAATGAGGTAAGAAAATTATACCCCAGTGTGGGACAAAAGATAACCATGGTTGAAGTGCTTCCAATAGACCGTTGTAAGAGCTATACAAACACATTACGAGGATTTTGGCCATTGTAAAACCTCAAACTGATAAAGTAAGCTGTTCTGTTTCAGTGAGTCTGCATTTGAATAGAACACAAACATTGGCAACAAACACTTCTTTCAAAGGAAGAACCCCAGGGGTCTTTGGTGTGATTGGCGTTCGATGTGATTGCAATCTGGCAGAAGTCCCGGAGAAATGTTCGGAGACCAGCACCATATGATACGGTCAGGTTAGAGGTTGTCTGTTACTTGTTCAACAGAATTAGCGCCTGGACAGACGGCTTTCTGCGGAATTCTCTGCGGAAAAGTGTGGAGCCTTATTAAAGGAGAAATCTGGTTTATTTCAATCTGGTGTATTGCAGTTGTGACGCTATAGTTTATGCAACTTTGGACTTGTCACCTCCGACATAGGGATTCTGGGAAATGAGGACCAAGGGACAAGCTGCGCGAGCCTCTGACAGATTTCCAGTCAAACATGTTTGCTACTTAAACATTTTCAAACATGTCTGAGTGAAAGTAGACGCCTGGAATAGCCATTATGGCTAGCTGCATAAGGTTCTATGTCTGAGGCAACTTGCAGACTGACCCTGCATGTCTTGTACATGCATTCACATGTATCAGGCTGACTTTCATTACGGTTATGATTTCTTCAAAGGAAATTCAAAAAAAGCTGGTTGTCATGGTGGATTAATACATGGATTATTATGAAGACAACTGAGTCATCTTTCTTTGTAATTGTATTCAATCCAACAGCAATAGGCAGATAAAAGAAGGCAATAGAGGGGAATTTTTTTGCAGAGAATGGAATCTGTTGATTCCAGACTTGGAGAATGGTTGTGTCCATGGATGTGAGCGGTCCAAGCTGTGTAACTACAGCAAATTAATTTGAAGCGCTTATCAACATTGTCATCCTGCACACTTAGTTTTATCTCCCTAAAATCAACTGTGGATGAGACAGAAAGAAAGAGAAAGAGAGAAAGAGAAAGAGCACAGCTATGTAAATGATTATACTATGTGTGACTCATCAGCAATAACACTAGAATCTGGTTATACATTTTCCTAGATCCACTTTGGTTCAATTGCAAAACAAAAAGAAGTATTATTTCATTCCTCAGAGCAAGTACAACTGGAGTAACTATCATGCAACAGCAGCGTTGGATTAAAACTGCAAAGTGTATCTTCTCATTTTGATTTTGCAATCTGGACTCTTGCAGGCACCCACTAGACTTCTCTGGCATGAACTCACACTAAATGGAAAGCTATCAATAGCCTCACAAATGTAAATGGGCAAGTTGCCCTGGATTTAGATCCCCTGCAGCCATAATGACCGTTCCAGACGGCCACTTACTGTTTTTACTTTTTACCAGACTCAGAGGAAAGTGTTTAAAAAGATTTATGTTTAAAACCAAAAAATATGTATATATATATCAATCAAATATTCTCAATGGAGGTGGTTAGTACAAATTAAGCATGAGCCGTTGAAACACAACACTAGCTCTTCATGAGGAGTAGACTAATTCAAATAAATCTTTATTATCCTTTAAGACATTATATACAGCTGGTCAGATATTGTAATCGGTAAGAATGAATAAGTGCACTATCATCTGTATCTGTATAGCCAATTAAATTATGTGAACCTGTGTCTGTTCTATAATTGTGTGGAGCTTAAACCAGGAATGGGTGGTGATTTTTACCAGATGTTGGGGGGACTAACATGAAGTTGTTAACATAAGCTTAAAATTGTAATGGATTCATCTGATGTTTTATATAATTATAATTTGTCAGAAAACTACTTACGTAACAGTCTTAGAATTAAGGATAAGATCAATAATTTTAATCATAACAACAAGAAATTTATTTACAGAACAAGCAATTTTGATAAATAAACTTTAGTGAATCAATAAACATAAAGTTTACAGTATGAGGACATAAGAAGCAGAATGCTAGAACTAGAATCATCAACATTACTTAATACAATCTGGTGTATTAGAGTAGGTGTCTGTGTGTTTATCACAGACTAATGTTGATGCAGCTAAACAATGAGGATTTTCCATGATCACATTATTACGCATGTGCTGGATGCTCGTTCCAGTAGAGTTCTCTGATCAATAGAAAACAAGGCAGATGTTGTACATCAGGGCTAGCATTCATTCACACTGGGAGGACAAATCCCAGGTGAAGTGAGATCAGTTAAAAAGTATTATTAATTTATAGACCAATGTGGCTATGCATGCCCCAAAGGGCTTTATAAAATAAAAGATAAAAGACTTGGTCACATTTGATGGTGAGGACAAACATAAAACAAAATAGCTACAATCATCCTCATCTTTTTGACATTATATATAGACTTGCAAATTAATATATGAATTATGGTTTCCTGATATTAAATAGCAGCTTAACATGATACAATTATTGATAAGCAAAAGTGACATTTACCACAGATGTACTACAGTTCAGCTGAGTTTCTATTCCACATGATACCTGCTGGAAGAGAAAAACAGCTTCTCATGCAGGATCCGGTGCAGTTGGGATTTGAATCTGCCCAAATATTTACCGTAACAAACAGTAAAGCCCACTAAAGGTACTGTAGAGCCCTCACTTTCTTGTGATAGAGTTGCAAATATTTTGACAGTACATGAGTTTAATGATGGGGGACTATCCTATTACTAGTAGCATGCAAACTATACCTCCTGTCAGTGAATGCTCTGTTGCCTCGGGTTAGGCAGATATTACTTCAGGGAACAGAATCTCATTCAGCAGGCAGGTAATACTGTCTGCGTCCTCGGAGACTGTTGTCTGCTATCTGGATTTGAACAGCGGTGTTCACAGCCCAGAGCGCAAGAGAGTAACATGATTTTCTGGATGATGACAAAGGTATGTCTTCCCAGTAAGTGTGGCCTTTTGTGTTGAAGATATATCTGTTTCACATTACTGTGCCTCCTTAGGTTTACCCCGCAACTCATTCAACATACAGCTTCAATAATCAGAGCCACATTTCTGCTGCAGGGAGGGAGTTTTTTTTTTATGAGGTCCAGGTTGTGATCATACTGTCAAATTGCAGTAGATGATTATTCTGTCCTAGTTAAAAAGTCTCCCGACCTTGACTAAGTATTAAACACAAAGCTGGGTTAAAGAATAAATGCTTTGTAGTTGTCTGTTAGTCTTCAAAAAATTTGGAAAATATGCTTATTGAGATGAGAAGATTGATACCATTTTCATGACCTTAATGGTAAATGTACAGCTGGAGCCAGCAGCCTTATAGCTCAGCTTGGTACAGAAACAGGGATCAGGAGGTCACAGCAAGTCCACATGGAGTGATGGATCAGGTCATGGCCTAGGGCGAACGAATGAGATGTACAATTCTCGCTTCATGAACTTGCACTTCAACTCTTAGAGCTTTTGCCAAAAGTTTGGAATGAATAACTTTTGTGATGTTTCTGTTTTGGGTCATTGAAAATGTCCAGACAGCAATTTCTGGGGAAAAATGGCCAGATTTGGCCTTCATATATCATCTCTATTTACCATGTGTGGATTCAGCAGCTTATTCTGCACCGTGCTGTAAAAAGGGGCGCCCCTCCCCTAATGCTGAATGTATGTCCTTGCGTCCATGTGAACCTACTTGGATGAGCCCCTGAGATGGAGATACCAGTTCACTGTAGAAAGACTGATGTTGTCTATTTTCTTTAACAGTTTTGATTTGTAATTTTCAGTTATCCAAACAGAAATACAACAAATATTATTGACAAACTGTCTGCAGAGAGTTAAGCTGTACAGGAATGTAAAACGAGCTGAAAAACTCTCTCTTCTACCTCAGGCCATGGACTTATCAATCACCTTTCTGTGTCAAAGGTAACAAAATACATATTCTTGCGCCACCAAAGCTCTCTATTATGTAAAAACAACAATTTGTCATTTTATGAAGGGTTATGTGCTTGAATATATGTTGGCTGAGACCAGTAACTTTTCTGGAAACAGTCAGTCTCGCTGTTATTCCCACTTCCACTCTTTGTGATAGATAAATGGCTGTTGGCTGTACCTAACCATACAGACAGTGGTATCAGTTTTCACCCGTGTACTTGTAATAGTGAATGTTGAAATACTTCTTTGGTAAAATTTTATTATTATCTTTTTACATTTTATATGATCTATTTGTGGTTTCTAAGCTTTGAGTAGGTAATTAAATATTTGTGTTTAATTTATAATATCGCCTTATTTTGCCAAGAAAAATATACTTATTGAGGAATTCCACATTGATGTAAAAAAGTCACTACTTCTACACTCACTCAAGTGTTTCGTTATTGAAGCTGTTAGTGGCATGGCTTCGGTCCAGCCCTCATTTAATTTTTGGTTCCGCATTGAGCACAAACACAAGCTCTTTTTGAACTTGCAAAGAGATCTTCCTCAGATCAAATATCTGCAGATTTCCTGAGGATCAGTAGTAGATGAGCTCCAGTAGTGATTGGGTCATGTAGAACTCTTACAAAAACAACAGATATATCTCCTTAACTTCAAACAGGTGGGGTGGTCAATGCAGGAAGACTTCCTCAATCAGTATCATGGAAAATGTAATGTACATAGAAGTGCATTGCTGTGAAACTCAGATAAAATGATGGCATGCACTCGAGGAGGATAAAAACAACTTGTACAGCAATGGCAAGCCATTATTTACTGCTGAAAATTATCTATGATAAAATATTGTTTAATAGAATAAGCTTTTGGTTGAGATTTATAAATATGTCAAAGTGAAATTCTCTCTGGAGACGAGTATGGGACGCTTCAAAGAGCTATCTCTTTTTAAAAATGGAAACTTGCTCTTCACGAGGGGAGTTCAGACCTGACATGATCCAGATGCAGCAAAAGAGCTTTTTTTTTTTTTTTTTTTTTATAAAAAACTTCCGGTATACAAAACGTAAAGTCAGTTTGATAAAAAATTAAATCATAAAGACCCCCCGTTAAAACCCC
>JAPZDV010000010.1:10483394-10508106 GCA_029814665.1 Acanthurus lineatus
TCACGTGGGGAGTTCAGACCTGACATTATCCATCTGCAGCAAAAGATCTTTTTTTTTTTTTTTTTTTTAGAAAAACCTTCCTGTATACAGAACGTAAAGTCAGTTTGAGAATAAAGTAAGTCAGAAAGACCCCACGTTCAAACCCCAAAACAATCATTCGATGCTAAATCTACATAAATAATTTTGCCATAATTTATTTATTGTTCTTTTCTATTTGTTCAGAGGGGTTTCAGTCTGTTGGTTGGTCCCCCCAGTACTTTGGTTTAGACTAAAATAGCAACTACGAGGTTTGATCAAAACTTCTGAGACTGTTCTTGTTGCACACAAACAGATTTCTGCACAGCAACGTGCATGTAGCAGGTTACTTAATAACATGTAAATGAGCATTTTTGATTTCCTGTCTCCTGAGCCCAGTCAGCACTGTGTCTGAGTTTGCAAAGATCCATGTCAACAGGCCCGAAATGACCTAAACTTCATGACAAGGACCATCAGGTGATGGAGTCCATGGCCACCACCCAAAGGCCAAATGGCAGCCTACGCAATGGAAGAGCTTGCAGTCTTCAAGACCAAAGTTGTGTGTGTCAACTAATGGCATTCTGGTAGTTTGCCTCTTTGCCCCCTAAGCTTTCCAAATGTCCTATAATGCAAAATTCACCCCATAACCATAACCTCCTAAAAAAACCCAACTTAAAATCAACCTCATCTATATATTAAGCTAATGAGCTCAGTGCTAAATAAACATGGTAAACATTAGCATTTTGGGCCATGATATGGACATTTTATCATACAGATGTTATCATTGAGCTCAAAGCAAAAGTTTGGCTTCAAAGACCTGCTAGCATGTCTGTAGACCTGTTTGTGTGATTCAGTTCAGGTTTTCCAGAAGGGATATCACTCATATTTTAATAGGATGCTCTCTTTACCAGCTAGAACTCTTCATTCTTATCCGTATGAATTACTTTACTTATGGTGAAGAGATTACCCTGATTATCCTTGCTAGAAGGTACAAATCTCCCATCTCTCAAACAGCTGTGCAGTCAAAAACATGAAAGCGCACATGAGACACTGATCATCAAATATACGGGACATGAGGGACCAGAGTCTTTGATGCTTTTGTGTGTGTTTTTTCCCCCGTACGAGCATATGGGGAGACTCTGACAACAGGGTGTTTATCGGACATAAAGAGACTTAAATCAGCTGAAAGGACGTTGTGTTTGTTCTTCTCTGTACTTCACTGTGTTTCTGTGTATCCTTGCTGTTCACTCCACACTTTAATCCCTTTCTTTCTTTCCGCTATCACAGCCCATGAAGGTCTCTTGTGAGCTCCTGGTGCTTGGGATCATTGTGCTTTCCCCAACAAAGAGAAAACATCCCACATTTTGTAAATGAGCTCTTGCCAGTTGGACAGGTTTTTTAAACAAGCATTGCAGCAGGGAAGGGAAGTCTGCTCCTCTGAATCCCAGCAGCCAACAGTTTGTTAGGGGTGATATCTGAGTTATAAAATCAGATCTTATTAGATTTTCACAATATTTTACACAGTTAACACTTTCTTAAGCCCTCTGATGCAAGTCCTTACCGTCTATTTACAGATCTAAAGTGCTTTGGGGGACACTGAAGATTTAATTTATCATTGCTGCGATTCTTGTGAGCTGTGGGGAATTTATCAATCATAACAATGATTTGTCTCTTTTCCAGGTTTTTTCCTTGGAAAGCATTTCTTGTTTGTCTCTCCTTAATGGATATAAATGTATTATTTCTACGCCAGCCAGAATTTTAACAATCCAGGGCCTCAGACCGAGCAAAAACAACTACTGCGAAAAATGTAAAGGTGAAAAAAAAGAAACCCTCAGTTTAGCTTTCACTTTTTTATTGCCAACTTGAAAATATAGTAGATAATCAATCATAGAGTACCAAACAGAAAAGACTTAAGCAGAACCATCTCTAAAACCTCCAATGTGTCTCAAATGAATTAGCATTAAATTAAGTCAGCCGCAGAAGAACCAAGGTGGCACCACGCCCAGGTGTCAGGGACCATTTTTGTCTGCAGAACCAGTGCCAGTAAACCCACAGAGCAATCCAACACTTACAACAAAATATACAGCATATGGTAAAATAGTAAGATTTATTTCAGAAATTTGAAACATCTGGATGGTAGAATGGAAACATGTGATCCCAATGCCTCCATCCTATTCCCTTCTATAACACCCAAGAAGGAGTGGGTGTTGTGGCTAGTAAAAAGTAAAAAGTAAAAAGTGAGTGATCTACAGCAGAGAATTACCAACACTGCCACTTCAAGGCGGTTAAAGACAACGGCTTATATGCTTTGTCTCAAACTCAGAGCCAAATACGGTCTAAAATGGGTTTACTCCATGCAGTACAAATAACAAAATGGTGAAACAAACGTATAGCCTTCTTTGTTTAGACACACAGCAAATAAATTAAGGCTATCTGAGTGAAGTTGTATTTAATCAAAGGAGGAAATTTTTTTTTTCAGCAAGCAAAGCGAGATTATGTAACTGCTGAACAAATAAATAACACAATTTTCCTCTCGTAACCAAAAGGTTGAATTCATAACTCACGACACACACCATTGCACAATTCAGCGCACTCAGGGGCCTTGCTGCTACACTTTCACTGGGTGCGGACCAGTAGCTCATGATGGCTAATGTTAGCGAACTCTAGCCAGATACTGAGTCAGTTAAACGACTTAATGACTCCTCTTCACTTGTGTTACTGTTTCACTATGTCCTAACTTGTCACAGTTGCATGTTTTAATGTCTTTTATCACTAAACTAAAGCAAGAAGTGTACACGGTGAACCTGTTCAGGTGTTCATGTGTGTGAACAGGCTTTATCAGTCCAAGAATTCCACTTGGTAAAACCTTGATGGACTGATATGATAAACAAGGCTAAAATCATGTGACTTATGGGAAGAGGACACCTAAGTGGGCCAACTTTTAATGTGCCTTGATAGCTTATCTACTTGTAGCATTGGCAATAAAAATATGGATGTCAGGGGGGTCTTCAAAAGTGAAGCCAAAATATTTTGATTGCCCCCCCTGGTGTCCAGCTGCAGTAAAGACATAAATCCTGACCCCTCCATTAGGGGTGCATGCCAAATAAATTTTCCTTGAAAACGGTTTCTCAAAGTTTTAGGGTTAGGGTTTAGAAAGTACTACTCACACTGATCTAAGTTCAAGTATTCATGTTTTTTTTCTAAGGTTGGACTTTATTATAGTTACTTGATGCTAAAGGTCACGATTGAGTCATAATTGACTCTAGGATCAAGTTGGGCGGCCGTTTGGGCATTATCTCAATACTGAAGCTTAATCCGCTGATCACTACTGTGCAAACTGTGGCACCAGCGCAGAATGACAGCACCTGTGTCAGAAATATTTGACTAAATTTTGTTTTTACAGTGGGAGGAAGTGGAAACATTTTGTCTTTCTTTATTTGCAGCCACTTACTTGCCTACAAAAAGAATGTCTATGGGAAAATATTGTGTAATAATAATGAATAGCTCAGGGCCATTGGATTCCTACTATATGAATGATAACACTCACGACATCATCAAACCTTCAGCCAGTTGGTTTTTATGATAACTCTGTTAGCTTGTGCAATCAACTGGCAATAAAAATATTAGCTTGCTAATGGTATTACTGGCTTGGTGACCTTGTGATGAGATTCTTGCCTTACAGGTAGTTCTTCAAGAGTCTTGTTGTTCCACTTGCTCTCAGCCAGGTTGCTTAATTATGATGTCTTTGCAGCAACCTACTGAAGAAAGTTTTAGGAAATGAACACAAATTACATGTGTAGTCATCCTGTAATTGTCACCCTGTAATTCAGTCAGTGGATGTAGTTAATCTGTTTTATGGTGGCAAATTTCCTGAAAGCTGACACATGAAACTAGAGTGAAAAAAAAACTCTTTTAGTTCTCTTTAGAATGTTATTTCATGTGAATGGAAAGAGTTAAATATGTGAGTGTGCCACTGGATGACAAAGCAGTTCCTTGGAAAAAATAGCTCTTCCTTTCTGACTGTTGAGTTCTGTGTTTGCCCGCCATGGAATTTTACTGGAGAGTTTGCCCTGTGTTTGACTGCCCAGTCCTTATACATATGAGTGAATGGGAGATGGAAGGACTTCAGGTTTGCTTCTTTTCAGCGTCCACTCTTTTGTTGAATCATGTCTCTTTGTGTTGAGAAAATGCCTCCTAATTAAGCCTGATGCATGAAGACTGGGGGAACTCTTGACTGATTGCTGTTCACTGTACTACTCCTTCCTACTGTGGCATGACACACACACACACACTCACGCACACACACACGCACACACACATGAAGTAACATTTTTACATCCTCATTCAGGGGATAAGATGTATTGGACATGGTGTTAAAAATACAACAAAAAAAGCAGTAAAAATAAGAAAAAAAAAAGGTCTCAAGTTGTTTCCATGAACGACCCCCAACTGGGAAAGGAAGAGAACAAGGGACAAAGATCATGTACCCCATCAGGGAGCCCACATAACATGTCTCGGAGGTGCAAGAGGGGGTTTCTTAGGTCTGAGAACACATTGCCTTGGAGGAAAAGTCATTAACTGTCTCAGTTTTTAATCCACTTGCAGATTATAGACATTTAATTCCTTCATTAATAACGCTTCTTTTACAATTATGGAACAGGATCAGTTTATTTAATGTTCATAGCCTATATAGACATAACACTTATTAGATGTAATAAAAACTGAACCTACTTGGCCTGTAAGTGTTGAAACTGTGTCTAGTGTCCTTGCTGACATCCAGTCGAATGTTTTTTATTTTTTAATCCTCAAGGTCTCACTGACTGTCTGTTGCGGCTGTTTCAGGGTGGCTGTCTGCAGATAGTGGGAGGCAGTCAAACAGTGACAGTTGAGTGAAGCAGCACCTCACAATCACTACTGCCCCCTGCTGGGCTTCACCTACAACTTAGCCCGCTCTCTGTGCATTACATATTATTCAAGGTATTCATCCAGTTTCAGTCATTGTAGGCACATGAGAAGAGGAGACAGACTAATGAGGGTGAATAAAACGCCGAAGTGACCTCCTTTAACACCAAGTTTTTTTACAAGCCAGATGTGGTTCATATAAAGGAGGGCTATAGAGCAGAAGGATATCTGCTGCTCTCACTTTCACTCGTTTTAAGAGAAAACATCATCATTGTACTCGAAGGTTGCCTCACACAGCCTGTGACCTTTTGACAGCCTAAGTATAATATCCACCAGTGAATTCAGAATGAAAATGTCCTTGAAGAGCCATTCTTTCTATAAAATATAACTATAAAGTGCTCTATAAACCCCCATTGTATATTGTGGCTTATAAAGATAGTTAGCAGAAATAAATATGAGGGATGATTGACAAGTCCGTGATGTAAGGTAGAAAGAGATGAGTTGAAGGTTCTCATTACATGCACGTGCAGCTTAATACTTTGAGTGATCCCGCAGACAGTTTGAAGTAATAACTTTTGTGGTATTTCTGTTTCTGCCAACTGAAAATTGCAACTCAGCACTGTCTTCTTGCAGTCATGTCTCCCTGCCATGTTTTAATTCAGCATCCCATTTTTTTTTCTTGCCATGCTGTAAGAAGTGGCACGCTGCCCTTGTGTTGCCTACATGTCCTCGTGGACCTCCTGGGCTGAGCCCTTGAGACGGAGGAGGCGGATGACTGCATGAAGGCCGACGTTTTCCATTTTCTCAGACAGTGCTGACTTTTAATTTTCACTTACCGAAAAGAGAAATACCACAGAAGTTATTAACTTCAGACTCTCTGCATAAACATCCAAAGAGTTGACCTGCACTTGGATGAAACAAGAGCTATAAAACTCATCTCCTTGTGCCTTAGGCCAAAAATGAATCAATCAAGTCTTGTACGTAAAACTATGTGATGAAGATAAGCGAGGCAACATTAGAGTAAACTGACAGATTTCACAATTGAGTTTGAAGAGAATTTCTTACTCATACAAAGAGGGAAAGATTGGTACATGTTAGCACCACACTGAGATAAGAACGATGGTGATGAAATGCAAAGTGGTGAAAGGAGCATGAGACTCTGAGATGGAAAGGTCAACAAAACTCAGTTTAATAGACGAAATAACCCTAGTATGACACCTGGTCAGAAGTGACGAGGGTAAACATGAACCAAAAGTAGTGTCTGTATTTGTTTAGCTACAAACAGTTTACTCAAAAACACCATGGCAACACATCTCACAAATAAAAGTGGTTTAGAGATAGAAAAAAAACCTGCAGAGTCAAAACTATCACAAGTTTGAGTCAAACTGTCACGTCAGAGTAGGATTTCCCAACAGACATTTGCAGCTTTAGCTGACTGAAGCTGCAGAAACAATGAACATACATCATTTTTGTCTGGTTCTCTCTAGTTTAGGGAGCTTTTTAAAAACCCGGTGTGTAGGATTTAGTGGCATCTAGAGGTAAAGTTGCAAATTGCATCCAATAATGGCCATAAAATGCTGGAAAAGGCCCTGTATATGGCTAGTGTTTCCTAGCCCACATTCTGGGCTTCTGTAGAAATGGATGGTGCAACTTGGCGCACTGTGTGGAAGAGGACTCCCTCTTCCATAAAAGGCTCATTTTAACTTATGAAAACACAGTATTTCTTATTTTCAGTCAGTTATACACCAATAAAAAACATCAGTTTTAAGTTGCACCATGTTGATTTTTATAGTTTAACAACCAAATATTTCCTTCAGGAATTGGTGGAGACCAAAACAGAGCTAAAGAAGAGTGAACATTTGACCTAATTTGTGAAGTTGATTTAAACACAACACCAGATATAAACTTGTGCTACTCTGTTTTGGCTTTATATGTGCACTAAAACTGTTTACTAATAGCTTTATGAGGCCCTTTTAAATTTACAAAGTAATCTTATGACAGTGTTGTGTTTACAGCTTGCTGTGCTACCTCCAAGTTGCAATAAATTCATTAAAACAATCAAAGAATGCAGGTCCTATCTTAATACATAAACCTGCTGAGCAAAACCCATATATAAAATGTGTTGATGTAGCATAGTGTAAGAAATCAAAGGATGAAAGTTAACAGTTCCAGCAAACAGAGAAAAATAGTGGCAGCTCCTTTAATATAATGGTCACCTCATAAGTCACATGACCACCTGCCAACAGGCTTATAGTTAAAAAGACTGCTGTTGACTGAAAACCATCTGGTCCATGTGAGAATGCCGCTGCAGGCGTCATGGCAACATGCACGAGGAGGAAGTTAAGAGCGCATGAAGCCATGGTGGGAAACCGATCCAGGCAGTGCTACACAAATCAACACAGCATGAGACAGTCATGTATCACATAAAAACATGTTTCAGAGCCCATACAAATCACCGGTTATATTTTTTTTTGTTTTTGCCCCTACAGGTGAAACATGATTCTTTCATCTAAAACAGATGGAGTGGAGAGAACTCCAGGTAAAACTTTAAGGCTACGTCCATGCTATTATGTTTGTTTTAGAACACATAACTCCTGTTTACACCTGGTGACCCCACTACTCCAGCTTTTTTGAGACTTTCTGTAATGCTGCTGACCCTGTTTGAGTCTGAAAGCTCTGAGGTTGTGTTGTAGTCTCGGCAGGCAGAAACACTTTCGGACAAGAACAAAGATGTAGACACCCACATTTGTTTACTGATTGGGTCTTATCAGGTCCTTCCAGGTTTGACTGCCAACCTATTTTGTCTGCCGTCATAACTGCCTCATACTCGTGTGTCTTCGTCGTTGGTCCAAGCAAGAAAATCTCTTGTCTTGCTGTCCTTCTTCTGTGGTTTTTCCTGCAACCACAGAACCAAACCTCTGCTTCCTGTTTACAGCAGAACACACATGCCCAGCTCAGGTGAATGATCATGTTACATGCATTTGGGCTTGTTTGAACGGAGATTGTTTTAGTTTAAAAAATATGTTTTTAAAATGAAAACATGGTCATGTAGATGCAGGCTTAGTTGTTAGTTGTCTCCTCATTCTGCTGAGATGTCCCCCCAACCCTTGCTTTAATTGACTTCCTTGTTCCTAGCCACTGGGGGTGACCCTTTAAAAGGTCAGACAAACACAACTCAACCGAAGGAGGCTGGACCTCAGGAGCCACAGCACCAGGTCCAAACTCAAACAAAAACTACACCCCGGTGAGAAGACAGAGAGTACAAAATGTTTTCAAACTTTTGGAGAGGACCACTCAGGAGCCAAGGAGCTGTTGTATCACAGACGATGCATCCTGCATGAAAACTGTACCGACTCTTAAGGGGCTGCTCGTCATACATGAAGTGTGCATTAGAGAAAGACAGATTGAGGGGATTATATGTTAGCGTGTGTACGTGTGATAACAGGCATGGGGATTACGTGTGTGTACGGTTGTGTGAGAGAGGAGGACAGAAGCTGGTACTGTCAGTGGGCCAAGTTGCGAGAGAAATGGGGACAAGAGCCTCTTCAAAGAGCGGTGAATTTGTTGGAGAAGCCAGTGCCATTCAGCACGTACGCCCCAACAAGTGCGGGAAGGGTAGTGAGTGAGTAGGCTGAGAAACAGAAGAGGTGTAGGGGGGTGGAGTTGTGGGGGGGGAGAAGATTCATGCCAATAGCAAGAAAGCTTTACCTAAGGGAAAAAAACCAAGCAGACTGGATGCCATTGTTACCCTTTAGGCTCACTTCCTAGTCGATGAAACCTGTGTCTCTTTCTCCGGTTGTCTGCTTTGGCGAGCTTCTTCCTCCTCACCTCATTTTACAAGCAGTGGGGGGCTTTAACCAAACTCATTCCCTTGAAATAGGCTAATTGTGTTCAGTTGACTTCCTTGATGCAACAGCCCTTACAAGTTAATCACCCAGGAAAGCCTCTTAGTGACAGCTATGCCTTAATTGCATACCAGACTGTGCCCATCAATTTGGATGGCAGCAAATCCACACATTCCATCTGCATGGGAATGAGACATTCTGTCGAAAACTTTGGGTTCTTACCAAGAGAAATCTTTAATGCTCAGATTGTGGAATTCAGTCATTTTGATTAAAGTTACCACCCCAAATTCAGCTCAGGTCCCATGGAGTTGTTCTTATGACCCTCATGATGGGGTTTTTTTCGTGTTTAGACTCTTCAGGAGAAGCTATTACCAGGGACCCTTCAGTCTTCACCAAAAACATTTAAGGCAAAACAAACTGACCAGTGTGACAATAAAAGGAAAGCGACGGGGTGGGCTTGGTTTGTTTTTGTGTAATGGGACTGTGCCCACTCATCTTCGCTCCTCTCTCAGCTCCTCTCCTCGTTCCATGCTGCGTTTTAGCAGTTTATCCAGAGAAGTGGGGGTGAAAACGCTAACCTTTTCCACACAGCAATAACTTCCCACCATGACATCAAACCAACATTGCTTCAGTGTCCCTCAGCGCTCGCTGTGAAAATGTCAGACAAGCTCTTTTCATCTGAAGGAAATCCTATCTGATTTACTCTCCCCTCTCTTCCTCAACTGAGGCGCCTGTTTGTACAGGGCCATGTTTCATTTGAATATCAAAGCCTGTGAGGAGGTGGCCAGACACTTTAAATGCCATTTTTTGGGCTTCTCTCAAGGAATGTGACTACTTAAGTGTCCTTGACGAAGGAACCTGATCAAGCGGACAATGCTTCCTTTGTGGCAGCAGGGTGACGGTAATCTTTATCTATCTACTCTCCGCTCCGTCGACGTGATGAACACAAAAGTCCATTTGCATTTCTCTTTTCTAGGCTTCGCAGTACAAATTGCTTTTGAGAAATTGTTCACCTTTTTAGCCATGAATCCAATCAACTATGATGGTTAAAATGCTCTTGAAGTGTCTTAAATGTATTCTCTTTTTTTGTGCTGATACAAGTGCACCTTCTAATATGGTGCTTGCAGAGTTGCTAAAAGAACAACTTCATTCATTATTTTGTGTTATTTTCAACTTTTTCTGACATTTTTTCATATATTTTCGGACATTAAAAAATTGTCTAAGAAATGATAGCATCCCTTACCTCAACTTAATTATGCAATGTCAGAAAATAAACAACAAAGATGTTCACTGGCATCTGCAACATAAAATATTTCACCATCAAAATTACCCTCAAAATAAAATAGATTACAAAAACATCACTAAATAGTTAATTTGAAGTCAAAATAAATGCAAAAGTGTTTGTACCATGTATACCTTTATGCGTGCCCTATGTGTGAGTATGGGCCCTGATTAAAAAGTGGTTTTGTAGGCATTCTTGTAGTTTGTCATTACCTTGAAAAAATGTTGATGATTGATCCTGCCCTTGAGACATGCGCCAAGTTTGGGTTCAATGAAAAGGCTTTTCCTTTTAATGTTATGATGAAATCATGGATATATAGAGAGAGAATGACGCCACAGGAATAGATTGGTTGTAGGGGCTGGCTCCACTGGTCAGTCCTTAAAATTGCAAGTTTATAATTTAAACAAAATAAGTTTGCATTTTATTCACCAATTCAACAAGATAAACAGTATTGTGGGGACTTAAGATTCTGGGTTTCTTAATGGACATTGGTGCAGCAGCTGTGAGCTACAAAGCTGGTTTACTTGTGCTCATTCATGTGCATCCATGTGCATGTGCATGTGCAAGACAAAACAAAACAGGTCTCCACTTTCAAAAACATTGCTCTATAGCACTACTAGTGGTCAAAAACTCCACACTTCTCATTCACTTGCAACAGAGTTCATCTTTTTTTATTTTGATGGTCTGTATCCATATATTAGCAAAATATTATGTTATTGAAGAAAATGTTGCATACACATTGAGGCTTCTGGCCAACATAATGTTTCATATTATAAATTCTTCATATTATTTGAAAAGATCCACACTGAAGACAAAATATGATAGTCTTCCCCCTAAATTTGGGTAACTGTAAAAGATCCTGCAAAGAGAAGCCACATATGATGGCTACTCTTCATCTTATCATACAGCCCTAATTTGCACAGCAATTATTTCTGTAAATGTACTTTCTGTATCCAAGAAAAGACTTTTCCACTATTGCAGCTTGGTTTACTTTCCCTAATGTTTTCTTTTTACAAACAGAT
Organism: Acanthurus lineatus; assembly: GCA_029814665.1. NCBI lineage: Eukaryota > Metazoa > Chordata > Actinopteri > Acanthuriformes > Acanthuridae > Acanthurus > Acanthurus lineatus. The sequence continues at coordinate 10,494,461 of JAPZDV010000010.1, forward strand.
GAAGTCATGAGATAAATCCCCCCAAAAGCAAACCAAAACATGACAAGTTGACAATGGCACAGTGTTCTCATGATAACACTATCAAACACCAAATCTTTATCTTCTCCGAATCTTTTTATCTGGGAATGAAGGAGCTACCTGTATCTTCTATTTTCTGCAACAAAAGTTTAGCATGTTCTTACACTGCTCCTCTAGGTGTCTCTCATACTTTCGTCTGATGAGTGTGGTATGAATACAGGTAGGAACAGTGACTCTTTGTTATGTTATGTACTCAGTAAATCTACACAAAGGAACACAAGAATTAAAGCAGTAGGATGTGGAGGAAAAAAGGATATGTCATGCAGTTGTATTGAAAAGTGTGCAGGATTTATTTTGCCTTGCATTAGCATGTAAGGTTTAAATATTCAATTAAATACATTTACAAATACATTTTAGCTCTTCATTGATTTCTTTTAGAGACTTAAAAAAAATCTTTTCTAGTTCTGTGATCTGGATGCCAGTGTAACCCTTTTGCTGGGGGTTCTCCATATTTGAGACACTTTTTCAACATGCCATGGCTTAATCTCTTTTCCCCCTTGTGTTTAATTTTATTTGATAAAGCGCGACAATTTATTTTGTGGGTAATTATAATCAATTAGATTCAGATCTTGGCTCATAATGTGTTTGTTCACTGAGGCAAACTTTTGATAAAAGATCATAAACCCCTGTTTATCTGGACTTGAAAGGAATTCCCCCTCGGCTATGCAACCATTTTTATCGGGTTTGTTTAATAAACAAGGGCAATACACGGACATGAGAGCTATTTAAGTTGATTTATTTGCTTGTGTAACCTACTTTCTGCTGGGATATTTCTTTTATTTCTCCTTGCCATTACCGACGTAGTAAGGGATCTTCACCAGGAGTGTCGCTCTCTTTGCTCTCGCGAGAATTAGAGACAGGAAGAGACGAAGGGGAAGGTCAACAATCGAACATGGCTGCCCGCAGTGTGTTGAGGTCTGTGTGGACCTCATTAGCGGGCTCAAAATTAGGTTCCACAGGTACTAACGTGAAGCTTCAGCCGTGGATAAATGTTCCTCAGCTGCCGGCTTTAACCATCCAGAGCCGTGGGATCCGCCAAGGTAAGACTTCTCCGCAAACATTAAGATTTTAGCCTAGCAATGGTAGCTTAGAAGAGGTAACTGTTGACGTTAGCTAGCATGTGAACGTTAAGACACTGTTATTGGGGGAATCTCAGCAGTTACTTCATCACGCGAAGACTTGAGAAGAAATGTGCCCCAGTGGAAAAAACGCCTTACTTTAATTAATTTGAAAAAAAAAAACTGAAATTAATTTCCTTAATTACATGTTTGACTAAAGCCATGTGATAACTGAGGCAGTCACTCCCTCCTTAAGTTGCATCTTCACGTTAAGCGCAACATAAAAATTTCCAGAGAGAGTCACATTGCATTACACAGAAGGTGATGTTGTTGAGGATTTCATACCAGATTTAGTTCCAAGGTTTGTTTTTTTTAATTTCTCCTACTTGTGATTTAGCTATAACGAGGTTGCCGGAGTTAGTAAGATTAGTTATTTTATTAGTGTCAAACTAATAATTGCTTTGCATTATATTTACTGAAATTGTGTTTCAAATAATAGGAAGGCACTAAGAAAGGCATTCATGATTATGATTATTATATAACTTCTTACATTATATCTGTCTGTTTTACAGTGGTGGAGAAGAAAGAGGGTAAAACAACAACAGTAAGTAAAACAGGCTGTTATGTGAGACTGAAACGGTTATTGATTATGTATTTACTTTTTTTACTTTTTACAATACATACCCAGTGTTCTAATATGATATTTGTTAAGGAATTTTAATGATTTCTGAGTTAGCAGTAAGCAAATATATATACATTTCTAATTTTTTATCTATGAAGTTCCTATTAGATTTGTTTTCTTTCACATCAGGTTATTTTCTAAAGGAAATATTAAAAAACATATGGAGTACAGTGTTGTTTTTATAAACACTTTTTATGAATGCAATAATAAAATTGTTAGTGAGTTTAAGTTTTTAAATAGCAAAAAAACATTGCAATTCATGAATTTCAGCAGTAATCACTCATTCAAAATTGATGACTTGTATTTGTTTGTGTTAGGATGGATGATATAGTTATAAAGCACTACAGCTCAAGTTTGTGAGATGTAAAGAGCTGCAACAAGGGCAAGTCCTTTGACCTGCAGTTGGGCTCTTCCGCAACCAATAGTTAGATGGAATATCAGTAGAGAGGAAGTCATGTTTCTTTTACTGTAAAGTTCAGTCCACCCAAACAAGGAAGCTAATATGGCTCATATTTATGCTAACAGTAGTTATGTTAATTTCAGATTGAGGGGAAAATCCTGGACATTCCAGCAGCACCACAGCCTCCAAACCCCCAAGCCAAGTGTCCTATCTACAGATGGAATCTGCAGAACAAATATAACTACACGGTAAATTAGTCCAGAGTCATGTGATAACCAAATTATCTCATATATATTAAGGCAAGTGTATCAGATATGTTAAAGTGCCCCCCCCTTTGTTTAACCCCCTCCAGGATGTCTTGCTGCTCAGTCAGTTCATCAGAGCAGATGGAGGGATGTTACCCAGGAGAATCACTGGTCTCTGTCCAGAGGAACATCGCAAGATCGCTATCTGTGTGCAGATGGCCCACAGAGCAGGTCAGTGTGACTGCCTGCCCTTTGTAGGTCAAATGACTCTTGCCTGTATGATCTATTTGGCAGTAGATACCTTAACTTACAAGTTTACCATCATATATTGATCACATTTAATTTATCTTGTGAAATAGCACATATTACTTACAGGCCAAGTCTAAAGTATCAAGGCTGAATTTGGTCTGCCTGTCATAATGCTTTTATATAATTTTTTTGGGTGAGGAAGGATAGTGATTCTTTTGCAACTAATTAGTCAATTGTTTTCTTTTTAAATTTTTATTTAAACAGAAATGCAACTAAACCTCACATTTAAGAAGCTAGAACATGCAAGTGTTTGTCACTTTTGTTTGATAAATGCTTGCTCAATTCTAACAATGCTTTATAATCTCCTTTCATTTGATGAAATCACTAGTACAATCTTATTCCAAAAAAGTTGAGATGTTGTGTATTATTTTAAAGAAACAGAATGTGAGGATTTACTAATCATTTTTGACATATACTTGACTAATAACATTAAAAACAGTATAAACAGTTCATTGAAAGGCACAGTTATTAACATGCAAGCATGGGAAAATGTTTACCACTTTACAAAACACTTGATTGTATGTAGGATATCACTGCGCAAGCTCAGGGACATTTTGTTATGCCATTGTTGGTAAATATAGTTCATTTACAAATGATTGCATTCTGTTTTGATTTGTTTTTTGGAATCAGGGTTGTACTTTGTTAAAGTGCTAATGTGTACGTTCAATTGTGCTAGATTCTAGTTGAAAAGTTTAAACCTTAATATGTCACAGAAATAGAGGCCAGAGGATTCATCGAGGATAACTCCACTTTACTAATGACTTGCTGTTTCTGAATTTAGTACATAAGTGTGACTTTTGTCTTTGTCTGTGTTAAAGGTTTGCTGCCTGACCACAAACCCAAACTTCCAGAGGGCCATGTCCCAAAGAGGCCCAAGCCCCAACTTAACAGGTATGTACACATGTCAACTTATATGTGTTTCTCACCATTATGTGTATCAACTGTCAGCAGCAGACCCTGTGCAGCTCAAGCTAGCAATAACTCTTACATCCACATCTGCTGTTCATTGTACAGATACCTGACCCGCTGGTCCATTGACTCGGTGAAACCCATCTATAAAACTGGACTGAAGTGGTGTAAGAAGCGCATGTCTGTTGGCCACCCAGCACTCAAGGACAACGTGCATTATGGCGTCAAGCCCCTTTATATAAAACACTGAAGGAGAGGAAGCCTGAGGAATCAGTGCAACAACTGAACGAGAGTGGGTGGGCCTTTTATGCAATGAGTGCAGTTCCAAATGGACTAACTTTTGTCACACTGCCCTGGGAAAAGGCCTAAAAGCTTCATCCATCTGTATTTATTCTACCTTTTGTTTATTAAGCTGTGTCACGCTTTTAATGAATCATGCTCAGCCCTATCCAGAACCATCCATTCTGTCTCTGTTGGTTTTCAGAAAGCCCTTGAAGTGAACCCACTGACAACTTTATGTGAGCATCAGCTGTGTCAATGTTACAGTTTCAAAGTAGGTGGTATGTTGACTGTGTATACTCAAGGCAACACAGATGTGCAAATAAAATGCTCTCAACATGTGTTTACTGTGAAAGAATAGCTTTTGTGCACGAGAACTAAATGGAACAAAAAGGGAATGACTGTACCTCTTTAGTTTATTTGTTTTAGGAAAAGACAAAGTTCTACAGTGTTGCATTTAATACATTTTGAGCATTGATGTGGTGTTTGTGGCTGGGAAAAGGTGTTAGATGTCTCTTATAGCATGAAGGGTAGGTCTAGGTTCTTGGACCCATCACCGATATAGAGGTATCCATGCTGTGGCGTCATCGGCACATGGTAGAAGGTCAGGCCGAGCCACAACAGGCTGCGAAGCACGCGTACTTGGCTAGCACATTCTAACTGAAGACTCCATGATCCTGCACACAAACAAAGAGGACTTTTTGTAAACAATTGATTTTGAGCTGCCATTTCATGTTTTCTGGCTCCACCATTAAGCTGAACTGAATAAAGGCTGCAGTAATCTTTCTTTTCAGTCTAAGAAAATTATACTATTCACATGCTAGAAGCAGCCTAGGGATATCCAATATATCAAACCTTTGTGCTTTTGATGTCTACAGCCCTAACCTGTTTCTCAGTATGTTAGGGTGTGACCACAAACCCAAGACCCGGGAAGTAAGAACAAGAATTCGATCTGCTACTATGTAAACAAACCGTAAACGCCCTTCTTTTAGATAAAAGGGAGGTAATACTGCTGAATTAGATGGTTGTTGCACCACTTTTTTGTCTTTGAACTTTTTTGGCAAAGCATGACTCAACTAAAAGTAAAACGACTAGAATTTTGTTATGTAATGTGCAACATGTGGTGTCCAGGTTGTAACTGTACTGCTGCAGGAGAAGAAATCTAAAGCCATAAATCAGGAGGCGGAAACAGTTTGCTGGAGTTTTGGGGAAAAAGAAGGGGAGTACAACTAGGGGTCCCAGGGGAAAGCACCTGTCTTTTGGTGGAGATACATCACACCCTATTTTCCCCAGGGTCCCATTTAGGAAAAATGTTAACTTTCTCCTTTTCAGCGAACACATGAGATCGGCTGTTAAGAAGTTTGCAGTGAGTGTGGCATTCAGACAGCTGTGTAATGTCTGCTGCGGTGATGACATTGCTGACTTCCGTATCAACTCTAAGAACACACACAAACATATACACATGTGGAAGCCCTCTTAAATCAGACATCTGTTGGGCGCTAAACATTTTTGCTTTCACACGCACACTTGTACATCCAGAGCCTCACTTCATCTACACTCACTGCGGGCTGGAGTTCATCCAGCTGTGCAACAAACCTTAAAAACTCGCTAGACGTGACCAAACATGACTCAACTCACATTATTCTTTTCAAAAAGTTTGCTTAGTGTTTTCCTTCAGGGATAGATTTTTTTTCAACATGTAGTACTGTCCAAAAATCTAAACGTCTAAACTTACCACCAGAATTTATCACACAGACCTAAAGACAATAACACACAATGATATATTTGACAATAATAAAAAAGGTCAACACATCCCAAGAAGTTAGAGCAAGTTCACTGTCACGCTGTGCTAACATTTTCAATGTCTATATAGGACTCTTTGGGGCTGTGAATAGTAATTTTTAGCAATTGTTTCTTTAAAATGAGGTAAAAATGGAAACTGTTAATTGAATTTTTATAGCTTTGTCCTGCAGTTGTTAAATCCATCTAAACAGTTAACACCCGTTTGGTTTCTGGTGACATTTAGCCATGTACTGTAGGCTTCAATTCTTAGTTTCTTACTCAGTTTCACTGGGAAATGTTGACAGTTGAATCATCTGTAATTTTTTTTTATAAAAAACCTACAGCCTGACTCACAGTAGCTGGGTAGTGAATCCTAGACCCAGTATATTTCTAAACCAACAGTGACCACTGCAAAAACATAATGATGGGCAAAGTTAAAGGGAAACTGTTTCAACATATTCCCAGAAAACCATCTGGTCAGTGGGTTGACATCGGACATTTTAGGATTTAATTGAACCATTTTACTGTTAAAATGACCTTGTTTTTACTTTGAAGAAACCCCTCTTGACTTTCCGTCAGTTGAAATTACCACAATGATTTATGTGGAAAATCACACCTCATCAAATTGTAATGTAGCATGGCAGTTGGAACACACTGACTGAGAAAAGCTATTGTTGTTCCACCGATACCGTAAAGGCCTCAATAGCACTCACACATGCTCAAAATTGCTGTGTAAATGGGTCCACATAGTGAGATGACCTTTTTCTGCACTGGTTTGGTTTGATTTTTACTACAAAATGTATCAGTGCTCATAAGATAAAAAGGATAAGCTAAAGATTTGACCAGTCTTGTAAGATATGACATTTGTTTGAAATGCATGTGATGAAACAATGGCAAAACATTATATGTGAGGTAGACTATGCAATATGGATTCACCTTTAGGTATGTCATCACTCAGCACATCTAGGAAGTCAATCGCTGGGTTCAAATTAGCAGTTTCCAGGATGGATTTCTTCTTCATGTGCTTTGGTGTGCTGAAGTGAAGGTAGTAGTCAAGCTTTCCTGCTTCTGAGTGAGACAGACCTGGGGAGAAAGACATATGTGTACATACATTTTCAAACTCATTCAAAGCAAACATAAGGCACACACACAGAGAATTTATGCCAGAATATACCTAGGCATATAAATGTATATTTCACAAAGCAGATATCAAGTCATTTTAAACATACTGAAATATCCCCTAAAATGTTATCTTTCCGATTAAACTAATACCACGTCTTCACTATGCTTTATGAAACACCTTAGCGTCATTCATGTGCAGCAGTTATTGTTAACACTCCACTGAGATGCACACTCCATGTGGCAGAGTGCTGTATATTTACCGCCAAAGCTGCGGTTGATCTGAACGAGGCCATTTGGACTCCTGACAAAGGCGCCACGTGGTACTACAGACACTTCCTCATCGATCTGGTGAACTGTAACTGCCAGCCTGCTCTCCTCAGTGACCTTGGTCTGAAAACAAGAACATTCCTTAACTTAGGTGGAATTTCACAAATGTATGATAGAGCTGGTATGAGCCAGGAAAAAGAAATCACAAAAAAATCTCAGTTTCTGAGATTTCAGCTACATTTCTCTTTACACTAAATCTTATAAATTACACGGGTTTGTTACAGAGATAGCTGACCTATTGTGCGATTACATATATCTGCCTTGAAAAGATGGACATTGTTAGTATTTAATTTTTTCTTACTCAGGCTTAAATTAAAGTTGTGCTGCATAACGATGTGCTAAAACGTTTATTGGGATGTAAGAATGTATGTATATTTATATATATGTATATGTATATGTATATTTATATTTTATAAACTGCCTACAGAATAACTTAATACTTTCTCTTACTTTGAGGCTCTACTGCTAAATACCATAATTCAAGAACTAAAATCATTTGTTTCATAACAGTTTGTAGTTTCACATGCAGTTTATGCCCCCTTATGCTATTTCTAAAACAGAAAATTGTGTGAATGTATAAATAAGTTCATTAAAATCAAAACTTCTTTTTACATGTGAGTGCTAAGGAAAAGTTGAGAGGTCAGTTTTGTTTATGTGACTTTAAAGAAGTTTGTCTTGAATTTTCCCTGGTAGCTCAATGTTTAAACTTAGCTAAATTTGCAACTACACAGTAAACCATTGATCATACTTACCACTACCTCCTCGTCCTTGTCTCCTTGCTTACGGATCTCAAGACGCTCATACACAAATGAAGGGTCTCCTGTGAAGCGCCCCTTTGCAGCTTTGGACACTTCCTTCATCATGGAGTCTGTGGCAGGGGGGAGCAGGTGCCAGTCCATGCAGTTAAAGCTGGAAACAAACCAAACGACACAGACAGGTATGTCAATGACAATCAAGAAGCAGCTTCTGTGAAACAAAAACATTGTTGAGACCATCTTACCTATAGAAATTCTTTCTATCCTGCATCTCATCCTCTCCTCTCCCCTGAGCGAAATAATAATCCTCCTTTATTCCCAATATTATGCCCCAGAACAAGACTCTATTGAACTTGTAGTTTTTCCTCAGGAGCACCAGGGAGGTCTGCAGTGCGGCTTTTTTTTCAACGTTTAAAGTTAGTCCGCTGCCGGAAACAAAATCAAAAGAGTAGGAAAGAGAATTTGAGTCCATTATATATGTGACAGTTCACCTTCAAGTAGATTAAAATGGCTCAATCTGGCGTTTTATGCTATTTAGTAGCTAACACAACGGCTAACGGCTTCAGGTCGCTAACGGCTTCAGGTCGCTAATGGCAACAAACTTTGTTGAGTGTTGTCATAGCAACGCTCCGTTTTAGTTTCATATTTCCTTTTTTTCTTTCTCTCTACGTGAAAAACCTTGTGTAAAGTGTGTCGTCCCGCCACTAAATATTGCACTCAAAACAAAAACAAAACAAAATTGTTAACGTCTCATGTTTTGGTGTGTTTGTTTGTGTTGTTTTTACAAACCAGACTAAACCACGCGCGAGAATCTGTTCTGACGTAGTTTCCCATCTTTTTGAGCGAGCGCATGAAAGAAGGGGAAGACAGTGTTTGTAAATATTAATATGGCTGTATTTAGTTTAGTTTGTCGCCAGGAGAGAACGAATTACCTTTGCTGAGATAGAGGGCAGTAAATTCAAGTAAACCCTAAACTACATTGAGGATAGTGACACACTTTTATTTTATTAGGCCATCAATCTTGAGAGTAAAACAAAACTGTGTCGCTGTTATGTTAAAAATTTGTACCAAAAACCGAAACTAAACTCATGATGATCTAATCGTTCGTTTTATGGTAGTAGAAAGGCAAAAGGCCTAACGCGTTTATGAGGGCTTTATTTAAATTTTATGGCCACAGTAGGTCACATTAGAGAGGATACATGCCAGTGAAGAACACCTATGTACCGCTCATTAATTGGTCTGGGAAGTTATTACAAATGTATGTTATGTCTGAAAAGGGTCCCTTAACATGAAATTCAGTGGTATTTTTCTTCTCTCTTAAAATATATTATACATACATGTTGCTAATTCAAATTGAGAATAAAAATATACAAACAAGTAGTATAGTTGATGAGTTAAAAAACTAAAAATGTATAGTCTTTGTACTCAATTGAATATTATTTAAAAGGATTGAAAAATTATTGCACTGTTTTATTTATATGTACACAGCCTCAGTTTTTGGAATCAGGGTTTTATGAGATGATTCATTTACCTTTTCCCATCCACAATTTAGTTGCTGTAGCACTCTTTGACATTCCACATTGAGTACCTTACCATGTAGAGCGAACTGAATGAGATTCCCATGAAGTGTACTTATGAACAGTGTCAGAGAAAAAGGAACAAAGACGGACATATATTTTTCCAAGCTGTCCTTTTTCATATAGTACGTTATAATCTTGTGGCTTTCCTCTTTCTAACTGCACTTTTTTGTCTGGCAGCTTCAACCAAAGTGTCTGGAAGACAGAATCGGTTTTAAGCCCTTTGCACAGCTGGCAGGATGCATGAGATCCTTCCAACATGACTGCATGGCACATGGGAATAGGGGTGAATACAACTGGGAAATTATCTTAGGTTGCATATGTGCAGACAATCATTGGTGTATTTCTCTCTAAATTTTAGGGAATATAGAATAAAGCATGGGAGAGTGTTGCTGTTCAACTCAGCAGGTACATACAAATACCTGTGTAACTAGAGATGAAATATCATGGCAGTAAATTAACTTAATGTTTGTATAAGTTCTCCCATGGCTGTAATTCAAGGTAACTTACGTGCTCATGACATAAACGCACAACATACGGCAGGCTGTCTTCCTTTGGGTTTACTGCCATTTTATGAATAGGATTTAGAGCCGGAAAATGAGAGGACAGGCACAGTGTGTGTGTATGTGTGTGTGTGTTGAAGGTTGAGGCTATAGAGGTGATCTGGCTGCAGTTGAAGTAGCTGAAACATGATCTAGCATGGGAGAGGAGCAAGAATATGATGAGTGTCAGCATGTCCTGTGTGACTTTATAACTGTGTTGAAGATTTGTAATTTGTTTGTAACAGTCAGTTCTGTTGGTTTTCAATGTGGGACATAACACAGAGTTGTAACTTTGACAGCAAAAAGTCTCCAGCTGTACTGATTATAATGTAACTTAGTTATTTCCAGGTCCGTCAGAGTGTTTGAGTTACTGTGACAAGTATGAACAAACTTAGATACTTGTGCATGTATGAGACACTTCTGTTTGCTTTCCTTCTCTTCTGCTGGCAAGTTTTTCTTAATGCTTAAATCTTTGCTCATGACTTTACAGTACTTAATTCATTTTCTCTTTCTCATGCTGTCAAAACTCCTTTCATGTCTAAATTTCATTTATATCTGTAGTGGAAAGTCTGTATTCACTGCTCATATAATTCCCCTGTTTACCTCTTTTATGTTTAGTAAATGTTGTAGTGTGAGCCACCATGCAAGTCATTTTGACCTTTGGTTTACAAGGATCATTAAAACAAATGCATCCCCCTTCTCGTTTAGGTTTTTATGGTTAAACAGACAAAATTAACACAATCTCTGTTTTAACACTTTTGTTGCTGATGAGAGTGGATGAGAGATGGGTCTGTTGACTGTATTTTGTAGTGTATTTGTTTTATGAAAGCATGAGCTTCATTAGCATATGAAAAAGCTGTAATTAACTGCTTTATGACCTCACTTTAACACAAGTTTTTATCTTGCAATTAAACTCCTCTCAATGAACCAGCATTTTAAAAAGACACTTCAAAGTACTCAAACTGCCGACATTATTCAAAGTTGTCCTTTTGGTTGTAATTATTGAGATACATTGCCAGTTGCTCACAGATGTAACTAAACACAATGAACTTAATATACGCTGTTTATATTAAAAATACAAGCAGACTGAGAGGTGGAAAGATAATTCATTAACTTTGGACAGTGTAGGGAGAAAGTCATGTTAAAAATACACTAAATGTATACTGGTAATTTGAATAATTCTGGCTAAGATACAGCAGTCAGAGCAAGATAAAATAGTATGAATTTGGCTTATATAGTGGATTTATTTAGTCCTACAGGAAACTCAGCAGCCAGCAGTCACATACAGTAAAAATAGCAATTGAATAGTAAAAGAATATTAGGCAGGTCTCAATCTGTGAAAATATTCCTGTCATTAAACACCTTGGTGAAACACTATCTGACCATTTGTTGTGACTGCATTTACGGGAGAGAGCAGAGCAGTTACAAGTGATTTGTTGATTAGACTGATTTGAGCTTTGCAGTCATATATATAGATATAGAAAGGGATATAGATATATAGATACATATTATTGATAGATATAGGCAGTGTCAGTTTAATTTTGTGGTTGATGATCCTCTTTTTCATCACCTTTCTTGAAAGTTTTGACTTCCACTTCCACTTCCACTCCACTAATTTGAGCCAACCTGTAAAGCTTAATTGCCCCTGAAATCCAATCATTTCTATCTGAAACATAATTTAAGTGCTGGAGCACCAGACAAAAACTCACACCCAAAAAAACATAACAAAACAGTCTTCTCATTTACTCCAGATGACTGTTTTATTAGCCTGGTTCTTGACTCTGTGCCCCCAATTATTCCAGTTAAACCTCTCTAACTTTCAGCTAATAAAACCTCATTTTTGTTACCAAATATAGAGAAGTTTATGTTGTGAGTGGCATGGTCTGCAATTCCAATTACCTTGACGCACAAAGTGATTCCTGGGAAATTAGGCATGTTTGTGCAGGGTTATTCTTTGTAATTTTGTCTCACTCACATTAGTCTGGCTGTTTATGACTCATTCAATGTCATAACAGAGGAAGATAAGGATGTGTTAATACAACTCCAACATCTCCCGCTGCTGCTGCTTTTAACCAGCCACTTTAATGTGGGAAGTAGGAAATGTGCTTTAATTGACATCTGTTTTTGGATCCCTTAATAATGTAAAGGGAATTGGAACGTCTCCATGGATTGGAAGAGTCTGCCACTACCAATAAATGCTATTATCTAAAGAGATAATTAAAGAATTTTTACTTAATTTAATTGCTATTGCAAAGAAAATGCAAACTATAAATAGCACCAAAAATATGGTTTGATTTCATAAAAATGTTAAAGAATGTAACTTTATGAACCTATTTTAGGCTTTTTCTCTCAAGAACAGCATTTTGAAAAAATACAAGCAGGTTTTAATAACTCCTAATGTCCATTGCCTATTCCCATGACAGACTGCATTTCCAGGGCTCTGTGTGTTGGCTGTAATTGTCCAAACAAAAGGGCCTCGGTTTGGAGTCACATGCTCCATCAGCAGCGGTGATTTCAGCTGTCTGGCCCTCTGCCCTTCTGGCTAATGTAGTCCACCAACAGAAAAAGGAGGGAGAGTGGGGTGACTTTTCAACAGAGTACCCCACACAGAAGAGAGCACATAAGGACAGCCCCTCACCAACCCACCCACTCACTTGCACAGACAAACACACTTTGAGCTTGTGGCTCCGGATGGCACCTCATTAGGGTTGGCAACCTAGGTGGAAGTTTTGAAGTTGGAAGCCATAGAGGGACACACACATACACGCCACTCCACTTCTGTTTCCCAATTGGCTGAGAAGGAAGTACTTGGAATGAAGCGGTCTGTTTCTGTCCTGGTCCCGCTGCTCTGGGAAACTCACCTCCCAGGCGACCAGCGTTGCCACGGCACTAATCCTGACGGACAAAGGATGGGAGTGCCACAGAGCACGATGCTGCCAGACGCTCTCATTGGTTGGCACCATCCCACGCGATGCTGTGATTGGCTAGTGCCATGTTTATATACAAATTGGAGCAGTCAGAGGTCACATCCATCGATCTTGGTGGTGACATGAAGGAAACCTGACCCCAAAACCTCAGAACCCTAAATAGGTTTAATTCCTGTTTGATACGCACACATACAAGCACACACACACAAACACAGTGGCTCTTTCTTAAGTTCAGTGGCCTGGGAGTGCAGAATTAAGTGAATACTGAGAGAGAGAGGGAGTGAAGTGACTAAATAATAGTGTCTGGTATACAAAAGCACAGACGACAACAATACCAAGAATGTATTGAGGGCACTGAGTTCAGTGGGTTGCACACCTAAACACAGTCGCTGAGATTTTGGATTAACACTGGCTAAATATTTTGATCCCAAGTAGGGCGTGTTGTGTAAACTAGTAATACCTTGCAGGCTAAATCACTGCTCTTTCACTTGATCTGAGGTGCAAAAAAACTCCTCAAAACCAATAATTATTATCATCTTTTCACAGCCAATTCCTTTTAATTAATACTCTTTTCCTTTACTTTACTATATTTTTTAAATCAGTTTAGCATTTTCGCTTTTTCCCCTTTCACTTTTGATAGGATTTGAAAAGACA
>JAPZDV010000010.1:10508206-10539894 GCA_029814665.1 Acanthurus lineatus
ATATATATATATATATATATATATATATAGATACACACATAAAAAAATTTGGCAGTTACATTTTAGCAGTTTTAGCTTAGCGACATTAGCTTGTTGCCGTTACATATATATCTGTATTAGTGTATCAAGAAATCCAAGTACTGAAATGCGAGATAGGTTTGATTTCATGAGAATTTCATGAGAGTGTCTCAGTAATCTAAACCTGAGAGCACAGATCAAATTTCAACTGTAATATCTCCAGCTTACAAAGCTTAGTGAAAACACTGTAAATTTATAGTTTGACATAGTGGGAAGCTTATTTGCTCTTTTGCAGAGAGTTATATTAGAACATTGAAATCATTTTCATGTCTCTGTGCTAAAAATAAAGCTACTCTAATTAGCTGGCTAGCCTTGCTTAAGTGCAAACACTTGAAGCAGCTAAATCAGCACTGACTGAGGGTATTCCATTTGACCAGCACCTCTAAAGCTTACCAATAGCATTTTACAAGCTAAATCTGTGTGCAAATGAAAAGTAAAAATAACATGTGGTTTTTGAGGTAATTAGATGAAATGCTTGCCAACCTAACCTTGATCTCTTGTTGTTTACCAGGCACGCCAAACATGCAAAAATGCAAAGTTTGTTTACAGACAAGCATGTAATTCAACACATTTTAATATAATAATGAATGAAGTTTTATATTTGGATTAAAATGGAGCTCCTAACAAGGTCATTCACGTTTTTTCTTTAATTTTACCCAAAGTGGTTGTATTGCAGGAAAATTTGAGGAAATTATTGTAACTGTTAATTATCAGTTATTGAAGATTTGGTATAAGCTTTTCTAACCCTTGTGATGTCATCATAAAGCCAGCATTGCTAAATGAGGGCATGATGTTTAAAAGATCTGGAGATTTACCAGATAAAACAGATGTTACACATGTTACTGAGCTGCATTGTTACAAATGTAAGAACCAGTATTTTTGGATCATGTCCCATGTGAGGGACCCAAGGTCAGGAAAGTACAGCCCCATGTGCATTGTCTTTTTTTTAATTTCTGACCACAATATTCCTCTCAGCATCTGAAACAGATTAATTAATTAGATGCTGAGCTTTGTACTTTTGCCCAACACTAAAAATCAAACATATGTATCTGTGTGAACATCTGAGTGAGCTGTTTGAACATGAAATGCCACAAACCGCTCCCAGTTTGCATGTACTGAAATTGGATCAAACTTCAGATCAGACTTTCACACACCCTTTACAGGAAACCCAGAACTATGTGGGCCAAAACTGAGCTAGTAAATTAAAACATTGGGTCAAAGTTTGGTGCGTGCATCTGGCTGCTGCTGGACAGAGCTTCTTCTCAGGCTCCTGCACCCTTCACATCCACATTACTGCTGCTCCACCGAGCTCCCAGAAGACAGCCCTCTCAAAGCAGCAAGTGCAGTAAACATTTCATACACAAAACCCACAGACAGTATATCAGGTGTCTACATAATATCAAACTCGTCTCTTTCCCAGCTCATCCTTGGCGCCCCATGAGAATATCTGCAAGTTATTAATGCCCCTGCATCCTGACCCTGCACAGCTTTCTCATGTGACTTTGCTGAGGTATGTCTGTCTCACAACTTTGCATTGGAGCCATGCAGCGTATGTTTGTATAGTTTTTAGATTTTCATCAAAAATCTATATTATAGGTTTTATTTTCATTTTCAGAATACTAGAGATCATTCAGCACTGAGAATGGTGTCTTTATTGCTCAATCCCACACACACACACAAAAGCACACACACAAACACACACATGCACACACAGAGTGAAATAATACTCTTGAGAAAGAGTAAACAAGTGAGAGATTGTTTTGTAATGCCCAATCTTTGTCCGACATTAAGGGTAAAGCACAGTCAATAACCTTTGTGCACTCAGATCTTTATATCAATAATAAAAAGTTCACATAAATGTTTTTCAAAGTCTCTATGTAAACAATCTAAATATGCAGCTATTAGTAACAGCTTAAGTGTGATGGCCCTTATGTTTTTCTGTGTACAAGGGGTCATTGATAAGTTCATGGCTTGAGGTAGAGTTATACAGCAGCTCTCCTTACATGCACGTGGAATTTTTCTCTTTGAAGATTATGCAGACAGTTAACAAAGTTAACAACTTTTGTGGTATTTCCTTTTCGGGTAATTGACATTTAAAAGTAAGCACTGTCTGAGAAAACGGAAAACAGCGGCTTTCCTGAAGTCATCTTTCTTTGCCACGTTTGAATTCAGCTGCCCACTTCTTCACCATGTGGTGAGAAAGGTCAGCCTCCCCAGGCACTGCCTACATGTCCTTGTGGACCTCTGTAGGTGAGCCCTGAAGACAGAAGTAGTAGCTGATTGTAAGAAGGCTGATACTGAGCATTTTCTTAAGAAGCACTTGTGATTTTTTGACAAAAAAACAAAAACAATGCCTGATGATGATGTTATTAGGTTTAATGAATAATGAAGAGCTGTATTAACTTATTTTCTTCTACATAAGGTGACAACCTGTTGATCACGCCTTGCAGATAGTGTCTGAGGCCTGTAAGTTAAAATATGCACATCTATAAGGTGAAAAACGGGCAGCAAAAAAAAGAGCATCATATGCTTGAGCCAAAAAGTGCTCATTTGCTATAAAGTTATTCAGACCCCCCTTCTGGGGCTACTGTCATTTCATTTTGTTGTTTGTTTCAACAATTATTGTGAGGCTCCATAAGTGTACACTGATCTGTTTCAAGTGGCCCAAACCCCTCTTTTAACCACACTTTTCAACCTACATATGTTGTTAGCTAAGCACTTCAATACCCAAATTTAACAACTGTGGACTGTAAGCCCTCAAATGTCAACAGGGCAGAAAAAAAGAGAAAGAGAAGAGAAGAAAAAGAAGGGGTAGAAAGGGAGACAATGGTGAGAGATCAGGTGAGGAGGTGGAGCTTCTGGAATTGTCGCCCAGTCAACTGGCTCATACCAATGTCACAATAAGTTAGAAACCCTCAATGCCACACTGTGCATTTGTCCTTTGTCACTGCTGTATGAATATTTAAGAGGTTAAGTCAATCTACTGCAGCTCAACAGTGCCCCCCAATGACAAGACAAGCTCATAACTTTTACTTTTCTTTGTATTTCAAAACTGGATGTAATATTGCTTAAAATTATTTTTTCAGCATTTACAGAGCAGAGAAGAAGTTCTGTTGAAAATATGCAATCCACAGAAACTTAATGTGTAACTTAAACACTCTTATACAAATCATTGAACACATATATGTCTGCCTTTTGGAATTAGTTCCTTGTTAAAATAAATATTTTAAAACATATTTGAGTTTTAAAATACATTAAATACAAATAAACTGTAATAATCAGTGAAAATAACATCTCTTAACACAACAGTTTGGTTCCAAGAGTCCTTAGGAAAGGATTAAATTAAGCTGGTGTTAGTAAACAAAAGACAGGCCTCACTTGGTACAAAAAAAACATGCACATTTGATAAAAAGTTATTCCCTTGGTAGGTTTTGCACTTTGGCATTAAAAAAGGCACTGTAAAAAAAAAAATCTAGAGTTTACAGCAGATGTGCTTCTCCACCTCTTTGGCAACAGTGGTGTTAGCTTGATTATCCCATTCTGGTATTTCTTGCATAATTAACTTTGGTATGTGCAAAAAATAAATTCCATCATTTTTTCACAAACATTATGGGTTGTTTTAAATGGCAAGTTCAGGCTAAACATTCCTTTGTGAATTGGTCATTATGAAAGAGGCCTTAACAGGAAAGTACAAAAAGTAACTGTTTTATGAACACATTCATATCAAATTCAACACACTGTCCTTACAGGTTCTTAATACATTTCAAGAAGCATAAGATACAGAAGTTGGACAAGTGCTGGTCTTTGTAATCTATTGCACCTTGTTCTCTTGTCCTGTCTGGAGTTTTTTTCCCAACGGGACAGGCTGTGTCTTAAGGATAGAACTCTGACTTCCATGATGAAATTATTGAGAAGGAGGAAGATTTATATTCAGGAGTTTTGAGGATCTTGTTTCCAAAGTTTTTAACTTTGTGTTGAAACACACAAATTCAGCCTTCAGACACACTTTCCTCTACTGCGCTGCAGACTGGGCTGCCTTCTGTAGAGCCATAAGACTGGTGAAGTTTAGCCCCCTGTGGGGCCTTAGCAGGTGATTTGGGATTAAGCACTCTGGGAAGGTAGACCTGTAATTACACAACACAAAAGAGACGTGTACTGAAAACAAAGAAAATCACTTTTGAGGGTATTTCTCAATATCAATTTTTGTGTATTCTTTCCTTCTCCTTGATGTGTGTGATGCAATGTTGCATGTAATTGCCAAAGTATGACTTTGATGTAAAAGAATGTTAGAGATTAGGGAAAGATCACGAAAATTTATGAGGCAAAGTAGTACGCTTTCAAAATGTCCTTGGCCTGGGAGAACGACTACAGTTCAGTGCAAGAACACCTTGTCATGAACAATCAGCTCTTTGGCGTACTGTATGGAAAACAAGGATGAAAACATTTGCCTGGCATTCTTCACTGTCAGTCTTTTTAGTTTTTTAATTAGATAATCTACTGTGCAGGCATAATGTAAAAATTCTCTTTGAAATGCAGATTTTAGGGACGTGCACCAACATCATCCCCATCAGTAAAGGCCTGTGAAAACACCTCTTAAATGACAAACATTGCACAGATACAAGTCAGTTTAGTTAAGGTCAGACGTTTTATGCAACACAAATTTAAGAAAAAGATACTTTTTTGGTAACATGGACCTTTATAATCAGGCCTTTCATAGTTACATCTGATTTCTATTTCTGCAATTAATTTGTTATGGAACAAGTGCAATACCGTGGTGTTTTCTTCCACTCCCTCTACTGCATCCTCATCCTCCTCTTTCACCTGCAAAAGAGACAAACAGTATGGGGGCTTAGTGTAAAGGCTGACAAATAAGTGATGGCATAAGCACAAACACAAACAAGCAGACATCCCTCACCTCATAGTTATGTGGACTGAGGTACTTGAAATGGCCAAAGCAGGTATAGCTGACACAGATGAAGACAGTGATACAAAGGATCACCAGTGTGAATAGAGACGTTGCAGTCATGAAACCTGAACATCACAAACAGAATTTAAATAATGGCAATGGGATTTCACTTAGTATGTAGCTTAATGCAATCAAATACATATACGCAGGGCTGGGTAGTAAGCACCACAACAGTAATTTTACTTTTTACCCAGGGCCTTTAATCTACATACATCTGCTATTGATGTCTCTGTCATAACCAGTGTATTATCTGCCATGTGTTTGGCTACATTAATTCAAAACAAGCTGTTGTACTAATATAGGCTACATCTAGCAAAAACATCTAAGTTGGATTATAACTGGTCAATGCAGGCCATAGAAATGTTTTAGACACACAGGGAGAGCAAATATAGGAGGATAAACAGTCCTGTCGGGTTTCACATGGCACACACAGGTCTCACTCTCTACATAAGCTTATTCTTAATCATGTGTCGCAACAATTGTTTACATCCAAGCAGAACTTGCAACACTGAGAAAGTTGAAAGTTGCTGACGTGTTGTCTGAGCTGTTTCGTCCTTTTAGATTTATATTAACTCTAAATAACAGGCATTGTTTAAAAACTATATAATTTAACATTATTTTAACTTTTTACAGGTTTGGCTCATGATTGTTTCTAACCTGTTCTGAGGACGGAAAAGAAGTAAAGCCATATTAGGCAGATGATGGGCGCAGCCAGAGCTTGATTGACAGCTCCCAAGTGGACCTGGCGGTCTAGACGAGCGGGCAGGTAGGCAAAGTACAGGTTGTGTTTGTCCACTAAGTGCCTCAGCATCATGTACAGGAGACCTGCAGACGGACAAAGCACAGCCATTAAAAACTCCACCACTGAAGTGACTGAAATGTATAGATGTCTGCACAGGAAACTGAGGTCTTTGGGAAAGGCTCACAGAGTGAAGTGAGCCAAAAAAAATTATACATCCTGATGATATGATGGATGTGTTGGGTATGTGAGTTCTTACTTTAGTACAGCCCTCCAAACAACTCACCAAAAGGCACAATGATAGGACATATTATGCTGTAAGCCATAATCACAGTGAACACACACAGGGTCCAGCCATATGAAGCTCCATATTCAAACTCATAGGCCTGGTTCTGTAAATATAAGTTAGAAAAAAGTAGTTCACTCATAAATGTTGAGAAGAGGTCGAGAACAAAGCAAACACGAACAACATATTCTCATCATTTTGTCTTCAAGTTTTTGTTGATTGGAGTTTACTTGAAAAGGTAGCTCGTATGAATCTCAATCAGAGAATACTCAGATCAGTCTTTAGCTAGCGCACCAGACACATTTCTTTTTTGATCTGTTTTACAGCATATTAACACTTGCATACATATCCTCCATAGTCTGGTACTGACCAAAGACTTTCTAAAATGAGGTAAAATGTGGATCCAAAACATTTATTTTTACTAAAACTTTAATTAAAAAAACTATCTGATCAGGACTCCTTTCCAATGAAAAATCCTTAGGTAGTTCTTCACCTTAAAGCACAATAGGTATTCTGATCCAGGCTATTTAAGATTATGATACAAAATAAAGAAATTACTTTTGCTATAAGAATTGCCTGGTTGTCCACGTCAATGCCATGTCAAGCTAGTAAATTTAGCAATTTTCCAACTGAGCAAGTAGTTAAAAATATGAAACACATTTTTTATACAAGAGCTGATGATGGAAGTAGCTATGATGTGAGGATAACGATGTTTAAAGATGTTTATGAGCTTAGTACAAGCACACATTTTGGTTTTCCTGGAATCAGGAGTTTCGTTGGATGGATGTGTTGAAACTCCCACTATGTACTGTGCAGTTTGCTGCAAGTTAAAACAGGGTCATTTGTCAAAGGCACATCAAGTTCCAGAAAAAGCAGTGCCATGACCAAAGCTGACAGCATCTTGCTGGCTGACAACATTAACTTCGTTGTTATTCAATGACCGCTAATGCATAAAAAATCTGTGGCGAGATGAGGAAAAAGTGACTAAGAGCAACTAGATCTCTTACTTACTTGCCTGATAAGTGAAAAACATTAACACTGAAGCCTTTAGGTGTAACATTCCTTTAATAAACAAAGCCATCTCAAACCTGTTTGACATATTTCCTTTCAGCGGCTGAGCGAGCAAATGCCATGCGAATGGTGTACAGCAGTAACCCTGGCAACCGCAGCAACTCCATTCCAGAGCCCACCAGAGCAGCTGCGATCACATAGTTGACAAAAAACGCCCCTTGGTCAGGTAAGAACACACACCTGGTGTAAGGCAGAAAATGAAAACAAACAGATTGAACAAAAGACGACTATTAAGTTGAACAAATGAGGGATGGATTTTTATGAAAAGGAGAAATTTAAGAAAATAAAATCTGTTCACTGTCATAAAAAAAATAACAGGGCCCTTTTTTAATTTTGTGTTTTCCACTCATTTTTATGTCTGTTTCAAAAAATACTTTTAACTTGAGAAAAAAGTGTTTGAAATTAAACTACTAACCAAATACAAAGTAAAATTTAAAACTAGGTTACAAAAAAAATGCAGTGTTGATTTTTTGCAACAGCAACAGATCACACAGTGCAACTAAGGATATCTCATAACAAACAACTTGGAAACAGCTGAACCTGCATAATATATTTTTGCAATAAAACTGACATCAGATTTCTCCCCTTCCACTTAACATGAAAGTGCAACAGTATATTTTGAATTCTAATTCAAAAAAGTAGGAAGTAAAAAAAAGAAGAAGTACTTACTCAAACCTCATTTTCCCACCAGAGAGAAACTCCTTATGAAACAGCCAGCGGAAAAAGACATCGAGACTAATGGAGAAAAACAAAAAGTTAGGCGAGGTTTTCTATGAAACAAAACAGATCTGTCAGCCTGGGAGGAATCCCTTTCATCACACTGACATTTGTTTTTTAGTGTGGTACTTTACTGCACAAACATACTGGGGTGTCAACTGTGAGTCATATCTTATGTCGCCTCAGTTTTTAGTGTTAAAGGTCATCATTTATGTGCCTGATATACATCATTTGCCACAGTAAATTACAGCCAAATTATTACTGTTAATAAACAATAAGCCTTGGTGCTGGGCAAACTGTTGCTCATTCAAAATGGTGTTAATGTAAATTACCTGGTGAGTCCTAGCGAGGGGAGGATAAGCACCATGAAGAGCAGGAAGAAGTACAGCTTACGCATCATGCTCAGCTGCTCACTGGACCTGAGATGACATTAGATCAGAACATTTTCCTCTGCCAACAGAAACCAGTCCCTGCATTACCAAAGGGTGTGTGTGTATGTGTACAATACCTGCTCCAGTGGGCCTCTCCTAATGTAGAGTAATAGACTATGGTGGGCAGCAATGCAGAGAAAGACCACAGCAGGAGAGTGGGGAAGAACTGACTGATGATTGGGCTCTACAGCGAAAACAACAAAACAAACTTTTATTTCCCAACTTTTTGGAAAAGAGAATTGTGACAAGTTTGAGGTCTGCATGTACCGAGTCTCACATTGAGATAGTAGATGGGCTTTGTCACATTGAACTTGTCCATTGTGCTGATAATGATGGAGGGAGTTGTGAGGAAAGTGAGCAGGAAGAAAAGGAAGAAGTTGAGTGTCACGTATCGCATGAACCAGTGAAAACCCTGCACTGAGAGATTATCCCTGTAGGACGGGGAAAACAGGAAAAACAGAAGCACACAGTTAAACAAGAAAAGGCAATGGAAATTAGAGAAAAGCAAAAAAAAAGTAGCTGTGTTTCCATCAATGTTATTTATGCATATTTTAAAGTAAATGTGCATAATGGGAGTTGACTAAACACCTTTTCTGAAAAAGCTATGACACAACGAATAACAAACTTGTATGACTGATCAGTGTTTATTTGCTCCGAAAAAAGAGAAAGAAAAAGCAAAATGACAATATCAGTGTTTATTTGCTTAACCTAAATTCAAGAAGTTGCAGTTCTTCTTTTATCATAATTTAAAAGAAACAACTTTTTTGATTAATTAGGCCTTTCAGTAGTTAAAGTTAATGAAAAATAAGGTGAATTGAAGCCTACACCAGTTATTTATACAATAACCAAAAGGATCAAACCTTTTTTTTAAAAACTTAATTGGAATCATCCATTTATCATCAGAATTCACATAGAAAATAGTCATTTGATTCCACTTAAGTAACCTAATGTTATTAATTACTTACTGTACAGCCCTGTTGGCACTAGTATTACAAACACAGACACATATGATCTGAGTGGAGCACATGCTGTGTGAGTGGTTAGTGTTTCAGACCTTACCAATAGATATTTTTTGGATGTGGTGCAAAGCTGACTCTCCACCTATTCACTTTCAGAGCTTTACTGTTGGATGAAGGTTGGGGCACCCTCCAACAACAGCAGTTTGTGCCACCACACTCCAGTGCATTGAAGTCTTTCAGAATGCTGAAGTGGGTAAATGATAGTTGTTAGTGATACACATTAACCAGCTTTTAACATTAAAAGCTGCCCTGAGGCCTGCTCCCAATAAAAAAAAAGTCATGTGGTAACAATAAAAACCAGAGATCATGTCCTGATAAGGCTAGAGCCTAAAACAACAGACAAAGAAATGAGCAAAGTCAGCTGGCATCATTTTTTGTTTCTGCATAGTTTCTGCTTCATCGGTGCAAGTCAGCTACTTGTGACAGACAACACTGTCAGATGTTGTACGTCAACTCACTATTCCTGCTAATTCCTTCACTTGTAAATACAGATGAAGGACTGACTGAAAAAAACATCCTTAAAGTGGTACTCACAACTTGGCCATAGCCTCAGTCTGCAGGGTGACAAAAGCCATCCCCAGGGGGCGCTCTGGCACCAGTTCTACCTGCTGTCTCACCTCTTCCAGCAGGTCTTTTTCTTTGGTACTGTAGTATTCTATGGCATCAACCTGGAAACACAAACACCCACATGAAAAATAAGAAAAACAACATGACGAACAATCAATTTCATGTAATCTCAAGATTTGGAGCTTTGTAGTTGTTACAAGGCTTTGTGTGGTTATTACATTTTAAATTTTTTGCACAGCCAAGCTTAAAGGCAGGATGGAAAAACAACTGTCATAGAGAAGGGTCAGATGCAACATCATTTAAATACATTTTGAGACAGACTCTCCTAAAAGACATATTTATAGTGCTGCAGCTGATTTAGCACATCAAAAGCAACAGAAATAGTGTCAAGATTGATAAAGAGAATAAGAATGACAGATATGTCAATTTTGGAAAGTCACAGGCATGATCATTCAGTGAAATATTTAGTCTGACATTGGAAAGAGTTCTAAGCTATTTGACAGGATTGGATTACTTCTGTATATCTTGTCTTGGATTGTTAAGAACTAAAGCTAGTCAAGTTGCTGTTTATATCAATGTCTGCCCAGACTCATATGATATATGTTATGAGGACTCTAAAGGAATTCAGTAAAAGGTATTGTGTAAGTGTAATTTTTAATGAAAATTACCACTATATTGGCATGTGTAATTCAAGTAAATCATATTCACTGAGTAACGTGCTGTCTTCTACTATTTTCACAAGTGAGTGCAGAGGACTGATATGACATGGTGCATCACATGCTGCAACCACAATCAAATGAAGCAAAATCAATGAGCTTGTGGTTGTCTACAATGCCTTATTTAGAAAGTTTGATGCATAGAAGCTGCAAATTCTAAAAAGTGGATGCTTTATACACGTTTTCATCTGCACAGAAAATCTATACAAAAACCATTGAGCTTGTGGTTGACTATAATGCCTGACACGTGGAGTCTGATGCAAAGAAGCTGCAAATTCTAAAAAGTGGTTGCCTTAGACACATTATTTTAATCAGCACAGTGAATCTACATAGTCAGCACAGTTTCAGTTTTATCATTCAAGATATTGTCACCAGTTTAATACACAGCAAAATATAAAATAAGGTCACAATCTCCTCTTCTGAGTTACTGAGTTGAATTGTGTTGAGAAATTTTTTTTTGTAGAACTTAAAGATGTGGCAGTGACCTTGGCCTTGGAGTTTTTGAACATAAAATATCATCATTGAATCATTTCATCCTACCATACAGTTGTGTGAATTCTTTTTTTTTTGAGATCACAGTGACTTTAACCTTTGACTATCAAAATTTGATCAGTTCATCCTGAAGTCCAAGCAGAATTTTGTGCCAAATATGCCAAGAAATTCCTTCAAGAGTGGGATAGATGTAGGCACCATCTAAAAACACGTACAGCCACAGCAATTGTAGACGCTGAGGCATGAAAATTGAAAGCATCTAGAAACTATGCACAAAACTTTTCACCAATCAAGTCCATCTTACCTTCTCAGAGTTTGCGCAACAACAGAGATGACCACACAAACGGGGGTTAATCAGCTCTCGTTTCCCTACGCTTTCTAGGACACGCTCATAGTAGCGCAGGTTTTTACCAGCTCGCAGCCTGGAATAAAACAAACAAACAAACAAACATACATACAAACAAACATACAAAAAAACAAACATATACAAGTTAGCTCTACATAAATTAAGCTACTTTCCTATCATCAAGCTTCCTATCATTTCCTCTGCAGACATGCATACATCACAATGAAACAATTTAAATATTAAATAGTTAAGTCACTGAGTCAACCAGGAAAGTGATACCTATAAAAGACTGAAAAGCTGACTAGAGTTGCTGAGTTAGGTGACAATTCACTGTATGCCAAAGGAAGTCACAAACATTTGTTCAACTGAAGTGCACACTGAAAAACAGTTATCAAGAATGAATTGTGCACAGCTGGCTGCTTTTTAGGTCATGACTTTATGGCCATGCTCACTTGCATACCTTGGCATGAACTCAGTGACAAAAAGGGCAATGATCATGTGATTTTTGTTTATGGTTACTTCTCATTTCTTACCTTTCCTTATCAAGGTACATAAGTTTGGCCACATCATAGCCCAGGTTCACAGCACATACTTGACAGGATGGGTAGGCCTCCCTATAACAAAACAGCACTGATATTGAGAAATGGAGCTGGTGGAAGCTATTTATCATTACATGAAAGTACACAAAAGACACAGAATATAGAAATAGTGTATTTCACTCTTCAGTCTACTCACGTGAAATGGGCCTTTACAGCTTCTTCTGTTGCTGACCTGGGGACTGAACACACAAACAAAGAGTTTCTGGCCTGCAAACAGAAGAGATAGAATGACAGATCAGTCAGGTATCAGCACAGGTGAACAACACTGGTGCTCATCATAGACTGGTGCAATAAACACAGTAAAACAAAAAATATGGAAACAGTTCAAATTTATTTTCATTTACTTTAATGAAAGACATTCAGAAATAATGCAGATGCTCATAACTGTAATAAAAACAAATCTTGTAATATTTAGAGACTCACTGTCTCTCTGCGCATGCCTTTGATGTTTGATGTGTGATGTCGCAGTAGGACAACTGTCAGGATCAGGTACAGAACTGCAAACACTGTGTGCAGCCAAAACAGGTTTTGTCTGGAAATAAACATGATAGACAACAAGAAGCACTTTGTTATGACCAAACAACAAAACTGTTTAGCAATACAAATTTTGTTAATATATTTTATTCAGTAGTTACCCATTTGGAAGATTCCCCAAAGTTGTCTTCCCAAATTCATTTTCTTAAAAAAATAAACAGCATCAAAAAATACACATTAAAGCTAGAAATGTAAATAGGAAGATCCAGGAATAACCAACCTCACTTTGATTATACAAAAATCTGTTACACATTTATTTAGACACACATTAACAAAACCTGACTGATAATCTTTACATACAGGACTTGAAATAATGTGCACCAACTGTAATTTTACCCACCCAACAGGTCTCCAGAGAAATTGACAGGCAGTATGACTCCCAGGGAGCCAATAGTTATGATCACCAGCAAGATGATCAGATGACGCTGGAAGGACAGGTAATGAACAGCATCCATGCCACATCGGGCTTTTATTTTTTCATCACTGAAATACACACACACACACACACACACACACACACACATGTTGATTGATTAGAGTGAACTAACATGTGAAATGTATATGCAGCATGATAATGACCAGTAAAACAGACAAACGGACACGGAGTCACTTACTCCATTCTGAGGATATACGGCAACCAAGTGCAGCATCCCTAAACAGAGAGAGAGAAGTGTTAGATTTTTTATAGTCTGATTTAGCTGTTTTTTCTTAAAACTTAGCAAAAATTAATTATAATGATAAAAGTAAAGTTATATTAATAAGAAATATTTGGTAAGTTATTTATGGTTTAAATAATATATCAAATCACTTTAAAATAAATCAAATAAAATTTTATTTATTCAGGGCCAAATCACAACCACAGTTGTCTCAAGACACTTTACATAAAGTGGCTCTAGACCGTACTCTGAGATTCCTGAGATTAATACAATAAAATGTAATGTTTCAGACAAAAAGTGGTTGTAAAGCCTAGCTAAAGGCCTTATAATATTGACAAAATCAAATATCACAATATTTTGATAAATATCTAGAAATTAATATTGTGACAGTATTGCAGAGATGATCAGTGTTGCCTTCACAAATATTTTTGACAAATAATCTTTAGTGATGTGGATATAATGACAAAGTGAATATAGTTAAACTTCAGAACAGCTACAACAGCCTAGTGAGTTCATAAAAATACCTCAATTTACTGTAATGCAGCCTTTAAAACCAGGTAAAGACAACACTTATGTTAAATCACAATAATCTGATATCCAAAATGTAAAATTAGTCTCTCAGTTTCGTCTCATATCACAATACTGACATATTATCTATACATCAGTATATTGCTCAGCCCTGCTAACTAAGTGTGGTGCTAAAACAGATGACAGAGGTGATCTTTTACATACCATTTCATACTCAGGGTCTTCTACACTGGACACAATGGATGACATGTGTCCATAACGACGATGCGTTGACTCATTAAACCTAATGCACAAATTTCAGTGTAAAGGACTTGATTTAGTTGACTCCACCACCATAAAAAAAGATCTATCTCAATTTCTGATCAGTATTTCACATCTAAAAAATGTCATAGCTAATATGTTACTGACATTTTCACCAATAATGCTAACGATAAACTCTGAAGTGTGTGAGTTCATGAACTGACCCATCTTTGTCTGCAACTAATGCCAGACGACCATAGTCCCAGAACTTTCGCCTAATAATAGCAAAGAGGAGCAGCAACACCTGTAGGTGGAATGAGAGATAGAACCAATCAGCTATGGTATGAACAAAGCAACCCTTTGGGAAAAAAAAGAGATGCAGTTTGTGTGTAAGTGTATTGCTTAATGTTGCATGACAGGAAAACATTCTTGTGCAATTATTACAATGACACACATGAGAGAAGAAGCATAATGGTCTTGGCCACATGGGACAGTAAAGACAAAAACACAGCTCCTTAAGGTCACAAGATTTCCAAAACTTATGACAGAGGGGATGATAGAAACATACCAGAAAGACAATGAAATCAAGCAGAAGTACAATTGGCACTCCTCCGAATTTGTTTCCCTTGAGTACGGTGCTTGTGGAGTTATAGCAGATACTGCTGTCCTGAATGGGAGGGGAAGTACCATTTCTGACCAGCAGGGGCCACTGCTCCCACCACGTGGAAGGCATCACTGGAGCCGATCAGCTGTTAGTCTAGAGAGGTGGATCAGTAAAAATCTTGAGAAGTATATTTCTAAAACAAAAGCTGCTTCCACAGTGATATCAAAAAATAGCAGAGCATCAAGTAACAATCATTTTGTTTATCAAGGGGTTCACTGATTGTTTAACTGATAAAATCTCAAAAATATTTTAAAAATTCATTAAACAGTCATCTAGAGAGCTAAAGACATAGATCAGCTAAAGACATAGATCAGGGATAGTTAACTGCTTCTCATAACTTATACCAATAAAATAGGGGACAATTTCACATTTTGTTTTTTTTTATTAAGTTTTTAACCTGCAGTTTATGCAAATTTGTTGGGAAAGAAAGGCTAAGATCAATGATTTATTATTCCACAGCTCTGACCTGATCAAATCTAAATTAAAGCATTTGTTTTTCCCTATTTCAGAATTTTCCAGAACATTTAATTCGAGTTACAATTGTGTTGTCTCTCTCTGAAACCATAAAATGTCCACACTAGCAGACAGACAACATATTCACACTACGTGGCCCTATTTAGGTGCAGCAGTTTGACAACAGGGGTGTGACAACAGTGTGATTCACTTGTTCTTCTTCTCCTAATTCCAGTCTTCTTCTCTCTTAATTTTGTTTAGTCAATATCACCACCTGCTGTAATGAAATGTGTAGTACGAGGGCATGCTAAGTCAATGGAGGCATTTTAGCTTCAGTGCTGCAGATTTTCATCCCAACAACTACATCGCTTGTAACTTTTTTTAAACATTTCATTTGTGCCACCGAAGATCAGGTCTGAGGATGTGAATCAAACCAGCTAGGAGGAACTGGGGAAATTGTAGTCGTCTTTGGTTGCAGTGAAAGTCTAACCACTCTTGGTTTCCATGGAATGAGAAGTATCATATCCTATACTTAAGTTAAAGAGGAAAGTGTGTACATTTCTTATTTGACAGTCCTGCATTCTAAATCTTAAGTAATGATGTTTTCAGTGATAAATTTGTTGTTTTCCTTATGCAGCAAGCGACACCTCTCTGATTACATTGTTAGTACAACTTCCAATTTTCTTTACATATACATTACTAATTGAAGCTGGGGGGATAAAGTGTGTACTGACTGTTTGTTGTTATTATTCCTTAACAATGCATTGTATTTCAAAAAATTTCAATAGAATAGAGTGTGAAATGCAAAAGTAGAGAAGCATAAAGTATTTAAATTTAAATAATTAATGCCAACACTCAAGTAAAATACAACTACCCAATACCTGAGTAAATACACTTCATGCAGTTACATCACACCACAGCTTGGTTAAATGAATGCCAACACTCAAGTAAAGTACAACTACCTGTTACTTGAGTAAATGTACTTTAATTAATTACATTACACCAAAAATTGATTAAATGAGAACGTGTAGTATCATTGTGTTTTTTTAAATTATTTTTTTAGGATTAAAGCCGGAATTAGAGAATTTTGAGAAGGCACACCATGACTTGACCGGAAGCAGAGATAAAACTGTCAGTGACTGTGGTTCCTCTTGTAGAATCCATATCAAATCATAATCGTCACATGTCATAGGGCCCTCGCGACCAATCGTCCCAGATGGACCACAATGTGAGTCACGCGAACAAATTTTCAATAAAAAATGTTGAAGTTATAAATATGAACGCTGACTTTTGTTTGTCAAGCCTGACATTAAAGCTGACAAGTAACAAAATTACAATTTAGCAGACAATTTTTTAGGTCTATCCGCTTTGAGTTTGACTGCAGGCATTTTTTCTTCAAGTGCAAAACGAAACCTATTCTGGGCAGCTGTTTGCTCCTCTGACACATAACTAAGCAGACCGCACACTATGAAAGGCGGTTAGTGTTATAGGTACCAAGACCCAACAGGTTTTAGGGTTAGGTTCAGTCAAACAAAAGCGTACTGTGTTGTGATACACAGTTACGTAAATGCTAAACTGCTTAAAAGTAACTCTTAAAGTTTGCTAACATTAAAAAACTTACGCTAAGTTGAGCAATAGACTGCCAACTGGATATGTCAACATGAACTACGCTACTCTGACGTTACTGTTCCGGAAAAAAAACACAAACCTCGTTTCCGGGTTACCCGCTTAGGTTAGCGTAATGTTGGCTGTCCTACCTGTATTTTTGTATTTTTTCAAGAAATCTTCTTAGTACTGTAAAAACTCAAACATGAGTAAGTCCGTCTCCTCTCCCTTCACTTTACTGCTGCGCACATGCGCAGACGCTGCAGGCGTCAAGGAAGCGGCTGTCTCGTGTCCTATTTACCAGTCAGTCCTCGAGCCTCTCCCTCTTCTCCACTCTTGCAGCATCAATTTTAAGAGTTTACACAAAGGGTGATTTAAGGATTAGGTCTAAAGGTGGCTCAGCCCTAAAATTCCATTGTGAAATGTTTTCTCAGCTCAGCAGGTATTTGTTGCCACTAATAGCAATATTGACTTCACTCTGTTCACCTTCTTAGTTGTTTCTTTATTTAGTATGAATCATGAGGGTAAAGAGAAAATTAACCAGCTATCAAGCAAACTGGTGCTCTGTATGGTTTTTGTTAAACTATAAATGTTTTTAATTAAGATAGACTTGAGCCTTACAGTAAATTTATGGACAGTGGATTGAAGCAACAGGTTCATACGTATTGGTCTCTGTTTAGTTTTAGTTTTTAATTTTATTTTTAAGGCCAGTGATTGAACAGCACTCCAGTCTGTAATAACTGAAGAACCTCTTTACATAATCGTGGTTTCTCTAAAGTTTTGTCATGTTGTAATTTCACAACAACCTTAGCCAGGGAGATGATTATAAGTCTTAAAAATAGTCTATAGTTAAAGTCAAGTAAATCATCAAGTTTCATAAACGATGAAATGATGAAGACATTGCAGACTCAAATTGTAATGACCTTTTGAGAGTGGAAAATTAAATGGAAATTCATGGCTGATTACCTGTTACATGTATTTAATGTTGAAAAAAGGGGCTGTTGTTTGGCATATTTTCAGTCTGTAACAAAAAATTCAGTGGTTAATGGTGCTGGACAACCAGTTAAAAGAAAAACTGAAAAAGGGAGAAATGTTTCTCTTCCTTGTTCTGCATATCTGAAATTCCTTACTGTTGTCTCAACATGTGATTGAATGAAAACTGTGCATCCAGTAAAAAGATAAGAAAATAAAGCAGAAATAGAGAGAGGAAACCATGACACAAAATTCCAAACATCAAAAGCTGGTTTAACTGGTAGTTTTGCATTTCTGGAACCCTTGGAAAAATAATTTAAAGCAACTCTGTTGTAGTGGTAGTAAATTGCACTAAACACACCCAAATCCTCCTTCTGTAGCTGTGCAGACATTCCTCTCAATGATCAGAAACGCTGATGGTTGTAAATAGAAACCAGAGCAGATCAGTGTGTCCTCTCCACTTTCAACCAACCGCAGAAGAGCTACAATACACTCTTTGTGACTTCTCCCATCTCATCTGATCAGTGATCAGTCATTGCTGTGCTTTACTAAGATTTAAACGAGAGTTTGCATTACATCAGACATAGCGGAGAGAATCTGAATTGTTCCACATTTGAGACATCACAGAGGAGGTGTTGTTGTGGTTTGTAGGACAGAGCATCGCTAACTAATGTCATGGTTCCCTATCAGATGTGCCAGTGGTCAAATTAACGAATCCAATGCAATTAGTCATTCAATTTACGGTGGGTTTCTGTGGTTTCTCTGGGTATGTGGCGCCCTTTCCTTCTCTCCCCCTCTCTTTTTTTTTCTCTGGTTTTCCATTATGGGATTTTCTGTTTATCTGTTGTGGTCGACTGCTCATTTCTGCTTCCCATGTCTTGCTGTGTGTGTTTGTGTGTGTGTGTGTGTTTTTGCCCCTTTGTGAATGTGTGCACACAGTGATGTCCCTGTTGTCAGTGTGTATACACTTACATCAATCTACCTCTGTGTGTGTGTGTGTGTGTGTGTGTGTGTGTGTGTGTGTGGTGACTGTTCATGCCTCACTGTGGGACGCGTTGATTAGCGCTCACTGCGGCTCAGCTCCCAGCTGTCCTTGCGGCCGGCTGCTGATTGAAACCAATCAGGCTTGCGATGGCCCCATCGCGGTGACCCCCTCACCCCTCCCACCCCAGGCCTAATCACCTGCTGATTGGCCCACGCAGGGCCCCCTCCCTTTGGCACGGAAGGTTAATTTGACCGGTGGATGAAGGCTCCAGGAGGGAATAGGAACGTGCGCTGGGTGATATTGCATGGATATAGCCCACCTGTCAATCAAAGCCACTTAAAGGGGAGAAGCGAGGGAAACACTGACAACCAGGGAGGAAGAGAAATGTAGGAAGGAAAGGGATGGTGATGTTAGTGCAACAGTCATTTGGCAGCATTTTATCTTTAAAGCAGCTTTTCTTTTTTATATATATATAAAAAATCCTCTTTTAAGGTCCACTTACTAGCCTTTTCTGGAGCATCTTGAGTTCTATTCAGCAAATAAAGTTTTCACAGTAAAATCTGTAAACTGCCGATTTTGTTTGTATTTTTCTTTCCGTTACTCATCTATCCTTTACTTATCTATCCTTTTCTTCTATCCTTATCCAAGAGCTAGCTAAATCGCACATACCTTTTTATCATACCTGGAAATGGTTCCATTAAAAATTGTCTAATGTTATTTAGTTATTTTGGCAAAATACAAGCATAACAAAAGTAAAGAACAGTAAAACTCGGCAAGTCAGAGTAGATTTTTGCTTATAGTGATGTGTTATTTGTATGGAGCATATACATGATAATTCTATTTCATAGTATTTTTTTTTAATGAAAAACTACTATATCTAAATGAATGTATTAATTTAGAGGACCTACAATCCAAAGTAACTTCAATTTAACTTTTAGACAAGTAATTATTTCTCTTTTTTGGTTTATCAAGACAATGTATGGAACTGAAGTAGTGCAGTGTAGAGGTTCAGCCAGAGGGTGGCAGTGTTGTATTCAGTGTAAAAAGTTGCAGCCTCTGATATAAAAGGTCTATTAATAGTCCACTGCTTTAAAGTCAACTTCCTTATTTTGAAGCTGTAGGTCTGTTTTCAGGTTAATTTTAGATTTTTTATTGACTTTAGAAAAGCAACAGGTCAACCTTTTTAAAAAGTTTAAGTACTAGTTCTCTTTAAAAGATTCAGATCCAGTAACAATTTATAGGAGAGAAGTTTTTGCTCAGGTGTCATCAGAAATTATTTGGCTGTAAACTCCAGAGAAAGCAGGTAAGTGGATCTAGAGTAAGTACATTTTCTCATTAAACTCTAATACTCTATGTAGAAAATGTATAAATTTATAAGTTTTGTAAAAATTGTGCACTTTGCAGAACAATTTACAGCTGAAACGTGTATGTGTGTGTGTGTATGTGTGTGTGTGCAAGTGTGCGTATGTAATCAACCACAGATACTTCCTCTCAACATTTTGACAACAACACACCCCTTCCCCCACACTGGTCTGACTCTGCTTAGCCATGTCAATCCATAGATTTCACCTTATCCCTGTGTGTGTGTGTATGTGTGTGTGTGTGTGTGTGTGTGTGTGTGAGTGTGTGCAGTTTGTGGCAGGTTCTTCTCCCTCCCAGTCTCTGGTGGGCAGAATAATGTTGCCAGATTACCATATCATTACCATATCATTTCCATGTCATTATCATACTTCTGACTGTGATATGTGCTTGTGTGTGTGTGTGTGTGAGAGAGTGTTCATGCATGTGTGCGTGTGTGTCTGAACTTTGCATCAGATCTTCAACTGTTTCTCTTTGTGTCGCTCACAAACACACATGTTCACACACACCAATACACACACACATGCGCACACAAACCCCCATAGGAATACACACATCCCTGTGACATGCTCCCTCTGTTTCTCACTGTCATAGACTCTATCTCTCTATCTCTGTCCCGCAAGCATGTAAGCACATCATAATTCTCAATAATCTGCCATTCATGAACCTTGTTTGCTTATTTGTTTGTGTTAATTACAATGCCAATTAAAATCAACCTTTCAGGAGAATCACAACAATAGCTGAGACTTATTTTAGAGAAAAAGGTGCGCCTGTAATGTTGACCTGTAAAAAGTTTTACATTTTTTAAAAATTATTTGTTGGTTGTTCAAACAAAACAGGTAAATTAAAGACAACTCGGACTTGTGAAATTGTAAATGTGGTGTAAATACTTTACTTTCTTAAAATTTTAAAGTCAAAAAGATTTTAACAACTTATTGACAAAAATCACTTGCAGATTAATTGATAAAGATAAATTGTAAAAAAAAAATTTACCAGCTGTACACGGAAAGAGATGAACCTCTGTACTTCAGTGTTGGAAATTTATATATATCTGGAACTGGCCATACCAACTTTTTATTTTGTTGTGTTGTATACTTACATTTTTCTAAATGTGTCCAGCAACGTTTACACCCACAAGAATTTGTAATTTTAATTAAATAAACCTATCGTGAATAAAACTGTTATACATTACCTCATCTGTGAATGTTTCTGCCTGGGTCATTAAGTTACATTTTGCACCATCTGCAATGGTGGCTGTTTAACTATGAAGTAAACAAATCCCATGATCCCGCCCTACAAAGCTACATCATGAAACTATACTCCATCACATCTCCAGTATGAAGCAAATCATAAAATCGTTTGAAACAGACACTATGCGTCCCTTTTCCTCAATCAGACATTCTCTGGGTTTCGAAGGGGTGAACTCTCTGTTACTGACACATTTTGGATAAACGATAATGTAACATCTTTTGCACACAGTCAGAAATTGTGTAGTAACGAAGAACAGAACGTCCTCCGCTGTAGTACAGTCAGCCAGCCATTCTGGCTCCAATTCTCACCCCACAAAGTCAGCCATTTTGGGGTCTGCAGCTGCCAGAAAGAGCCCATTTAGTGAGGGGAGCATGTTCGGGGTCGTGCCCTTGTTTACATGGGGAGCCAGAGCTGATGGTTTTAAAATGGCGTCCAGATGGTGACAGAGGCTTGATTGCGGCAGAGGGGGCTTCTGTGTCCCGCCCACTCCTGCTGTCCAGCTACTTTAGCTAAAGCTGCATCTCTCTATCTGCTCCCTCCACCTCCTATCATCAAGCTACCACTCCTGTTTTATCACTCCCTCCTCTGTCCAACACTGCTCAGAGCCATTATTGCGTGTTTCCTCCAGACTTGCCTTTATATTACACTGTGTCTTATCTCTGCTGTCGTTTCCTCCCCTTTGTTCTGTGCCCCCCCACCCCACCCCACACCCCCTGTTTCCCTTCTTCTCCCCCTTTTTGCGTCTCACTGATTCACTCTTTTGCTCTCTCTTACTCAAACACATCACAGCCACAAAACACGCACACGCTCGCCCGCAGGTGATGCATGGCAGCAGTGTGTGTACATTGTCTGCGTGATGGATTGGACGACCCGTTGTTAAATTACGGTGCCCCCCCCCATCCCACCCCCTTTTTAAAAAAATAAATAAATAAAAGGCAAAAGCTTTAAATAAGAGCAAGCTGTATTAAGATGGAAAGGAGGAAGAGAGAAAAGAGAGGAAAAGAGATACAGATTTTGATGAAGGGAGACAGAAAGAGATGAAGCACGGGAGAGTCAGGTGAGAGGGTTGTCAGTTCGGAGCTTTCCAGTATTCCTAGCGTCTGATTGATTACTCCAGGAAGGACAAACGAGAAACAGAATAGAGGAGAGAAGGAAGTGATAGAAAGCTTGTGAATATGATGGAAAGGATGCAAGGGAGAGGCGGGGGCTTGGGGTGAAAGATGCAATGGGTGGGGGGGCAAGGGGAGGGGAGAGGAGCTGTGCATCGCAGGCAAAGGGGAGAGAGGAGAGAGAGAGAGAGAGAGAGAGAGAGAGAGCAGACCACAGTGGATACAGATGTTGTGATTGTGTTTGTGTCAGTGTGAAATATGATTAGTGTTCTCTCTCATTAGGGAGCTGATCACCCACGTGCCTACGACACACACACACAAAAACACACACGCACACACACACACACGCTGTTACAGTGGGAAAGCAAAGCTGCAAAATAGATAAGCATGATTGTGTCAGTGAGTCTTTAGTGTGATCTTCATGTGTGTGTGTGTGTGTGTGTGTGTTTGCAAGTCTGAATTTGCACATTTGAACTTGTGAACAGGTTAGTCTGCGTCCTTGCATGCACACTTTCATGTCGACGGCACCGTGCGTGGGCAATTTTTTACATTTGTGCGTGTGTGTGTGTGTGTGCACGCCAACATTTGTACGTTCTCTCTCCCCCCCGGTAGCTGGTAAGTGATTCCACAGGCTGTTGGCGGAGCTCCAGCCCAGCACAGGGAGGAGGCGAGAGAGAGAGAGAGAGAGAAGAGAGAGAAGAAACAAGCAAAGAGAGGAGAAAGAGAGGGAGAGAGAGAGAGAGAGAGAGAGAGAGAGAGAGAGAGGCACTGGCTGTGTAATTAGTAGCAGGTTTTCGCAGCCCTCTGCTTCAGTTTAATTAAAAAACTGAAAGAGAAAAAGAGGAAACTAGGAAGGAGAGGGGAGCCTGCGAGAGCAAAAGAGAGTTTTGCATAGTTATTTTGTTTTTGCCAGGGGCAGGTGCAAGGCTGGCACCGGGAAAGATGCCCAATAGCTTCAGGCGTCTCCCACTAGGCTTTGGGAAGAATAGTTAAAGGGATGAACTCCACCGACAGTTTGATTCATTTAGAAAGTGAGCTAAAAGTGAATATTTGGTTAGTTTTTTTTTTATCTCATTTAAAATGATGCACATGACAGCTTTCATCTTGTGTTTTGATAATGACAGGACTGATCATTGCTAATGAAGGTGATGATGTTCGAGGCCTTTCTGATCCTGCAGTTGTGTACCAGGACGATGATGACTCAGCGATATCGGCAGCAGTCGACATGCTGATGAAGAGTTCTCTCTGTCTTCACTAACCCAGGGCTATGGATCCATATTGCTGAGCACGCTTTTTCTCCTCCGCCACAAACCCATTCCTTTGTCTCTTCACTCCACTTCAATCTTATCACCAACTTTGGTTGCCGTCATTCGTCTCGGCTTGTTGGGGATCACTGCGTTGTTTTTTCTGTTTCTCAATTTCAGTTTGTCCTTTGCTTTCTGACTCTATCCTGCTGTGTCTTTCCTTTATCTTTCCCCCCTCTGGTCCGGCACATATAGAAGCTTCCACTATCGGGATTGTTGTTGGATTGTTTTGTCACACGCTATTTTCTTGCTTTCTCACAAACGTTACCTTAGTGAAACACAGTGGTAGAAGTTGTAGTAGTGTTGATTTCCCAGCCACATGCTAAGGAGGAAAACCCCACTCAGCATAAAGCCACCTTTTTATCCTTAAATTTGCACTAATACATTTTTTTTGTCCACTTGGGGGCGGCACAGCAAGCTGTATTTATCATCACCTTATTAAGTTTTTATAGCAAACATGTTAGAAAACAGTTGCCTATTTACAGATCCAACAGACACAGTATCAAACTTCAAACCTTGCTTTTGCATTTTGAATGCTCAACTCCAAAGACACAAAGAGCTTAGAAGTCTTTTGTGAGAGGAGCTGCTTTTTCTTAGATCTAGAGAGGAGAAGTTCACAAAAAAACAATGGAGCTGCAAAAAAGTAGTGATGCTGATCAAATATGAATCATGATTCTGTTACTTCATTGCATCTCTCTTGCCTAAAATGTTTCTTGAAACATATGTTTTTGTGTTAATCAGTTGTAATGAGATTGTGTTACCAGCTGGTCTCCATATTTCTGCCTGTTTCAAAAGAGACGAGCCAAAACCAAGTATTGCCTAACTCACGGTACATCACCCACCAGCAGGAGAGTTTGTCAGTTCGGTGCTGAGCAGTGCATCCTGGTTGTTGTAGGTTTTGCATATTCTCATACTCTCTGTTCATGTAGCGCAAATATTCACCTCAAAATATTTGCATCTTTCTCCTACACGGATATAAAGTTTTATGAAGACCATCTTTTCAGTGATTGATACTCCTCTAACACAGTGTCACAATGTTAATTTTCTGTTTGCAACCAACAGTCAGGGTTTTTTAAGCATGATTAAGATCATTCCTTAGTTCTAACTTCATGTTAATTTTTGTTACCATGACAAGAAAATATAATTTTACCTTAGTGAAGTTTTTATTTTGGTCAAAACTGGAACAGATGTTTTAAATCAGATCAAATCAGAAAACACTGCAATGCTTCAATCCAAAGGGCACAGACAAATTTTCCAGTGAAATCATCTGCATGGCTAGATGCCATGAGAAGTGACAGGAATTTTTTCTTGTACTATGTTTTTTCTTAATGCACTGATTATTTAGTTATTTGTATATTTAGTTCATGGCAAGCAATAGAATGGATGGGGTTGTTGTAGAAAATCTAGCACAGTGAGTCTTGAGCTGCTGAGAACTGTGCACTGTATGTTAGCTGCATTCCAGTGATACATCTAAATTACCGCATAGGTTTCCTCTGCTCATCTTCTCCATCTTCACCTCCTCTTCCTTATGTTTCTCTCACTGTGTATAACACTTTTTTTTTTATCAAACAATGTTTTCTCTCTATACTGTGCATTTTTTTGCCTTTGCAGACTGTCGCCATGACGTGCTCTGCTCTCTTTCTCTTCTCTTTGCCTTTCTCCTTTTCATCTCTTGCTAAGTCTTCCCATCTTGAGAAGTAAATGAGGGTGAGATGAACTGGCATTCGCTCAGGTAGGAAAATAAAGACAGGAGGAAATAGAGATGGGGGGGGCGAGAGCGAGGGGAATAGAGGGAGAGAAAAGGGGAGGGGAGTTTGGGAGTGAAGAGCAGCTGCCAAAGCCAGTCAGGTGGAGGAGAGTGAGGAGTAGGGAGATAAGGAGACAGCCAGAGAGTGGAAGCTAGCAGGCACCCAAAAGAAAGACAGTGATACCCCCCTTCTCTATTTCTCTATCTCTCTCCCTCTATCCTCTCCACCACACCACCACCTCCTCTCTTCCTCCTTCCACTCCCAGCCTCCTTTTCCTCCTTTGTGCAGTGTCTCAGTGGAGCTGCGTTTGAGTGGCAGGCCGTCACAGATCAGCTAGCAGCTAAAGCAGAGGGCTCTGTGAGCATGTGTGTGTGTGTGTGTCTGCGAGTGTGTGTGTGTCATCCAAAGCAGGGGGCTGCCAGCCCAGAGCGAACAGATCAGGGAAGAGTCTAAGTGGGTTTATCACTGCTACTGAGAGCCAGTACACACACACACACACACACATGTGCGTACGCACACACACACACACACACACACACACACACACACAGACTGCATAAACATGAACACACAGCTGTCGCTCATAAACTGAAAGTAAAGAAACAAAGAAGAGGGGAGTAAGACCCGCATGCAGTCAGATTTAGGCATATGCTCATGTGCACACATTCACACACACTCACACACACACATATACATACAGAGAGAGAAAGGGGTATTAGACCCAACCAAAGCAAACCTGTGAGCGTGAAAGCGCCTTACTGCCTGCCTGCTAGCAAGAGATGTGACTGGATTCTTAAGCAGCCAGCTAGAGAGTGAAGGCTGCTAAATACACACACAGCACACACACTCACTCTCACACACACACACACACACTCAGTGCTCATATCTCAAGGTTCAGACGAAGGCTCGTGCCTCATTCCTCTTGTAGCTCGGTGCCTCGGATGCCCCAGCATGCTTGTTGAGGTAACGATTAGGTGTGTTTGCAAACTAATGTCTGCGGTTTCCCAGGGTCAGACCTTTTTTTATCACATTTATTCACTTTTTCAGTATTTTTTTGTTTTGTTTTTTATTTTTGAAGGAGCGGCATTTTTATTAGAGAGTGTAGTTTGGGCGGCACTGAGTATAAATTGTCACCTTTAGCACATTCAAGTGCATTCAAGGGCATCCTGACTGATGCAGTTTGCTGGAAATTACTGTGACCACAAGAGCTAAAACACTGTACTTCAAATCTGCTTCAATCAATGTTTTTCTTTTCTATATAGAGAGAGAGAGTGGCTGAATTACTGTGTATGTGAAAGGTGTTGCTCATGGCGACAAATCCACAGAAAATTATCACCTGACTCTGCAGGTTCCCCTTAGCTCTATGGAGCATTTTATTGTCTTTCAGCTCATTGTTTTTGATTAATCATGGTTAACACTAATCTCTCTCATTCTCAGGGGGATTTTTTTGAGTTGTAAAAGCCAAAAACAGACCAGCCCTAAACAGTAAAAGGACACAGTTAGTAAATAGCTGGTGAACACAGTGATGGCTGAGCAACTAAAGAGCTATATGTTTCCCTCATAAGTTAGTAGACACCAAAACAAGAGCTGAAAAAAAGAACAGAGGAAAAACTTCCATTTATCAGATGACCAGGAAGTTGATTAAACAAGCAACTTAAAATGAGTTACTGTTTGCTTAGATGTTGGCCATCAACTTTGTAAGATGATGATACAAGGGGTAATTGATAGAATTGTTGCCTCAAATGAGTTTTGCGGCACTCATTACATGCATGTGCAGTCATCTCTTCTCGCATCCCACTTCTTCACCACTGTGTATGAAGGGGCGCCTTGCCCCAGTGTTGCCTACATGTGCTCATAGATTTCTTTGATGTTAGACCTCTGAGACAAAGTGCATAAAGGCAGATGTAGTCCATTTTCCTTAAACACTGCTGACTTGCAATTTTAAATTAGCTGTAACAGAAAAAATCACAAAAACCATAAACTTCAAACTTTCTGCAAAATCACTCAAAGAGTTAGACTGCTCATGCATGAGAGGAGAGCTGTATAACTCATCTGCTCCTGCCTATGGCCATGAATTTATCAATCACATCTGGTCAGTTCAGTCAATTCTGTGTTTCTGCTGCCCCCTCATGGCAAAAAATTAACTTCTGCAGATTTTATGTTTAAAAAAAAAGGACAGTTATATTCTATACGAACTTTAATTTTAATTTTTTTGCAGCATTTCTTTGCTTATGTGATACATAAGTTGTAAAAGTACTGAATAGGCTATAATGTTCTTTCCT
This sequence comes from Acanthurus lineatus, assembly GCA_029814665.1. Taxonomy (NCBI): domain Eukaryota; kingdom Metazoa; phylum Chordata; class Actinopteri; order Acanthuriformes; family Acanthuridae; genus Acanthurus; species Acanthurus lineatus. Next base: position 10,535,924 of record JAPZDV010000010.1, read on the forward strand.
TGATATTATAGCCTGTAATTTCTTGTGTTGCATTGCAGTGAGTCCAATTGTAAAAAGCTAAGCCCCTAACATGCCATTATTTTTGTTTCAAGTTGGCTTGCATATATACTAAGCATGCAGGATTAATATGCTGAATTAAACATGCGTGTGTGTGTATGCATGTTTGCCTTCCTGTGTGAAGAGCTTCTCCCTCCACAGACTACCTTGGTGTGCTGTGTGATATCTCTGTGCAGCAATGGAACAGGCAGGCCTAATTACATCTTTAAGTGTGTAATTAAGAGCAAATGTAATTGGTGGTTTGCACACCCAACACACTCCTGGTTGGAAAACACAAATCATGTCTGACACAATGCCGAACATGACTATTTAACACAGGAAGGACAGGTGGTGCAGGCACTTGCAAGGAGGTTCTGCATGCACATACACATTATGCAGTATTTATATATTTAGGTAGACTTAAAAGATCATTTTCATTACTACATAAACTGTTGATTTTTTGAAAGGACATTTCTGCATGGATTTGATGGCTGACAGTGTAAATATAGGCAGGAAACATGCAGAGAAAGAGGTGTATGACCTGCAGCACAGGTCCCCAGCTGGAATCTAAACTGAGACGCTGCAGTTATCTGATATTTGTCTTAAACACCAGGTGACCTGGACACTTAAGCTGTCAATGATTTTTTTTCAGCTGACAAATGCTTTTTAAAGTGTCAGATCATAGTGATAAATCCCCATCCCACTTTCCCAGAGTCCAAAGTAGTAACTTTAAAGAGCTTGTTTTGTCCACCCAACAGCTCAAATCTAAAAACATATTCAATTTATGATGAAGCTAAGAAAAAGCAGCAAATCCTCACATTTAAGTGCTGAGAACCAGCAAACGATTGTTATTTTTGCTTGTTAAATGACTTTCTGGGTGTTCAGACTGAGAACAGCTGCTCTGATGAGGGCATGTTGTTTCAGTTACCTGTGAGACAATGAAATGTGATTCCAAAAGGTCTTCTTACAAACATAACTCTGCAGTATATGCAGAGCAAATTGATAGCAGTCTTTTTATTGTCCGTCAATCTGTAATGGTCAGTGATGGGCTAGTGTGTACGCTCACATTCTCTTTCCATAAACCTGTCTCCTTACAAGCCAAGTTGCTTCAACTGGGCTTGTTTTCATAAACTTTGATGCTTATTTCTCTTGCAAGAACCAACAACATAGCTCATAGTCCAGAGCAATGTCCTCTTGTATGTCTAACTAATATAACTCTTGGTGACGAAAAATATGGGATCACTGGATATCCTTTTAAAACAAACTACTAAATAATTAGCTAGTGCTACAGCATTTTGGCTTTGAGGTTAAATCTGCATAATTACACCCAGTATTTGTAAAATCATAAAAACATCAGACAGTGGAATCTAGATCAGTTTGTAGATCTTTGACAACAGCTTGATATCGATTGAATAAATAATGAATCAGTGTCAGCATTCAGTGGCATTACCGGATCACATCAGTCCCGACTCTAGCTTCAGGGTGATGCTGCAATGCATAGCTGAAAAATTTGAGCCAGGTTTAAGTATTTTAGTCAGACACCACTGCATTTTTTTCCTGAAGCCCTCTGTATCGACACCTGTTGCACCAATGCAGTGATAAATGGCCTCATAAATCCAAAATGGTGTTAGACAAATTAAGAAGTCCAGTATAGTGGGATACTTGCCTGAGACGGAATGAAAACATAAGGTACCCTGGCTTTTAGTCCCATTTCCCATAATGCAACTCAACACTATACTTCACTGAGCCCCCCACAAATAGAAAATGGTCCAATCTTTAAATTTCATTTTCTGCTTCAGTTATTAACACATATTTTCTGTAACAAGCTGCCTAATTAAACAGTCCTTTTGATGTTATCATGGTTATTTTATAACTATGTTCACAGGCTGAGCAGTACATCTGCTGATGATGAGTGAACTGATCTTCATGTGTGATGTTGGTGGAGCTATTGAGCATTTTCTGTCCATTAACCAATCAAATAGTCCACTTTATGATTTCAGCATTCAGTTTAGAGCAAACAAATGATGTTTGTGGGTCAAAAAGTCTGTACATGTTTGACACGGCAGCGCTGACACTGTACTTTTCTTTTGTTTCCAGTACTCATACGCATTAAAACACGCTCACACCTCCTCCCACACAAACATAGAGGAGATGGAGGAGGACAGAGTGAGAGGCGAGGAGTGAGAGATTGACAGGGCAGGCCTCCAGCCTCTCTCCTGTCCACAGAAGGGCTGTTTGTTTAGAGGAAATGACACGTGCTGCCGAGGAGGAAATGATCTGCTTGGCCCCATGTAAGATCCTCCCTGGCACCGAGACCACTGCACTCAGCTCTTTTTCTCTCCTCTAGCACGCCCTCACACACACACACACACACACCCCAGCACACACGCACACACACACATGCACACGCGCGCACACACACTCCCCCTCCGTCTCTTTCTTCCCTTCATCTTCTCAGCTCTCCATCCATCGCTCGTCTGTCACGGCAGGAGTGCAGCCAATCCATCACGGGTCGGAGGCGAGCCGTTACTGCATGTGTGTGTGTGTGTGTGTATGTGTGTGTTACTGAGTATGTGAGTCTCTGTTGTGTTTGTGCAGCAAAGCAACACTGGAGCACACAGTGAACACCGTGCGTGAGTCCATTTTATGTTTGTATCTAAGCTTTCACACACACACACACACACCTTTCCTCACCCTCTCACCTTTAATAAACAGTGTGACCAGTGTGTGTGTGTGTGTGTGTGAGACACCAAGGATGTGGATTGGCCCTGCCTCCCCTGTGCTCTGCTGACAGATCGTTGGACCAAAGCAGGCTGCAAAGAGCCGCACCATGCTGGGACAGAGACTTATGACGAAATGTCAAATTATGTAGCAGAGGAGTGTGTCTGCGTGGGGGCTTGTGTGCACTTATATGTACGACAACACGTCTAATGGAACTGCCGCCGTATTCCGCTAAAAGTCTCCTACTGAGTCATTATGATCTGGTGGCGGCAACAAGCCAGCATTACCAACAGCGTGTTGTTTTATTTACATAATACATCTTCTTTAGGCCGCTGATGTGGTCCCCGTAAAACCACTTTGGATTTATGAGGCCATTTTCACGCTTGTTACCACAGGAAATATGAGTGTCTATCAGCATGTGTAAGAGAGGGGAAAAGTCTCAGTTACGAGCCACACTGACAACTTCACACACTCTGCTCACATACAATACATGTGGGGATATACACACACACACACACACACACACACAGGTCGCTTTGCTTTGTTCTCCAGTGACAGTGAATTGTGGCTGTGTGTTGAAAGCCAAAGTCAGAGCTTTACAGGGCTCTATGAATGTGAGTGTGTGTCTGCATGTGTGTGTGTGTGTTGCAGGTTAACCACAGAGCTGGTCTCCAGAGTTGCAAAGCCATCCAGGGGCGCACTGGGATCAAGCCCAGCAGGGAGCTCTTGGCTAAGCATCAATATGCACCACCACAGTCTCTCTGTGCTGGATTTCATCAGTCGTGTGAGTATGTGTGTGTGTGTGTGTGTGTGTGTTTCTGTGTGTGATAGTGAAAAACCTGAGCTGTATGTCCGTAATTATGAAAAGCATTGGTGTGTAGCTTTTGCCTGAAGTATCTACATGCATGTTTATATGAAAATCATCAACTCCTTGCTCTTGAAAGGAGAAGAGTGAGTGTCTTTCTCGAAAGTCATGTTAGTATTAAGTCAGTTGTACCCAAACTAGGGTTTGTGACCCTTCCAAGTGGTCTTAAGATGAATGTTGGAGGTCACATAATGATTAATGGGATGGGGAAGAGTAAAAGATGAAGTTTGGAGAAACTAATGTGTATTTCTCAGAGGACACCCGGTGAAATGTTGTTGTTGTCATGATCTAACTCTTAAAAATGAAACAGTAAGAGAAGATTGAAATGAAATAACTTTGGAAATGTCTG
>JAPZDV010000010.1:10543618-10575025 GCA_029814665.1 Acanthurus lineatus
ATAATTTTTTTCTACTCTTTTTATGATTCTGGAGTAATTTATCCCTGAGAGAGAGAGAGAAGGAGACAGACAGACGGATATACAGAGAGGGAGAGACAGTGGGAGAAAGAGAGAGAGATACCCACATTTGGCTCTACACTTTGATTTAGCGAAGAAAATTTAATTTTGTTTGCTTTATGCAAAAAAGCAGCGTCTGCCTCGACTTCTGTTGATTTCCACTGGAGGCAGAAACATCGCTAATGGGAGCTAGCGCCGCACTCACCACAGCTACAGGGCTACGACACTAACTGAATTAGCCTCATGCATATATTTAATACGGACCTGCTACACAAATTAGCTTAGTGGTATGTAGCCTAGCACCTCTCCAGTGAGGCTTTGAGATCTGAGCTGCAAATTAATTGGCTAGGTTGCCTTCAAGAGTAGCTCCTCTGTTTTTCCTCCACCCTGAATTATGCTTTCCAATTGCCGAAACACATTTGATATGCATGGGGAAAGAAGCGTGTAAAGCAGTGTTCCTCCACAAAAGCAATGTTTGCCTTCATTCATTCATGTTTGTGCATCTGCCACTCATGTAATTGTAATGAGAGAAGGGGGCTATATGGTTGTACATGGTTAATTTTCTGAAAATCTATAGGCTAATAACACATAGGAGTACAGTCATGTGGATATTATATCCACCCCAGCAGAAACGTTAGGCTCGCTGCACCACTCTGACTCTGTGTTTGAAGGTGAATTTGTCTGTGTGTGTGTTCATTAGGAGTCACACAGATTCCACATGCTGAGAGACACTGTAATGAACTTGAGCAAATCTGTATCCCATGGTGACTAGAGACAGGAAATACTGGCGGAACCCTACATTGAAAATTGTGATTTCCTGATAACTGTCACTGCTAAGTAAAGATGTGTTAAGAGAGGACAAAGCAGGAGAACAAACACACACAAAAAAAAGAAATCTGGATGAGAAAGAGAGACTCCATTTGTGTTTGTGCGCTCGAGACAGAAAACAAGTAAGAGAAGGAGACAAAGATTAGTTGATTACCACACTGAGAACAACCATTACTGCTCCCCGAGGTCTCTACCCTGTTCGATCCCTGGACATCCATCCTGACTCAGTTTAAGGATCTTTGAATGTAGCTGGAGTTTAAGTCAAGTTTCACAATGTCACTGTCAATGTCTGCGTCATTACTCATAAAAAACTTATTCATTCATTATTTCTGTTTTTAAAAAAAGCAAGGCATTACTTTGCTTATATACTCCCTGTGGAAAGTAATTTGTAATGCTAATTGTTACATTGCTTTTGTGTTGCTCAAAAACATCACCTGATGCATTATCACGTGATTGATCAGACCTCACATATGACCACATGTCAGCACAAACTCCTACCCTTAGAAGAACATACACACGATCTTTCTTTTATGCCATTTAATAGCACAAAGTTGACTAAATGTTTGTATAAACTATCCTACTTTATAAAATGTTACATCTAACACTGGTTACTTTATTAAGGCAGGACCATAAATAGTGAAACAAGTGGATGGAGCCACTGCAACATCACCCTCAGGTTTGTGGATTGAAGCCTCACATTTGGCTGTGGGGTCGTCGCCATCTTGGATTTTTGGAGCCACACGTGACCATGAGGATGAGACAGCGGAGGTAATGCATTGCTACCATTGACTTTTTGACTTCTAGCATGTGGCTAGTTTCTGCTGTAAGTCATAGTGGCCACACCCTTAGTTATATATAACTTCAAGTCTTATCATGATTTAAAAGAGTGTGTTATGTAAAAATTTAGATGCCATGAACAAGAAAATGAGCAATAGCAATCACAACCTTTTTTTGTATCAGACTGAAAAATGTTCATTTCTGCTGCATTTCTGACATTTTATTACGCAGCATTTTTCAGTCCCTGAGTTTGTCGCTTGGATAGGACTCATTGTAAATCAAATTTTTAAGTTAATCTTGACCTAAAAAAGGTCAAAGATGATCTGAAAGCGCTGTAATGAGTTGTGGTACCGACAGCACAAAAACTCTTTGATAAGGTTATTGGGTCGATTATAAGTGTGTTGACCTGCTCAAGTCATTTTAACCAATGGTAATGTAATGTGTGGAGAAGTAAAAGGACTTTTTACTGATATTTTTACTTTTTACTCAGCATATTTTCACAAACAATAAGGTGAAAACTACTATTTTAGTTTCCTTATGAATTCGGTAAAGCATGACTCCTTTTTCTCCAAACTCAGCTTTTGCAGTTGGGTGAGCTGTGGATGCTGCATGTTGCAGCAGAGGGGGTCTGTGTGTTCGGCAGCATGTTTAAAAAGGCAACACAAAAGTAAGAGGTCCATTGAAAAGGCCTCCCTCTGCCCTGCCCCCCAGCTTGCAGGAGAGACGGAGGATGCAGTGTAATTGAGGGACGGCTTGGGAGGCTGAATGTAGAATAAACGCACACGAAGCGCACTGCACATTTAAAAAAAAGTTGATTCTTCTTACATTTGTAGAGTGTGCTTTGGTTTAGAAAAATATTCTAAATGATATCGACTGTACTGAGAGGTAAATAGGCCCTCTTCAGCTGTGGCCATGGAGGAAACAAACATGATAGCTTGAGTAAGAAAAAAAAATCTGTTTTCTTTATTCAGTATAGGAAGAAGTACATATTTGTTTTAGCTTATACATTTTAGGTTTCTTACTAAACCTTGCTGAAATGTCAGCAAAAGCAAAAGCACAAGCAGACTGTTGGCACAATGGAAATACTTAGCCTTCTTTCCAACATTAAGACCCATTTACAATATATATAGTACGTGCAATAAATTGAAATACATGAAAACAGCAGTACTGCAGTAAACTATTACATAGTGAGAGTGGCTGACTTGCATATTCTCACTGTAAAATTACAAGTAACTGAAGTGGCTGTGAAGTGCACAGTTTCAAAAAATGACAACAGTACTTGGCTTTTACCTCAATCAAGACACAACTCCCTCTTCTTCTTTATTGGCCACACTCCTCCTCTATCCCCTCCCTGCATATCTCGCTGCATCGATGCCATTTATTCATCTCCAAAACAGTAGAGCTCACCTTCAGCCCCCTGCTCTGATGTGTAATTGACCAATTTCATGACTAGTGTTTGCACCTGTGAGTCATCAGTAGGGGCCAATTGATCATTTCGCTTCAGCGTGTTGAAGGACAATGCTGTCAACATGAGCACAACAGACTAGTTATGAAGATTGTGCCAAATGCGGTGAATTGTGTGCAGTGGATCTGAAAAAAAAAACTGTGATATGGAAATGCCATGGAAGTGAAAAGCAGAAAATGGGCTTGTGTTTTTGGAGAACCAGTTTCAAGGGTTTGGGACAGGGGTGTCAGGTTTTTCCGTCATTATGTTTCAGGTTTGGGTGTTAACACGTGAACAGTTCAGTTCAAAAACACTTGTAAAACAACCAGCACTTTTACCTTGAATGCACAACATGTAATCTCTGTAGCTAGAGGTCCGTCAATCAAAACAACTGAGACAACAGACGTAGCTTGATGACGTTGTGGAGGAGCATGACATCATGGGATTTGCTTATTTCATTGTTAAAGAGCCATTATTGCAGTAAAGGAGCCGAAAGTTCCAAGTTGGAAATTGCAGCTGGAACGCCGCCTGAAATCAGATTTCTGACTTGGAAACTCACTAGAACCTCGTGAACCCAAACTTCACAATCCAACATGGCTGCTCTGTTCATCAGCAGGACTGAGAGCTGTAGTAATATACTGTTTATCAGCAGTTCTGTCTTATTTATGTCTCATTAAATCAGTCAAATCCCCTGCCTTTCCCATCTCTCTCTCCAGCTGTCACTTCCTAATAAAGCAGAAAAGAAAAAGAAAACTGTCCCTGATGATTAAAGGAATCACATTACTTTTAAAGAAAGAGACATAAACCTCTGCAGCGGGAGAATTAGCCAATCACAATATAGACGTGCAACAGCCGCTCTTTGCTGTTGTCTGTTTATAGCTACATTGATTAGTATCGGTAATTGATACACGGACCTGCCGCTTGTAAGATCAATCTGAGTAGTGATGTCCGTCCTCCATTAGGGTGTGAAACAGTCAATCATGCATGTCAGCTCTCTGTCTATAAGTCATCCTCCCCTCCATTATTGCTGTGCTGTGTGTATAACTGTTTGCATCTCTCTCTCTCACACACACACACATACACACACACATGCTGCACTTCCTCTAAAGCATTTATGAGAGCTTTACTCACTCTGCTCATCCCCATTGATGAGCCCAAATTTACCGCCTCACTTTCCCAACTAGACAGAGTGTGTATATCCACATAGACACGACTACATATGTCGCTGCTGGACGCTCATACAGCACTCATTCATATCGACTACACTCGCATGGTAACCCATCCTGTGTCCATTTGCATGGATAGCTGCAGATTTATCTGTACTATAGGCCATAGTGCAGAGTTGTGTATGGACATGTATGGAGATTTACTCCTGTTTTAACCCCGGGGTTAGCCATCAGTATTGATTGGAACAGACTTAGCCTGATTTTAATCCCTGCTTGGCCCAAGACTATCGATCAGGGCACTGAGCTTTCAAGTGGGTTTAACGACCTACCTGCCCCCTCCTCCTGCCCTCTTTTTCTGCTTGGGAAGGAAAAGAAGAGGTCTGTTATCACACCCTAAAGCAGAGGCGACATGAGGCGTAATGCTCGCACCCCACAAGCCCACACACTCCTCTTTCAACACACCCTTCCAACGCCAAAACCGTTGCAGTAGCAGGTGACAGCAAGCTGCCCGTAAAATATGACCACACTCATGCTTTTCCTATCTGGAGTTTGTGTTGGACATGATAAAGCAGGAGACGAGATGAATCTGTGCACCTCGACAGCAATGTCACAGTAAAAATACCTGCTGGTGAATTATGACCACTCACCTAGAGGTGGGAGCGTCCCTTTATGTCTTTATGGGTTCTCTGAAGACAGTTATATGGGACAACATGGGAAGTCTTATAGGAGCCCTGGTGCCTTGGGACTGAGGGATTGTTGTGAATTTATAGTTGTACAGAATGGTCACTGCTCTGATTGGTCCTGCACTGTGATGCTGGAAAAAGAGAACCTGAGCTTTAAAAGTATTTGAGTATGTGTGTGTCTGGGAGGGTGTGTGTGTATGTGTGTGTTTGCCTGCCAGCCCTTTGCAGAAATACAAATTTGAGTGCATTTCTGCTTCTGGAAACATTTGTCACCGTGTGCGTGTGTTGGTGTGTGTGTGTGTGTGTGTGTGTGGGTGCGTGTGTGTGTGAGGGATGGTTACTGTGCTTGGCGTTTCTCCTCCATTTGTCCTCCCAGAGGTAGATCAGGCGAAGGGGAAATAAATTGAAGAAAGAGAATAAATCAATGCTAAACTGAGCACCAGTGAGACCTCCTAACCCTGAAACTGTCACACACACATTCACACACACATTCACACATACACCGTGAAACGTGGCCAGGGAAAATGGTGTGTAAGTGTACAGCCATACAAACCTGAACTCAAACACAGAAGACGAGAGAGGAAAAGTGGAGGATAGGTTGGTGTGTATTACCAACCTTTTCTCACTCCCAGCTTGTCATTACAGCAGTTTAGTCAGGACCCCTCTGCGTCCCTTTTTAATGCGGGAGTAAACCCATCTGTTAGTGACACAGAGGAGCTTTCAAGTAAGTACAGTGTAAACCATTAAGCAGCAATAAAAATGGACGCTTATAGCAATGGATAGCGTATTGCAGGTGACAACATCATTCTCCTTCTAACTAGTTTTTCAAATCTCAGTCATTCCATTTACTTGAGAAGCCAGAGCTGGGAATGATGTCTTACCCAGGATGACTGCCTTCCAGTTCAACAAATAGGAAAATGAAGATTTTACAGCTGGGAGAGTGGGTTGCTTTAGCCAGGTTAGCCATGTTAGCAGTATCTGCTGATTACAACCCATTACACTGTATTTTGAACATTAATAACCGGGGTGACTTGTCCATAGAGAAAAATCAGACAGAGCTGTGTACAGAACTGATTTAAAGAGAGACATATGAGACAGATTTGCCGATAAACAGTGAATTATTAACACTATTACTACTGTTGATTCAAAAAGCAGCCATGATGGATTCTAAGGTGAAAGCTTGTGAGGTTCCACTGACTTTCCGAGTAGAAATCCGATTTCAGGCAGTAAACTTTGAAAGTTCCAGCGTTCCATTTTAAGCTGAATGCACCATTACTGATACTTCAACTATTTACAGTGCATTTAAACTGTTTATGGCACTTTGATTTCAGCTGAAATTTCAACTGCTTTAAGCTCTTGCAGTCTTGCTGCTTTGACCTTTCACTCTTCAACTGACACTTCAGATAATTTTACAGATTATTATTCAAATATTAGTTTAACTGCTTTCAGGCTTACACTCACAATTCAACATTTCATGACTTAAACATAAAATTATAAATTTCAGCTCCTCTCAGGCTTCAGGCTGACACTTCAATTAACTTTCACAGTTTAATCAGTTTTTTTAACTGCTTTCACTTGTTACATAAACTGACACTTCACCTGTTTTTGACTTTTAAAGTGGCATTTCGACTGTTTTCACTATTTACGCACTGACTGACATTTAAAAATACAGTGGACTCAAACTATCATTGGTGGGTCGACTTCAACTGACATTTCAAATGCTTTTAACTATTTTTTAAAGTTGTAATCCTGAAGATTTCAGTCTGTGTTTATTTTGTGATACCTGTAGTTACTGGTGGTAACACCAAAAACATTTTAATACCACAGGCTCCAGAATTCTTAGCAAAACAAAATTGTTTTAATGAAGAAGTCAGGCAATAATTGGCTTTGTTTTATCACTCTGTGAGCAGCAGCAGGGCACAGTGAAAGGAGTTGGATACCTCGCTGAGAAGTTGGAGGTGAGCAGTCTGATGCCTGCAGCTCCTCATACAACAGCTCAATGTGCTGCAGCTTTTAATGTGAAGCCGCAGCAGCAGGAAACGTTCGGATTGCATCAGCAATAACGTAATACAACAGTTTTTATGGGAATGTGGCCATAGATAAAACGTTTGAATCAGAGAACATTAGACTCAGTCATTTACTGACATTCACTTACATGAAAACCTTCAAGATTATTTTTTAAATGACACTTCAATTGGTTTCACTTTCACATTCCAACTGATGTTTCTACTGTCATCTTTTGAATTAAAATTAAATTTTCAAATGTTTTTAGAAAAGTGATCCCAAATCTTTTCAGTGCTTCAACAGCAGCAGACACTTTAACTCTGTATGGTGAACAACATTAACACCTCACATGCACACAATGAACATAGACAATGTTTTGACTCATGATGTTTGGATTCATTCATCACCAGTGTTACTACGTCTTTGGCTTAAGCAGTGCCTTAGTTTTTTTTTTTGTATTTCTTTCGGATTGTCTCACACAATTCTCTTTCCCGCCCAAACACACACATGTAGCAGCAAACACTCTGCAGTGCTCATCATATGGGAAGAAATCCATGTATCAGCGAATGTGAGGAAAACAAACTGAATGTAATTTCTGAATGAAAAAGACAGAGCACCTAAACAGCACATCCTAACATCGCTCTGCGGTTCATACGGAAGCAAACTGCTCTGTACTGAGCTGAGGCTGCACTGCTCAGGCTACAGATGGGGCCGAACACCGAGGGTTTGGGGGCAGAGGGAGTGTATAGATTGGGATTATGGGGGTGCATTGGGGAAAGGCTCTTCAGTGTGTTTTCTATTCAACCTAAGTCCTCTAAGACCTCCTCATCTCATCTGAGAGCAGCAAGCTGAGATCTGATCTAATGCCGAGTGCCACATGTGAGTGTGTTTGTGAGAGAGACACAACTCTTTGATGAAAACCTGCTGGGGATGTGAGTGTGTATTAGCAACGTGTGAGTGTGTGTGTGTGTGTTTGTGTGTGAGTGCGTGTGTATGCTTGTGTGCTTACGTTTAGGGGTAATGAAGTAGACCAGGGTTTATATTTTTCTGTGTGTGTGCTCTGTATCTGTCCACTCTCCCTCATCCCTGAAGGGTTGTTTGGGGTATTCTGTGCAGGTTTTGCTCAGGGGGGAGGTGAGTTCTTGGGGTCTTTCATTCAGATGTAATTAGCCCAGACAATGGCCTGGTTAAAGCTGGAATCCTTCGAGCCCCCTCTCCCTTTGATTGTGTGGGCCAGCTGTGGAGGAATGGCCATTATCTCCCTGTGTCCAGCAGTATAAAGAAGCCCCCCTGCCCTAGTTACCCCTGCGTTAAGAGTTCCCACAGGGGGAGGGACATGGGCCGGTCACACATTGCCCTGGAGAAAGTGAAAGCAGCGAGAATACTGGTTCACTTGCAAACATTCGCATACATAAATGACTTCACCTTGCACTTGAACTACTCTTTTAAACAAAAGCGGGCGGCACTGTTTACACAAGAGCAAAAAAAAGTGGCTTTTCACATGGTGCTGGCCTTGACTACAGTTACTGCCACACTTCAACACCAGAGGAAAAAAATCATTCTCCAGATGGACATGAAAAAATCCTCAAATGACTTTATTATATGGGTGCATACCATGTTTGTGTGTGTGTGTGTTTACGTGCATGTTTTTGTTCCGACTGTGTGAGTTTCAGTCATAAATATCTCACAGAGAGTTCTGCCTGCGCATGGGGACACTTAGGCCCATTAGACTTCCGGAGAAATTGAATCTTTACAGCATTGGGGCCATATAATTACTGTTAATTTAACGCTCAGATTCTCCATCATTAACTCCCACTCTTGGATACAGAACGAGGGACACGGAAACACAGACAGTATGTGTGTGGAACCGCAGCGTGTTTTGACAGCATACCCAACCCTTTGACTGAATTAACAGCGACCTCTTCGTCTTGTAAGAACAGGACTCGCATCGTTTATGCGTTATTAAGTCCTGTAATTGGGCAGCCAGTAGTTTGCATATTAGTCTATTAGGGTAATATGTTTTGCCTCTCTCAACACACGGTTTGCCAGAGCCCCTGGCGACACATTTGGTAATTCTCAGAATTACACCCTAATCATAAGCCAGTGTTCTTTCGATCCCTATAATTCAATGTGCGTCAGTTTATGTCTACACATCCTCAGCTTGATTAGATTCAAAATATTTATCAATTAGCTGAACACTTCCTATGTGGAATTGGATTGTGCTATGGTCTTTAATTAATTAACAATATAAGGGGGATTTTGTTGTGTAGCATTTGTTATAGCAGTGGCTTTAAATTAGCAACAAATTTTACACATTTTCCATTGGTGTTCATGATGTTGCGCGGCACCTCCGTCTGAAGGTGAAACTTGCATATTTTTTGTCCTTTGAGGTTCCTTTAACCTCTTAATAGCTGTTATGTTTTACAGCCGGTGTCCCACTTTGAGCCAATAAAATCACATCTCCTAAATACCAGTAGTTGCCAAAGTAGGTCCAGGGACCCCCCAGGGGTCTAAGAGGGTTTCAGGGGGGGCTCAGCAGAAGGAGGATTACTTTAATTTCAATATCATTGCATCGATTTAAAGACAGGACTAACAGATAGTGGAAAAAATTATTACTTGGACAATTTTTTTTTAAACCAACAACACTATTATTATTTGCCAAAAGGCTATAAAACTGTCAGATGAGAGTAAATCAAGGCCTTTATGGTCCTGTTGCAATTATGAAAGAAGTATTTAGATCCTTCACTTACATAAAAGAAGTAATGCTACCATGCATTACTTTAATACATGTAAAACTTCATTTTAATAACACTTTTTTTTACATGAGCTAAAATTCAAAAGTATTATCGGGAAAATATACATTTTGTATTGAAAACAACATTCAAGACAAATAAAATCTTTGAAAGTGTAAAAAATGATATGCTCTGTTACTAGGATAAATTTTTGTATTAATTAACATTCCTCATAAAAATCTATAAAATTCAAGGGCCGTTTCTCTTGTGGGGGGTTTGGGAAACTAAGCATTCGCGTGCCGCTGTGGGTGCATCCATCTCAAAGTTTACCCAACAAGCGGGTGGAAAGGTGCATCGTGGGCGCAGAGCAGTCTGAGGGATCCATTCTTGCAGCCTCCTCTCTTTGGCCCCGAGCTGCCCTCTCCGCTCGCCCCCCATTATTTGTCCCGGCGGCCGAGCGCGCGGCCCCAATGAGCCCTTTGGAACGGAACGAAAAGAAGGAGCGAATTGCAGCTGTGACGTGGGCGTTGTTCCATTCACCGCGTTCGCCATGGCAACGGGACAGAGGCTCTGGAAGCACGCGGCCCCTCTCTCTGGACAGCGTCCTGAGGGCAGAGAGGCAGCTGGAAGTTTCTCCTCACGATCAGTGCTTATTGTTTCAAAGCGCAAAAATATCCCAAAAATTCCCCCTCTATTCCGCTGCGTGAAAAGTTCATTAAAATAAACTTTGGCAGTTTTGAGAATTTGGATAATAAAAGTTCCATTCTGGAGCGCATGAATGTAGTTTCTATACTATTAGTGTGCAAATTCTGTGTATCTTGTGCAACTTTTACGCGCCGTTTTACGCACCAAACAAATAAATGTGACCCACTGACCCAGATCAAGGTTATTAAATTACTTCCAACATGAAGATTTTTTTTTCTCTTTCTTAAACTGAACTCGTTCAGTCTCCTCTGTGTTTACACTCCTCAGCCTGATTTCTCCCTCCACTTTGTACTCTAGCATGCTGCAGGACTGCTAGTATTGTTGGGCAGAGTGATTGGGGTTTCTGTACAATCTCCCGTGACCAATGAGCGGGGTGCTGTCAGGGGTAACCACATCTGTCAACCGTTCTTGGCCAATAAAGAGCGGAGCGAGGCGGACCACAGGTGCGCGCCTCTGCGTCCCCTTGGCACAGCGCCCGGGAGATACTGGAGAGAGACGCCTAGCTGCCCCGTGGCGCAAAAGAGTTACTGTCAAAGGCAGCCTCCTTTTAACTCCAGCTATCACTCTGGCTCCGATAGTTATGGCGACCGCAACGTCCAACCACTACAGCGTCCTCACCACCCCCAGCAGCGCGCCGCCGCCGCACTCGGAGTCCGGGAGCATGCAGCAGGCGGCAGCGTACAGGGACGCGCACACCCTGCTCCAGAACGACTATAGCACGTTACCGGGCGGTGGACATCCGCTCAGCCACGCGCACCAGTGGATAACGGCGCTGTCTCACGGTGACGGCGGGGCGCCCTGGCCATCTAGTCCCCTCGGAGAACAGGACGTTAAGCCCGTGCTGCACGACAGCGACCGAGAGGAGCTGCAGAACTCCAGCAGTCTGCAGCAGCAACAGCAGCAGCAGCAGCAACAGCGACACCCTCACCTAGCGCACCAGCAAGCGCATCACGACGCCAGAGCATGGCGAACCAGCACAGCCACCACGCACATCCCCGGTATGGCGACATCTGAGGGCCAGAGCCTGGTGTATTCCCAGTCCGGCTTCGGTCTGATGCCGGGGGGAGAACAAGGTGGGATACACCATCATCCCCTGCGGGACGAGGACCACCACAGCCACAGTCCGCACCTCAGTGAACATGGAGGCGGCCCCGGGGCCCATCAGCAATCTCTCTCACACCATCACCAGCACGGGGGCCATCAGGACCAGTCAGACGAGGACACACCGACCTCGGACGAGTTGGAGCAGTTTGCCAAGCAGTTCAAACAGCGACGTATTAAGCTTGGCTTCACTCAGGCGGATGTGGGACTGGCTCTTGGGACGCTGTATGGAAACGTCTTTTCTCAGACCACCATTTGCAGATTCGAGGCGCTTCAACTCAGCTTCAAAAACATGTGTAAACTCAAGCCCTTGTTGAACAAGTGGCTGGAGGAGGCGGACTCCACCTCGGGAAGCCCCACTAGCCTCGATAAAATCGCGGCACAGGGAAGGAAAAGGAAAAAGAGGACCTCCATCGAGGTGGGCGTCAAAGGGGCTCTGGAGAGCCATTTTCTCAAATGTCCAAAACCTGGAGCAGCGGAGATCAACTCCCTAGCGGACAGCCTGCAGCTGGAGAAGGAGGTGGTGAGGGTTTGGTTTTGTAACAGGCGGCAGAAGGAGAAGAGGATGACACCCGCTGGGGGACAGATACCAGGAGGAGAGGACATGTACGGGGACACCCCTCCTCATCATGGAGGACAAACTCCTGTGCAGTGACCCCAGTCCGTTATTATTATTCTGAGCAAAACACGGACCCCTTAAGGAGAAATAATGCCTCCTTAATTGTTTGATTCTCTGTGCTGGACCGCTCGGAACTGGACCTCAGCCAGTCAAATGTTGGACCCACGGACACACACGGTGGGGATATACAGTGGCACTGAAGCACTAAAAATACGCATAGAAGACAGCTGTATGGAGAGGTTTCATGCCGCGGAACCGCCAAGCATATTGGGATACGGCTGGTGTGTGCTAACCAAAAAATAAATAAAGAAAGAAAGAAATTTAATTAATTAATTACAAAAGCGACATTGATACGAAATGCTTTTCAATACCTTCTAGTAAGGCGCTGATGTGCCATTATGTAATGTGTCATTAAAGAAAGGCAGAGGGTGATGTGGACACGAGGTTTCCGCAGGTGGAAAAAAAAATAAAAAAACAAGCTTCGGGCTCGATGATAAGTCGCAGTCAGTGTGGGTAAATAAACGCCATCTTTCCATCATAACAAAAGCAACAGGGGTTCTTCGCAGCTTGTGGCAATAGAGGGCTGAAATGGAAGACACCTGCTGTACAACGTTTAAGATTAAAGCCAATACCAGCCAACTGCTTTATTATTATTATTATTATTATTATTATTATTATTATTATACAAACCTGATGTTTAAATTTAAGTAATGTGATGTATAAAGTGTAACGTAAGCTCCATCCTCAATTATTTTAAATATCCCCGTTACTTTAAAATTTTTTAAATTCAGAATTCAGTTCTGAATGGACAGTTTAAAAATATAATACCAACAGCAACAACAACAATTAACCTAATATAATAATAGTAATAATAATAATAATAATAATAATAATAATAATAATAATAATAATAATAAGAGTAAGAGTAATAAATAACAACAACAGCACCATTGAGACTGAGTATTGGTGGTCCACTTAAATGCTTTTCTTTCTGTGCAGACATTTCTGTGCGCCTGTTTACAGTGTGTTTTTGCTGTTTGTTATTTCTGTACTTTTCCAAAATGCTGTGATGAGAAAGACCGAGACTGTACGGCTGGAAAACTTAAAGCAATCCAGCCGTTTTTGCCTTCCTTTCCTAAGAAGAAAAACAAAAAAACTGAATTTATCCTGGTACCAGCTCTGGCCGCAGTGGCTCTACTACTATGACTCATTCACTCACTGAGAGGACTATTTGTGGGATGTATCTCAATTCGTTTTTGTATGGCTTCGTTTGTTTGTTTGTTTGTATGTTTGTTTGTTTGTTTGTTCAGTTTTCTCTGTCAGTCTGTGCCAAAGCACAAACACAGACACGTGTTCTTGTGCCACTTAAATCCTGTGATTAATAACCTGATCTGATAGTTGGAGGTTGTTGAGGAAAATCACCAGTTGGAGCTTCATTCTCTGACTGAAATCTAAAGAGAATACAGAAATCCAGAAACTCAAATCCAACTGAAGGATTTAGAAGAGACGAGAGGAAATGTAATATTCAAATAGACCCATTTTATAAATTTTAGACCATTTCTAGAGGATGTTTGGCGTTTCATAAACTTTCTGAATGTATTGGGCCCAGTTAACAATGTCTGAGTAGGACCACAATTAGACCCTATACACTCCCTTTTTTTTAAAAAATGTTTCAATTATAAAAAAAATTAGGCATAAAATTATTTTTACGTGATGTTTGGTAATAAGCCCATCTTGGATTTCTCTAAATTCAAGGCTATGTTACATAATAATTCGCCTAAAATAAGGCCTAATATTTCCATTGCAAGTCTCACTACGTCACAACTAATCCTTCAGCTGAATTTGAGCTTTTGAGGTTACAAAAAAAAAAAAAAATCAACCAAACCAAAACAAAATAGCATCGACCTGAAATCTGTGATGAAACGAAGAGGGAAAAGATATCAACGATTGCACAATTTCTATATGCTTTTTGTCATTAAATCGTATTTGTTTTCTACGACACTGCAGTCTCTGCACGTTTATTGAACTTCAGGAAAAGTCGCAACCCTGGCTACAAGCTTCCGTTTTATTATTATTTCCTCCTTCTTGTACGCGGCCTTGCATTATTATCATGGATTTTATCATTCCGTCTCGGTTGCTTAAAATTGTCCTTCAGCTGTTTCGGTAAAGTGTTTACCACAGTTGATCTGCACTGATATCGTTTTATGGAGGGATGAAAAGCCCGGCAATGGACTGAAATTGAAGTACACTATAGCGTTATTTATTATTTGTATCATGCATAAAAATGAAAACTAATGTACACTTAAGACGGGGAATTTTTTTAAAAAATCAGAAAAGTGACAGCATCTCTGCAGGCCTGTGTGCAAACGGTGGTTAATACAAAACCACACTGCAGGCCTGGAACTGCAGGTGAATGACAGAAGGTGATGCATTATAAACTACATTTATTAGTGTTATTTATTAATAATTTATCCCTCTGTCGTCATTAGGCTAATAAAATTATTATAAACGTGTGCTATGTAGGCTATCATTTCCACGTCTTAATAAATAATTTGCATAATTGTAGAAGTGATTAAAATACATGCATGGACACATATAGATCCAAAATTTTGTGCTTAAATTAAAATAACATCGTTTTTTTTAAAATTGGAGAGCTAAGAAATCTGTGACAGAGTGTAAATTTAAAAACTAACCTTTACACTGAACTTCACTTTGTTTTCAGATATTTTTTAGGATTTGTTGAGGAAGTTTTTTGATCTGATTTAACCTGTTAGAAATTAGTTTTATAATCATTCCTATTTGTATTTGTTTTTACCTCATGTCTAGTATTTGCCTGTCAGAAGCTTCTTTTCATCACCGAAGCAAGAACAGTCAGTTGCTGCCACCTAGTGGCTATCTGTAGGTCTGAAGCAGGCTTGAGTTTAGTGGAGGGCAATGCTTCATGAACAATTATGTTTTTTAATGAGACTATGTTCTTTTCTAAATAATTCCTTATAATCAAGACCACAACTACTATTTATGAGATTGAGTTTATGTCCTCTTTTTCTGGGGTTTGATAAACCTTTGCAAGAATTTATTCATTAGTGTAAACACACTTTTCAGGCTGCCCTTAGTATTTTTGATCAGAATTAATTTCTTAGCCATAAGTTGAGGCTTTAGAATTTAGAACTTATGTTCTTTAAATTTATGTGTTTGCTGGGAGATATAGAGCTTTATTTTTTAGATTTGCATTTTCTACTAAGTCTTCTGTAAAGACTTATGCAGTCTGGTACTAATTAGGGGAAAATAGACACAAAGTTCAAAGCAATCTATATTTGTATTGAATTCATAAGCAGTTATTCAAT
The DNA here is from genome assembly GCA_029814665.1 of Acanthurus lineatus. Lineage (NCBI taxonomy): Eukaryota > Metazoa > Chordata > Actinopteri > Acanthuriformes > Acanthuridae > Acanthurus > Acanthurus lineatus. The sequence goes on from JAPZDV010000010.1 coordinate 10,559,079, forward strand.
TTTTGGTGAATTTATTTAAAATGATATGATAAAGTAATTTCCTGGAAACAAAAATAAACAGTTGACCATAAAAAATTTCTAAACCCAGCTATGTCTCTGCACATGACTCCTAGAATTGATAGATTAAATCAAGTCAATTTCGACAGTCGAATATCGGGAACACATTTGCCACCAATCTAACAAAGCAACAACAGTGGCAGGAAGAGTGAATAAAAATATCCATTTATGTTTTTAGTTTATTCCCATTCCATTTTCGAAACAGCTACAAAAATAAAAGGCAGCAACAGGCTTCGGATTTCCTCTCAAACTGGCATGTTTACTAATGTGTAATTTAACAGTATCTCTACAGGCCTATTTGTAATACTTTGCCTTTTTTCAAATCAGAGCCAGTATGTGCAAAGAGAAAGAAAGACATTTGAGAAAGCAAAAAGCATGAATATTTTTGGTTTTGGGGTATGTGTGCTTTTGTGTGTGTGTGTGTGTGTGTGTTAAGCCAGGTCTAAACCCAGCTCTCTGGAGGACCCTGTTGCCTGGATTCTGTCCTATCAGCAGGCGACCATCTGCCCTCCTCCCGGCCCTCTCACTGGTACAGGCATCCACTGCATTATTCATATTTTTACACACACACACTCACACACACACACTCACACACAAACACACACAAAATCAAACACAATCACACACACAAAGAGGCACATTCACTCCTGCCTGCACACATCGTCTCACCTCCCACTTCACGCACACAACTATGTTAGACAGCCACACACACACACACACACACACACACACACACACACACACACACACACATCTACACAGCTGACACTGTACGCCATCTCTGACTCACCAGAGATGGTTTATACGCGGGTGTCATTGTCAGCTCTGAATTGTCTCCTCTGTCTTGTGTGGAAGGAATCTCCCAGGGATTCTGCACAATGGTCACAGAAATGCAACCAGCCAAAGTCATCAAATATCATTCATCTGTTCATGACTATTTGTCTCTTTTCCCTTTTTTCTCACCCAAACCCACGCTCCATCTCTACAGTGGTGCTCCCTAGACTTGCTTTTTTTCCCTCTCTTTCTCTCTCTCTGCCCTCCTTTTTTCTCTGCTTCTCCTGAGCTTCGGCACAAGTACAAAGAAAAGGGCAGAGAGCTCATTCTCCTGCATTGTTGGGTGGGCTTAGCATTGTCATATGGTAGCAAGCACAGAGGGAGAGGGATTATGGGACAGATATGTGCAAGAGTATATCCACCTTTAAAAACTGTTGATGCAGAGCTACAGGATTCAACCCTTTCCTTTGGTGCATATAACTTTTCATGCATACTTAAACACCCAGTAATATACACAAGAACTGAACAAAACAAGAGGAAAATACCACAGCTATATTTAATGAAATATCAATTGTCATACAGCTTTTAATCTCTAGCTATGATACATTCATAGGAATCTTTTTTTTTAAAGTTACAGTTTTCTTGAAGAGATTTTTTTTCCCTCTGTCTTATTTACAGTGAGATGAGATTCCACAAGTGTTTCAGCACAGACGTTAACACCACGAGACAATGCAACATGGCTTCTACAGTCTATAAGCAGAGATCTCGATGGGAGAGCGACACAAACGACGGGGCTGAACCCCGACCCCTGACTTTAAACTGCTGAGGAACACTGAGGCAGATGAAGTTGACCGTAGACGCTGATCTGAAAGGACTTTTGCAGTTTGAGATGTGCAAGTTTGCATGAAGGTTTAGAGACATTGATCGACAGCTGATCAGCAGGATGACTGACCACAACGTGCAGATCTGAGCTCTAGTAGTCAATATTTTACGTTTTATATGCTTTCAACTGGACATGAAGCTCTGCAGAGTAAAACTTTGTACTTTCTGAAGGGTTTTCATGACAGTAAAATTTGCAGCAGCTGAGGGACTGTAATATTTTAAGACAACTATATTGATATTATGATATGAATTTAACATTTATCAAATGACATCTCAAAACATGGACGTACATGCATTTATGGCGATGACCGGCAACAGGAAAATATGCATTTTGTTCAGTGTCAACAGAAGTCAGAAAATCTACAGTATTGCACCAATACACACATCATTATACATGATCGGTAGGAACTCTCAGCCATAGAAGAAAAGACATGTAAACATAAGGGGAAAAGTGCAAAAACAACTAACAATATCATTGTTTCTTACATTCAAGCACAGCCACCACCAAAATGAATCCATATAATTAATTAATCAATAAATAATAAATAAATAAATAAATAAATAAATAAATAAATAAGAAAGACATAAAAAACATGAGTCATATGCTGGCACTGATTGAAAGTAAACAGCTGTAGGAATCAGTTTCCATAAGGCTAAATCTGACTAATAAATAGAAAAGGCAAGAACATGCAGGCAAGGGGTTTTAAGACACAGAACTTTAAATTTGCAGTTCACTTTTTTTAAAATTTGGACAATAGTATTGTTTTAAAATTAATCCGCAGCACAGAATCAGAAAAGGCTTTGCTGTCCACTCTTTAAAGACTCAGTTTAGGCTTTGTCTGGCACAAAAATAGTAAAAAATAAAGATCCTAACAAATTTTTGGTGCCGTAGATCACCTTCAATGAACTTTGAGCTAAAAATTTGCACCCTTGAGTGAAAGCAAGCCGTCTTGTCAGCACTAGCCTTTGAGGAAACAAAGAGGCCAGACATGATGATGCTATCATAGCTTTGCTAGCTGTGCTGCACCATTCACTTTTATTTAACCTGTTCTGTCAGAGAAATAACTGCTCCACAAAAGAGGAATGTTTGCAGACAGTTATGAGGCAGGAGTAGATGGAACAAACACATCTTGTCCTGAACTTGTCCTGTTGGTGACAGATTTGCTAAGTGACAATTAGCAACAGTCCAGCTAGCTAGCAAGATAAAAGTTAGCTTGCAAGCTACAGCAGTCACTGAGCCTGTAGAACCAAATATTTTGCATACACATGCATTTGGAGGACCATACACAACCACTGATTTTGTTAAAAAGCGGTAAACTTTTGCTGTGGTTTTGTCTTTCATTTACACAAGAACAACATTTTGGGGCCTGAAAAACAAATTTTGGAAACCATGCTCCTTATGTTATTTTTTTTGAAAACTCCAAACCATCACTTAATAAACCAGCAATACACAATTCTTGTGAACCTGTGACCACACGGCCTTAATTTGCACACAGTTATTATGTTTTTAGCCTGATAGCCATGCACAGATAGAAAAACGAAAACAATGGCAAACTATCAAGCTCAGTTTGTCCTGCGGACTCAGTTAATCAACACTTTTCCAGAAAAATGTACTCAGATAATGTTATCTGTTTCTAGGCGTGTATTCACCATGATCTTTCTGTCTGTACTTAGAAAAACTGTTGTTAAACTGGGCCTAATGTCCACTTTCTACAGTGTGCAGATCTTTAAGCTAACATCAGCCACTATACTGGTCTGTCTGATTTATAGGTCTATTTCTTATTACAAGCTTTCTGATGGTTGTATGAGGGTTCCCTTTACTTTCTAACAAGAACACTATTTTTGGTGGGGCATGAATAAAAAGCAGCTGCATTATTGTAGCCACCTTTACTTTCTTTGTTCTAAGTGGAACTACTTTTTTACCACCAAACTGAAAAATGCTGAGTATATGTGTATGTGTTTGGAAGGAAAGGTTCAACGTGGCCGGTGTGTCATGATTCAGCGTGACTCATTCATGTGTGTGACAGAAGCATGCATGCAGTACTTCCTTTGTTTGCATCCACATTAGTAGCTATAACACACAGTATGTTGGTCAGTGCATTTGCTGGGTGACAAACACACATAAAACCTGCCTACCCAAATACCACACAGCCTAACCGAACATTAACTGAATAGACTGTTATTGCTTTGTTTTTTCCGAACCATCCATTGTTTTGAATCATGGGGTGATTATGTTCTCATGAAAAAAGTCCAACTTAATGCTAGCTAAGAAACATGGGTAATGTGAAGTGTAAAGGGAGGTTTTCATTAGCACGTACCAGCATGCAATTCCATTCATACGGTGTGTCTATTTAATCTATTCCTACATGATTGTTTGACTCGCTCTCAATGCATGAGTGTTACATATCTATTTGACCTAAAGCTACTGTCCTCGTTAACAATCCACACAACACGGGCAATGTACAACACGTGGTCTGATTATGCTTCTACTATGGGAAAAAAATTATTTTTTTGGCAAAATAATTGTCTTAATAAGACAAAAGATAGTTTTAAAGTGCTCATGGTCGATTGTAGTTTTACTGCATTATTTAACTAGGGGCAGCAGAATGGACTATTTCAAGATGATTCTGTCATTGTGTCCAACACAAAAAGGGATTTCATTGGAGAAACACCTACAGTATTTACACTAAATGACGGTGGGGATGAGTCTATATTTGCAGGGGATCTATACTATTTATATCCATATATTATCAAATATTCTGTCTACTGAATCTGGGAGTCAAATCAGATCCATTTCTATATTTACACTAATTTGTATTCATTCGCATAAGTCCTGTGCAGTTCTCTACGAGTCAATGTCATATCAACAGCATGCGTTAAGTGTTCACACACACAAGGCCAGGTGGTGCAAGTTGCTACGAGTGGACAGCTGAGGGGGGTCGCCACAGGGCGATGTTGTGACTGCGGATGGAGGAGTTTCTCAGCAGTGGCGTCATTTACTCCTTGTTTCCCTACATCTGGCTCTTATTTTTCAATCTTGCTCCACCTCTCTATTTTCATCCTCCACAGCAGCTCACTCTCTTTTTATCCCCACCTGTCACTTTTGAGCTACATTTCACTCCCTTTCCCCTCTACTGCAGCCACTCCGCCACTACAGTGCGCAAGTTAAACCTCTAGGTCCTGAACTTCCCCACTGACACAGAAATACTCCCCTGTTATTTTCTGTTCAAAGAGGTAGGGGGCATGTGTACAGGTGGGTCACCTCCCTCCTGTGGTGTGCGTATATTTGGTGTTTACTCTCTTTGTCAACACTTGAACTGGTCGATTTCAGAGCACTCTGTGTCCATGTCAGAGTCATACAGCGAGTGGCCTGTGGGGTCACTGCCGGGCGACGGCGGGTCCTGTGGCGTGTGAGCGTGTGAAGTGTGTGTGTGCGTGTCGTCCTGGAAAGTGTCCGTGCGGGAGTAGAGGCCCAGGTCAGGGAGCTTAGAGGCTGAGTTGCTGCCCTCTGTGGTGTCGTTGTAGTATAAATCCTCCAGGTCCACGAACCACTCGGGCCAGAATCTCCTGCGGATGCGCTCGCAGTACATGGCCAGGTTGATGAGCTCACCTGAGGAGGACAGAGAGCTGAGTGGGGGAGGTACTCTGAAAATGTCATGCACACACACTGATGAATAAAACCCCCTGCAACATTAGAGCCAGTTGGCCAATTAAGGGTTGATGATGAGGGTGTGAGAGCAATCCCCCTTGTTAGTAAAGTGACCAAAATAATACTAAGAACATAATAAGTTAATTTTGTCTTCATAGCACATTTCATGTAAAAATAATCAAAACACATTTAAAACACAGAAGAATGAAAACAAACTAAAAGCAAAAAACGAAATGCATCCGTCTTGACAGCAAAACAACCAAAACACAGCACCCTTGTTGACCTGCCATTCATCTCCATCCCCACTAGAGGTCACTAATTGGGGACCATTGTGCAGTTTTGGACCCAAACACAGTCTTATCCAAACGAGGACCTGTTATCGATAAATTTTTGAAAATTAACACATTTTCACGGAGTGTTTCCATCCTTACCTTCACTGCACCAAAAAATTATTTATGTTCATTGCAGTGAAGGGAAATATTAGCTGCACCAAGGCAAACCATTGTTCCAAGCCATGTGTGACGATTTTAAGGCAACACTCCACTCACATAACAAAGCTGCTGCAGTGAGACATTAGGGATCATCGTAATAAACTGTAAAACACAGACATTATCTGGTTCTTCCCTCAATTCATTTTACTTTTAGTTTTAGGTGGCTGTGCTAGATTTTAAATGTATCACCTTGGGCTCTAGGAGGGAATTTTATTGGCCAAACAATGAACTGGTTTATGAAGGCAATATTTTGCTAATAATTAACAAGTGATCATTAGCTACAGCCCCCTAAATGAGAGAGTTTCACAGTCCAGTGGTTCCAAATAGGAAACTGTCAGTCAAAAAAAAAAAACACTGATGAACAATGCAAGAGTAAGATTTTTTAAGTCACAGTTGTGTTGTTATATGTATGTATCCACAGATGTTGCCTCCTCCTTCAGTGTGTTGAATTGGCAGCAGAACTCACTAGTTGTGAAAATATTAAAATAACAAGTAATAAAGCTTGAACTGTCCTCTAGACTTAATACTACCAGAGATATGAGAGAAAATTAAGCATGTTTCTATATACTAAAGGTGACAAAAGGCAAAAATTATGTTGAAAGTTTATATTTTAATGACTTACCTTTAATAAGCTGCTCCGGCCGTGTTCCTGGTAGCGTCCACATAGCAGGAGCCAGGTGGCTGAACACTGCAGCGTCTACTGTTGAAAGCTTAGAGCCCATGAGATACTTCTTATCACCTGAGAGAGAACAACGTAAAAAAAAAGTTATGTCAAACAACAACATAAAAGTATGACCCTTGTGCACACGTTTATTTCATTTTAAAAGAATAGTTCTGCCTCTTTGGAAAATATGCTTCAGATAACAGGACTGACACCATCTTTATGTCTGTATAGTAAAAATAAATCCAGCAGCCGGTTAGCTTAGCTTAGCACAAAGACTAGAAACAGGGAGAATCAGCACGCTTAATTCAGTCCAAACAGTAAATGAATCTGCCAGCCAACACTTCAAAAAGAGGTGATGTATAAATTCTAAACTGCACTACTATATTTTCACCACAGGAGGCCAGTATTGTGCTATCCTTCCTTTCTTTTTTGGAGCCACTGCCCAAGCAAAATCATGATGTAACTGGTTATGGTTCTCAAGGCATACATTGAAAAACCACCGTAACAGTTTAATTTTCCAAATTAAACTGGCGATTTGCCCCCAGAGTAAACTGTGTGCACAAACAGGTGACACAAAGTGTGACAGAGTTTCACAATTCTAAACAGAGCATCCTTTAATGGCTACGGATACAGAATTCTCTCATAAATGTACTGAAGAGACTCTTATGGTCAAATTTAAGATATCTGGGTTGTTTGAGTTAACCTACTGATGAATAATGAACATTATAAATTATTAATTTGAAATAAAAATATCCAGGTTTGTCACCTAATAGAGTGGCCAAGGTGCGCATATCCTTCTCCATCAGGGTATAAACTTCTTCCTTGGAGAAGCGTCCGATCCCGTGCCCGTACATTTCCCTCTTTACAATTCCGCCGGTCAGGTGACTCAGGATCCACTTGAGCAGGTCGCTCAGCGGTCCGCTCACCGACAGCATCTTCTGGGTCTCTTCTAGATTGTCCACCCACTGACAATAAGCTATGGTCCTACAACACAAAGAAATACAACTCAGAACTAACACAAGAAGAGAAACTCTTGATACAATTAATGCTAAGAAATGGAAGAGGAGGGAGAAAAGTAAACAGAGGAACATTAGTTTTTTTTCCCTGTTCTCTCACCAGTAGAAATGTTCCTCCACCATTTTGGTTATGGCCCGAGACATGGCCTTCTCCTGCGGCGTCAGGCTCTTGTTGAGGCTCACGCCCAGCCTCTCCTCCAGGAAGTCGATGATGAATTCAGTGCCACACACCTGCTCCTGGTTGTATTCAATCCACGGCATCTTCCCCTGGGGCGAGAGCTTCCCATCAAAGTAGTTCTGTAGAAGAGGGATCCAGAAAATGTGAGGTCGGTCAGAGGAAGACAGGAGAGAGGAAGTTGAGAAGTTGTTAAAAGTACAGCACTGGAAAATGGTTGGTGACTGGTGTTGAATGTATTTAACTGGACCTGAATTAAGACAAAACATTTAATGGACATTTTAATTTATCCCTTGCATGAAAATGAACGACTGCAGCAGAACGGACTCAGGGTTGCACAATAATTAGTTGCTGAAAGGTAATAAAAAAAACTAAGTATTTTGCAGAAATGTGGATTAAAACATCCTTTAACCCAAAAGAAAAAAATTCACTGGTTTTAAGTCACAAGGCCAGGTGGTGCGAGTTGGGAAGAACAAAAGAACAACAGATGAGGTGTTTTTTCTGTTTAAGACACAAAACCACAGCTCTACCTGGTAGGGCAGGTCAACCATACGGAGGTAGGTCTCCAACTTAAGGCAGAAAGGGGACAAGGACGGGGCGCCAGTTTTGGGCCGGGAGAACTGGTGGAGTATGATGGCGTCTTTAGAGTCCAGCTCTTCCTCCTTTCTGTGTGGAGCAGAGAATGACAAAACTGCACGTCAAGCAGAAGGAAAAGGCTTAAACACACAAACTCTACTCATCTCTGTGTATTTGTACATCTAAATATTTTCATTGACATAGTAAGGTGGCGTGTGTCCCATTTTTGATCATAACATAGCAATAAAAATTCAGCTTTAGGGTCAGGTTTTAAGATAAGTACCTGGTGATCATGGCTAGGAAGAGAGTAGCTATTCTTTTCATTAATGAAAAGTATTTTTTAGTTATTTTCTCCATATCTCCAATCTGAAAAAACTGGGAAAAATTGTTGGTAACAGTTACCCAATGTTGATGCTAAAATTTTTTGTTCCATCCAAACAATAGCCAGTTTTATTAGAGAGGACTGAGACAAACAACAGATATTCACTTTTAAAAACCAGAACAACAGTGAAAATGTTTGCTTAAAAAAAATACTTTACTGGTTATTCAATCTTCAAAACAGGTGCAGATTAATTTTGTCCATCGACTTATTAGTTTATTATCTAACTTTCAGCTCTAGTTAGGGCTAAAGTAAGGCAATACTGCATCACCAAGCAAGCAATTCATACAACCCTGTCGACCACAGAGACTGAAGCAACCCAAAACTTCCAGGTGCAAAACATCTGGTTTTCATCATTTGGATTACTGCAAATTGCTCACTAAAAAAAAAAAAACGAGTGATACCACATTTTTGTCAGCTGAGTACATATATGACTAAAGCTAACAGCCTGTTAGCTTAGCTTAGCATTAGGACTGGAAATGGTGAAACAGCTCGCCTGGCTCTGTCTACTGGTCCAAAAATCCAAGTACCAGCAACCTCTTTAGCTCACAAATGAACATGCTGTATCTTATTTATATAAAATCATACAAATGCCTGGATTTGTGAGGGTTGTGTGTCAGACTATTTCTTGGCTGGGCGCAGTGACTTCCTCTTTTCTTGGCAACCTCACAGTAACTGCAAGATTCCCAGAATTTGTTACCTTAGGCCAGCTGTTTTCCCCAGTTTCCGGTCCAAGTGTGATCAAACAAAAACATGCCTTTGTGGTGGGAGGACTGGGCGATCATCAGAACGACAGAATAAATCAAATGATCTGCAGCAAACGTCCTTTAACCGGCCCTGAGTGATTTTCAGCCCTGAGCCATTCACACGACCCAAGGATAAAACTGCACTGTCGAAATAATGAAGCATACCACTGTGGAAGATTATGGTGCATTCACATGGAAAGTGTTGGCAACACGTTCACGTGAGCTCGATGCAGAATTAGAGGGGGAGCTGTCCACTGTGTGAAGTGCTGAAACATACAAACGTGCCACAGAGCAGAGGAGCTGCACTGATGTGTGCTGCTGAAAAGAGCATCTTTAAAATAAACTGTGATGAGTTTATTTATACTGCATACAAAGGCATTAGGGTAAAGTGCAATAAAGGCTAGAGAGACAGGGCTGCAATATCTGAAGTCAAAAAACAACCGCAAAAGGGAAGACAAACAGTTTCATGGTCGTTTCAGCGAAGCTTAAATCCCTCTAAACCTTTTTAATATCTTTAAGATATTTAAAAAGATAATAAAAATGGATAAAAATTCAGAGGGTCCATCCTGTGACCCTAATTTTGACATATTCACTGTCATAGTAGACCTATGTTTCGTCAACAACAAAGGGCCTGGACTGCAGGTAACCCGAGATTCTCTGAGGACAACAGCCTCCAACAGTCGCATCTTATTCCAACAATAAATGATCAATAATAACAATAAAAAAATCATATCCATTACATTAACATCTCCTACAACTACAGTTAATGCCGGTTATAAAAAGCAGCTTACATCCCATTTTTTGTAGTAACTGCGGTGTTTTTGGACTGAAACCAAACTCCGGAACGTGCGTGCGTGGAGCGCGAGGACACAGTAAAGCAAACACACAAGGTGAACCTTCACATCATGTCGCCTTGTCCTTGAAAAGCAAGACAAATGAAAGCGACCCTCTGTCATGGTCTATAATGTCAACATGCCAAGACAAGAGAGCTGATAAAAACAGACCTGACGGACCTTTATGAACATTAGAAACTAGAAATCATTATGGAATCGTTTTGAATGATTAGGACCGAAATATGAGCCGTGACCCCTGACGGAGGTCACTCATGTCATTTACCCACAACAATGAGCCAATAAAGATGGAAATGTCCTAATGTGTGTCCGTGTGTTTATGTGGAGAGGTTGGGGGGCCCTGGGGGCTCCGTTACATCACAATCCACCCACTCACGATTCCTTATTCTCCACCGACTCCGCTCTCACCCCGCCCAACCTGACTGGATTAAGTAATATCAAACCCCAGTGAAAATCCAGCAGACCTGGGAGCTGTGCAGAGAAAATATGATCACAATAAGATCAGCAGTGAGTTTTTCAGATGGATTATTCTCTGGCACAATGACTGTGGGAGGTGATAAGCTTCTACACTGACTCATCTGGCAGCATCTGTGTGTTTTTTTAATACCTGATGGCCAGCAGTTCGTGCAGCAAATAAGCAGCGGCGGCGAGCAGAGCCCCTCCGGTCAAATACAGCGTTTTCCGCCACCACGAGTCCGAGCCCAAAGCTGACATTATCCCGCCGTAGTCCTGCAGTGGGTAGGCGATGATGTACCCGTACAACGAGAGCTGCCCATCGGAGCCCAGCAGGCCGGAGGAGAAGCTCTGGTTCTGGCCAAGATCAACCACACACGACCGCGTCCAGGCGAGCCCGACGCGCCAGTACATGCTCTCTGTCTCCGGCCACTTTCCGCCTCGCTTTGGCAGCTCGGGGTTTCACCTGCGGGGGCTTCATGGGTGCGGAGCGGTGCGGGTGAGGGGTGACTGGGCGAGGGAGAGCCCACTGGACACACGCGTCCCGCCCAGTGCCTGTCCCCGCAGCGGGGTCGACATCCTCCGCAGCCCGCTCGGAGTTCGCTGATCGGCAACCTCCCTCCTGTCACCGTCAAGTCAGAAAAATGAAGATGGCTTCCGGATGTGTATTTCAAAATAAAATACGAGTCCTTGATTGTTGTTGCAACATTTTTAGAGAAGACAAGTTAATAAAACAATGTGGGCATAAACGTTTAAATTTAAAAGCAAAAGTTTCCTGTATTCTACGTGCCCTTAACACAGTTTGTATTGAAATTACCAGCCAGGAACATTATCCTGAACGATGGGCAAATTATTATTACATCAATATCATGATAAAGCACAAGATATCTGTTGTCTTTAATTTGTTGTCTCTGACCTGGAATCTAGGGGGAGATCATATACCATAGGAGCCTTCTAAGAAATGGAAGAAGAGAGAGTCTGTCGGACGGTGGTGATCTGAAAATTACTGTCTCAGGTGACAAAACTTTGATTTATACCTAAAGGTGACAGCTATATATGGCAGATATTTAAAGGAAACACACATACTGTGCTGCTCTTATATGTCAATATGTTTTCACAAATAAGGCCTCACAGTTAATGTGAGGCCTTATTTGTAAAATGACACAACTCTTTCGTTTGTCCATCTATTCTGATTGTTTTGCTTCTTTATTCTCGAGGTTAAAAAAACGTAGTTTTATTTTGAAGGGGAAAAAAATGCTGCAGCTTGCAGTCGTTTTTTTCCTCTTGCTTTACGCTGAAGCGACGTCACGGGGACCGACCAACTCCTAAGGCCAACTACTGGTAAATACATCTTCTGATGCTAATCAGCCAATTTACTGGGGTTCCCTTAACATAAAATAATGACATATGCCTTATTTCTTTTGTGTACTATGAATACTTGAACTTAAAGATCTTTGATAATTTAAACAAACATGCTTTTTAATGTCAAAACTGATATGTAATATGTTACATATTCTGTACCATCAGCCACTAGGGGTCCTACCACAGTAAATGTATGGAAGTGACATTGAAGTTAGGTAAAGGGACTGAACATGACTTTTATAACATGCTGGAATTTTCCCATAAGTCCATTACATACCATACAAACACGACACACCCAACAGCTTGAATAACAGCAACAAACCACTTTGTTTTGCACATCTTACACTTTTATTTAACCATAAATGATCCTCCAATCTGATAAACATAGATTTTCAAGTAATAACTAACAGAATTAATAGGAATATTTCGGTTGGGTGAAGCCCTTTATTTTCACACTCATTCATATTAAGTGTCATATAACAGATGGAGCCTGCTGAAGGGGGTAAAAATTGCCAGACGGCTAAGCAGGACAACGCTGCATCCAAATTTCCCCAAGGCTCAGTTGTCTCACTTTTGTCTCTCTCATTTAGTATGAGAAAAGGACATAAGTGGCCTTTAAAAAAATGTTTTTCCAAGTGACAATACACAGAAAGCGACTGTGAAAAAAATCAAGATGCATCCGAGCTATGCAACAAAAAGCACCCCTTAGATACAGTCAGGCTGAGTAGAACAATGTGCTTTTATGACAGGTTTTTTTTCTTTAACCAGCAGCTTTTATTTTGTAAGGCTTTCAAGCACCTTGTTTTGTGTACAACCACACACAGCTCTCACTGTATCACATCACAAAATCATAGAGACACCTAACAGATATATGCACACATGTATTGCCACAATTCAGTGATTAAATAAATGGCAGAAAGTAGATTTTAAAAAAAATGTACAACCAAATATTGCAGACAAATCTAAAACTGTAATTTGCTTTTGCTTTACTCCAAAAAAAAAAAAGCTTTTTCAACAAATTTGAAACAAGCTTAAAAATAGCTTAACACAAACAATTATGGTACAACTAAAGCATAATTAATGAAAAAGTAATGACATGAAGATTAAGCTTTGCAGCAGGCAAACAGAATTATGACAGTAAAACAAAAACGGGCACTTTCATCTGAAGCACAAGCACAAAGCAAAAACCTGCTCATGATTTCCATTTAAGTTTAATTAATTAAGCCAAACATGGAAGATAAAATAAATGAATAGAATTATAAGGCTATTTACAAAAGGGGAAAGGGAATGGGAGGGAGGAGGTGGAGTTGTCCTGATTCAAAACAGTAATTTTTTTTTGCACTCAAAGAGCACAAGAGCCTCTCTCGGGACTTCTTCCTGCCAAGGTTCATGATCAACCAGCATAGAACTCACAGGGCATCCAATCACATCACAGTTGCACAGGGTGATATCCAATCAGATTCACTCTCAAACAGCACAGGATCAAGTTGTTCTACAGAGAAGAATGCTATAGTCCCTGAGGTATGAAAACCCATCCAGACCGGCCATTCACACAGACACACACACACACACACACACACACACACACACAGAAAGACACACATGCACAGACGGTACTTGTGATCAAGTTTTCTCTTTTTCCCGCGGAGCTCCACATGAACGGACTCGCTCCTCTGGGCTGTTCAAGGATGTCAGGATCATCACAATGACATTAAAACCATCACATCTGTTCTCCCATCAGTTTTTCTCCCCTACATTCCCTTCTCACCACCCCCTCTACATGTTCCTCAGCTTTAGTTCATTTCAAGTCTGAAGCAGAGTAGAAAGCCTCAACCGGATGGCAAAACTTGACACCGATTGGCTGTTCACAGGCATTTCAGTGGCTGCTCGCTCAATCCATGTACCCATTATGATCAGAGACGGGGGAAGTGAAGACATGGCTCTCTAGAGTTTTTGTGAGGGGGTGTCAGTTGAAGATGAAGGGACATCTTGGTCGGATAAAATGTGATTTTTTTTTCCCCCCAGCTGACACCACAAAGTTTGTGCATCGATACCCATGGAATTACAGATGCTACGCTAAGACTGGCTGTAAGAGTTGCTTTGGTTTCCATTGGAGCTCTGATCACCTTCACTGTGGACGACACGGATTCAGACGGAGAAAGTAATTAGCTCACAAAGTTCACTTAGAAATGCTCCACAGTGTTGAGTTCAAAAATGCTGAGAGACTTATTTGTCTTACAAATAGAAAAAACATATGAAACAACAGGACAACACAGAACACATCATTTTCTTATTTCTTTCACATATTTTCATTTAGATGTCTGGAAATTTAGGTTTTTCCAGATTTATTATATTCTGATAAAACCCACTCAAGACACTTCCAGTTTTCATGAAAACGAAGTTTTGTATGTACAATATAAAAATAGAAGCTACCAAGTAAAATATGTATGTTTACATGTATGCTTTCTTTATGACAACAGGGTTTACACACAGAACCCATGTGAGGTTTACCTGTTAGGAGGAGGTTTGGGCTTGGGCATCTTGTTTAGCACCGCAGCTATCTCCTTTCTGTCATCAAAGTTTTTCCACTGATCGTAGAGCTTCAAGATGACACGGATGATCTCCAGGATCTTAACAAAAAAATGTCAAAACTAGAAGTCAATTTACATTGATCCACAACTGCTCCACATAAAAAAATGTGGAAAAAAATAAGTTGTTTATCCCCCTGCATACATTTATTATTATTAAAAAACTATCACTGTATTTCCAGTCCAAAGTTCAATATAAATATCCTCCCTTTTTTCAAAGAATTTATAAATATCTACTTTATTTATAATGTAAATGTAGGATTAACTTGCAGCTACTATTTAACAAATATTGACCTAAATTCACATGCAAATAGAATTTTTGGTTACTAAAACTGGGACGTTCTTAAAAATTCTAAAGTGCAGATGCTTTAAAAAATCTGGCTTCTATGTTTATACAGTATTGCTGTATCCTCATCATAGTCTTCCCAAGTCCTCTTACCCACAGCTCACTCTTCACCATAAAAATACCACATTATGAAAAGAGTTTCTGTTTGTGTCAGGGACAAGGATGTGTCCCAACCTTAACTACTTCAGATTCTCCGACACCAAGATATTAAAAAATGATTTTTGGGAATGAAGCCATTCTTACTTTGTCCATGTCAACAGAGAGCTCTGCAAACCACTGCCTGGCATCTTTCTGTTGTACCACACAGGCAACATGAAGACATGCTGAGGGAGGAAAAGAACATGATCATGTTACATCTAATAAATCACTTTTGAAGTCAGTAACTGCATTAAATAGCTGCAATAAGAAATGCTAGGGACAAGTCTTACCCAAAGCAATCATGAAGGGAGGGTAGAGCAGACACAGGTCTGTCCTGTATGTGTCATTCACTATTCGCCTGGTAAAGAAAAAAACACTGAGTTAACCTACCAATTACATCTAGTACTGTGCATTGTGAATTTAATTATTAATCATGTCACCAGATTCATTTCCAGATAAATATACACAGGCAGCATCATACCAGGCCAAAGGCAGCAGCATGTCTTCCTGTCCCATATCCTGAACATACTGCAACAGTGGTCTGTAGGGGTGGTACACTATCAGGCAGCAGTCCTGGAAAATAGATTATATGAACAGTAATTAACTCATTCAATCAAGCAAAACACAGTCTAGAGTAAAGTAGCAATGAGAGAAAGTTTTCTCCACTTACCATCAACTCCAGAAGGTAGAATTCACATTCTAATATCTGTAAAGGAAGAACATTTATGAACAACATTCCCCAAACATGGATGTCAAACACTAATTGTTTATTACGTTCCTCGTTATTACACAAGCTGTTG
>JAPZDV010000010.1:10575290-10585851 GCA_029814665.1 Acanthurus lineatus
TTTATGAACAACATTCCCCAAACATGAATGTCAAACACTAATTGTTTATTATGTTCCTCGTTATGACACAAGCTGTTGTTGAGGAGTATGATTATAAGTAGATATAAAGTGACTTTTCAGAAACAATATGGCTCTTATCATTATATTGCCCTTGTCCGTACTACCACAGCTATCACCATTACTACGCCTGCAGACTGGACTTAAAAAATTACATCTTGGAGTTGCAGCACTCCTCTAACTTAATCTCTACTGTGTGAACCACTCCTTCCTCATATCGCTCCATGGTGGCCCACTATAAATAATAGTTTACACAGCTTTCTGGACAGGCACCGTGTCTGAACAGCCCTGTTGACGTCCTGGCAACTCAGTGGAGATGCTAGATAGATAAAATACTGGCGGTGCAAACCACCTGACATCACAGTGAGAAATGCAGAAAGAATGCATTTCCATTTACATGGGGCCAACCAGAGTGGGAGCTATGTCCCACAACAACTACATTTTTATCAGGGGGTTGCGAACATTATCTGTGAAATCTCACGTATTTGTAACACTGACATGACAACACTGTGATACAGTGTAAGGGGTTCTTGGTATGTTGTAATGCAGCACAGCTGTGCATGAATAATTTTGCAGTGGAAGCAGGGAAAAAAAAAAAGTGGTTGACTCATAACATAGCTTATCCACTCGCATATGCTCATTTAGGTGGTTCAAACTGGTGACTTGATCTTTGTTCTCCTTTTGGACAACAGATAATACTATGAGTATGAGTCACCATGGAAAGAATAACATAAAAGCATCAAAAAGATGAGCCGTTACAAAGACGCCTTACTTACATGATTCATTCTGTAAGGGAACTCCTTTGGAAAGGCATAGGAAAATCTTGTTTTCACTGTTTGATAAAAAAAGCAAAAAATGTTAAAACTGTATCCTCCAGAGACAAAATACAATGTGGGAGATTTGCACCACTCTCAAGTTGAGGAAATATGTTGTTCAGTGTGGTGACTTACCATACTGAACAACTTACAACACACTTACAACTTGGTGACTTACACACAGATGTTGCTGCAGCGATCAGCCTGGTATTGGACACGACGCCAAACTCCTGAAAGGGCATGAATGTTTTAGTTCAGATCAGATAGACAGAGCAGACCATGAACCACAGCACTTCCCCTAAAAACAGCCTCTTTCAAAGCCTTAAAGAACAAAACCTAAGGCAAGGCATTTGCTCATCATTAACAATGAGCTGAGGCACTGAAATTAACTGGTTAAAACCTCTGACATACCTCAACTTTAGATGCCAGGAAAACACAAGTAGGAGCCATGAGCACAGGATCTATACTTTTCAAGGAATACCTGCAAACAAATAGAGATGGAGATTTGTGCTACTGGATTGGTATGGATGATTTAGTGCCAAGAAAAAAAATGCAGAGGAGATTACATGACAAAGAAAATCATACAACGATGCTCTGATTTATGTTATGTGAGGTAAAGATATTGAACAAGGAAAGTCACCAACTACCTCAAGGTTTAATTTGGGCTATGTTGTCTTGACAAGCTTATACATTACAACATCATTAAATCTCTTGATAAAAAATATTACTATTAAATATTTTAGATGATAGTAACATTTATGTAATACTCTAATCCAAACCAGGAGTAGGTGAAATGGGTTTCTCAGAGAAAAACATATCACAAGTGATGCAGATCTAATGGTCAATCAACCAGAGCCGTTCACTGATACCATTTTGATTATCAGATAAGTGCACAAAATCTAGTACAGCTGTATTGGTAAAACAACCAACCAAAGCCCAATATATTTGGGGATATATACATACTCTCTCTCTCTCTCTCTCTCTCTCTCTCTCTCTCTCACACACACACACACACACACACAGGGGAATATATTTTTTTCCCAATTCACTTCATCAGTGTTACTGATTCCTCACCTGGCATAGAAGCGCTTGAAGTAAACAGTTGCAGTAGCAATGACCTGCTGCCGCAGTTTAAGGTGTTCCCCCAAAGCCTGGATCACTGAAAGAGACAGGATTAAACACTACATGACAGAGAGAAAAATACCTTCACTTCATTATCTAGTTTAATTTTTTTTCTTGAACTGTGGTGAAAGCACAACTGCGCAGATTTAGTTAGAAAAAATGGAGAACAATACTACTCACTGTATTAAATTTAGTTAAGTTGTATTAGTGGTGTAAGCGTTCGCATAATGCTGTACATATGACTCTATGTTATTAAATGCGATCTAACAAGTCAGCAGGTATTGCAAATGAGGCTCAAGCTCTAACAAGGCTTAATTAATTGTAATAAATAACGTGTCGCTACCATTGGCGAAAAAAATTTGCAGCTTCCAGTACTCCTCTTCTGACAGAAACTTCAGATCCTTCTGACGCTCTTTCATCAGGTCCTGTTTGTCCAGAACCCACTGCAAACTTAAAACAGATATGATTAAACCTATTTGATTTAATGAACTCAGTTACGCTGGCTTTTCCAACTGTTATCAACCAAGCTAACGGGTAGCATAAATAACACAATAACATAACGTGGTGGCCGTCTACTCAGCTGTCGCAGAGCATGGCAAACGTGAAATGAAGCTAATGTAATTAAGATTTTATAACAGCCTTAATTTTTTAAAGCTTTAACCTCTATGTTTATTTGAACAGCTATTTTTTTTATCGTAGCAGTAGTTCAGACTAGACTGCTAGCTTTGCCGTACGACACAGCTAGGCCTCAAAACAAAGACGGTAATTTACAAAATAAAGACATAACACTTCAAATTTTTAATAAAAACTTACTAATGAGAACTTTGCCAGAAGTTTCCCGCCATATCACAGCAAATGAGGTAGAGATGCACACTAAATAAATTGATATCACTTCCCTACAAAGAAGTGGATAGCACAGGTAAAGTACTATGCTAAACAGACACTGGAGTGACAGTAAAAGTCTTCCGGATAAGTCAATGGGATTTTCAGTTCCGCCTTTAAAACCTCAAAAATAAAATTGCTCTTTTTTTCAACAAGTATCTGGCTGTTTTCTTGTTGAAACACGTTACGTCTTTCCATTTTAAGAAATATGAAAACAATAGATAAAGTGGCTGGAGGGATGAACGCATGATTGGGTGGGTGTGCGGATTGACAGATTGATGAATGTGCTAAAGTACAGTAAACATTAAAAAACACCATAGGCAGCATTATTTAAAAGTGCAAAAGTTCAGTAAATGTTGGTACACGGGTTATATTAAAAACAAACTGGCCTTATTCAACGGAGAATTGTGTAATATATTTTAATTTTTTTCAACAGCCTACAATAGGTTAATTGACGTAACCTTGATAGATGTTTGCAGGGACATTCACCCTTGGGTTGGGTTGGGAAGGGTCAACATTCCTCTGTAGTGTTCAGGGAAGGGCTGAGGATATAAAGACCCCACCATAGATTAAAACGTGTGAGTGACCAGCTTCGAGTCTCCAGTTGAGGTTGAAGAAGTTTCAGGAGCGCAAACATGAGCCGCAGCCCAGAGAGGATGTCTTCATACCGCCGGTATTTCGAGGGCTCCTTTGCAGCCCCCTCTGCCTACCAGCTCCGGGCGTCCAGTCCATCTCCCACCCGCAGCGAGGCCCGCCACCGGTCGGCCAGCTTCACCCGGAGTGGAGGGGCGATGGGGCGCAGGGTCATTTCCAATAAGGCTCGCATGATCAGGTGAGTCACAAAGTTATACTGAGTCATTTTACACTTGTATTAGATTTATTTAAGTGTGCAACAAAATTTTATACCTAATATTAAATAAAATTTTTCATCCAAGGTTTCTATATTCCCAATGCAGTTTTTACTATTGCTTTTAGTGTGAGAGCTAATAAGCAATGAATAGGTGTAAATGTTGGTGGTTTAAATCAGAATTTTCATGGGCAAATAAACTTCACTCTTGAGCAAGGCATATGGATAACTCCTCTGTCGTATGAGCTATCATATATGAAAGTAAAATACCTTAAAGGATCAGTAAACCTAAGAAAAAAAAATCCAAACTATGTTGGAAACTATTTCCTGGTCCAATCTACAGCAGTGTGAGTATGGGCTCGCTGTGTTTTGATTCGTCCATGGGACTCGTACCAAAACTGGACCTGGATGCAGCTGCAGCAGAGAATCGAGCTTTTATGATGACTCGAGCCGGTGAGAGGCAGGAGATGGTGGCCCTGAATGACCGCCTGGCCGCATACATTGAAAAGGCAAGAGGATCACCAGCATTCAGACACACCATGTGCCACTCCTTTCCTTACATCTGAACTTTGCAATCTGACTTTTTTCTTAACTTTAAAACCTTGAACTCTTTGGGTCTTTGGCCTTAAAAATCATCGTCATGCAGGCCTCTGTCTCCTGTATTTCCTCTTTTAGGTGCGAACCCTCGAGTCAAAAAACAAGCTGTTGGAGGCTGAGATTGACGCCCTTAAGAGTCGCCATGCCAGATCATCAGGCCTCAGGCAGCTGTATGAGTCTCAGCTGAAGGACCTCAAGAGGGTTGCCGAGCAAACGAGAGTCCAGAGGGTGAGGGAGGTCACATCTCATGAACACACAAAGTTTAGATCGTAGTTTGTTGTGACAACTGAGAATCTCGATGTAGAGCAATATTGGCGCTCCTTTTCTGCTGCATTTCTGCCCGATTATTAATTATTGGTATCTGGTCTGTACAGGATACATCTTTGGCAGCCAAGGAGGCAATGTTGGGTCAACTGGACATGCTGAAGGCCAAATATGACGAGGCTGTGGCTACAAGGAAAAAGACAGAACACGACATTGAAACTCTTCGTCCAGTAAGAAACTGTTTTTTTTTTTTTACAACTTTAACAACTTAAGTAAGAATTTAAAGCAGTAAGTTAAAAGGAGGCTTATGAACAACACTAGCTTTTCTTTTACCAAAACCATTCAAACTTTATGTGGTTCAATGTCCCAGGATGTGGACAGAGCAACCTCAACACAGATTGTGCTGGAGAAACACCTGGAACATCTGGAGGGTGAACTTGCCTTCCTGCAGAAAGTTCACAGTGAGGTAATGCATGTCTGTCTGTCCATCTACAGCATACTGACATACCTTTCATTTTATCATTAATATATTAATGGGCTGGTAATTACTGCTATGACAGGTTTAGTCAAACCAAAACATCAGTGATGGATAGATTGAGGAAGACCGTAAACATGGCAATTATCAGCTTGGTGTGAAGGCTCATGGGAAGCTGAGACCAACCTTTACAACATAACAACATGCAATAACTTAAATACATACCAGATCAAATATTGTTTGCTTGTTTTTTTCAAAAACATCTTTTAAATTTCCAAGTTAAATAAGAAATACACACTGTTCTTCAGTACTGTGCGCATGGGTATTGACCTCTTCTTGTTTGTGATCGACTGAAAGGAAATTGAGGAGCTGATGAAGCAGATGGATTCAGCGTCCTCCAGGGTGGACCTTACTTTCGGCCTCCCAGACCTCTCTGATGCTCTCAGACAGATCCAGTCTCAGTATGACAGCATTGCTGCCAAAAACTTACAAGTACGGTGAAACATTGGAGCCACTCACTGATAATAGCAACTTACTGTTAACAACACACATGATCAGTCTTGATTGAATTGCATTAATGTTAGTGCTTATTCTTCTCCAGGAAATGGACACTTGGTACGGGTCAAAGTTTCAGGACCTGAGTAACGCCTCCAGCGAGCGTGTACGAAGCGTTCGAAGTGTGAGAGAGGAAATCTCAGGCTATAAAAAGAATGTAAGTATGACTTCCCTTGTTTGTTTATGAATGCTGTTTCCACTTTTTAGCTGTGTCTGTGTGTATGTGTGAGTATAGATTCTCAGCAAAGAACGAGACTTGGAGGCACTGAAGACGAGGAACAAACATTTGGAGGCTCAGATTCGTGATGCAGTGGAAAAACACAAGAAGGAGGAGGAGGACTTAGAGGTAACTGACATAATCTGCCATCATATTTATTTATATTCACTCAGGTTGCTCACACAGTAAGTGTATGTAACTTTTTATAGTCATTCTCTGGGCTGAAACTCCTTAAAAGAAAATTATTCTGTTGTATTTTACTGCAACAGGAGCGCATAGAGGCAATTAAGCTGGATCTGAATGCAACCAAGGAGAAGATCGCTCTGCTGATGCGGGAATACCAGGATCTGCTCAATGTTAAGATGGCTATGGAGATTGAGATCACCACCTACAGGTGAACAACACATAACCTTTGGTTTAAAGCAGATCATCATGGCATATCTAAGGTGTATAAACCTGACTGTTTTGAACTATAAAGGAAACTCACTCTTTTTTCTTCTTTTCTCAGGAAGCTGATCGAGGGAGAGGACAGCCGTCTGAGCACCATGGTCCAAAACCCATCCCTGACCAGAGGCCTGCATCTCACTTCCAGTGTCAGCGTGCATAAAGCCTCAACCTTGGTTTCTGATAACTCGGCCACTGCAGCAGCTCTGAAGCTAGATGGGACTCACTGTGACTCAACAAGCAGCAGGGTTGTGCAAGTTCAAGGTGCTGGCAGAGCACGAGAGGAGGACTTAAAGGAGCAGGCAACAGAGATGTCAGAGAGGAAGACTGTCCTCATCAGGTAGAGGGTGACGGATCCAAATCTCTTATTGATAATCAACTCTAAAAATTTAAACATATTTCTCCAACTGTTTCCATTTTTTTTCCCAGAACAGTCAAGACAGATGAGGATACTTATGAAAGCGACACACAGGAGTGCACCATCATCATTTCTGGGGCCGCGGACGATACAGAAGAGGAATAGACATTTACCTCCCCAAACACTAGGTGTCTCTTCTTGACCATTTTCTACACCTGTGTGTCATGTCATGTTATTCAAGTGTTTTCTATGATTTGAAAATCCTAGGATCCACTATTTAATTTAAGAGAAAACAGTGTAATGACTGTACTTGAACAGCTTTTGCCCATTTCAAGGACTGTGTTTGTCATCCATGGAGACTTAGCATAGAGAGAGATACACACCGAACCCCTCACTTTGGTCTGCCTGCTCCTAACTTCCTCTGCCTTTCTGCTTCTTCAACCCTCCTGAATAAACAGCAAGCAATCATAGATGAGTTTTCATTAAAATCTAGAGTCATCATTGTGGACCAGGCACAGTGAAAAAATACACACCTACAAAAACACTTTCTCTTTTCCCATCATTTATTAAAATCAATGCAACTGATACCTATGGCAAGTCATGAGGCAACAGCTCCCTGCATGTAAACCTATAATTTCACCATTTTAAAAAAGAAAAAAAAAAAAACATTCAAAAGATAAGGTAGTAACATAATGACCAAAACTGTCATCCGCCCTCATTAAACCTTCTTTTGTGTGAAGACAACTCGTGTTTTAATTCTGGCATACTCTTACAGTGAAGTGTAAAGTAGAAAATGTAAATACTAAGTAGAAAAGTTAATATAAACCCATAATTTAACAGAACATGGCAGCCTGTTTAAAATACAAACACAAATCAAGTAGTTTTACTCAAGGTAACACAAAATTTCCAAAAGTGTGTCTCTCATCTTCACATTAACACAAATACAAAGAAACAGAAAACTAGCTTTAAAACAAAATTATGTAGAAATTGGTATCTTTTGTGATTTTCCGTTTCTGAGTTTCTGAGTGCTCAACATCTGAAGTGAATCCAGGTTTTTGTAACAATATTGTCAGCTGTAATGTTTTATTGCTTCTATGTCCTGAAAATGTCTTTAATGAAGTAGCGACCAAATTTTGCTCGAGTGCACAAACTCAGAACAACAGCATGCTAAGCTAACATAACCTGAGCTGGTGACAATATGCTGCTAACACCTGAATGTAGCATTCACTGGCTACAACTCAAAATGGGCAGATTTGATTTGTGATAAGACACGTAGCTCAGCAAGCTAGCTACCTAATATTACTTGTTAGTCCAACAGCAGCAAGTGTGCCTCAGTCTTCTTGCCTGGTCACTCTCTTTTTCCCTTTATCATCAACGTCCTCTTCTTTACCTTTGCCTCTGAGCCTGCAGGGTCCGTCATTGCTCCTGTCCAGTCTCTTGCTCAGGCAGTCCCTCTTTCTGTCTCCTCCTTCAACATCCTCCTCCTTCACTGAGCCGGTTTGCGTTGTTGAGCTCATTGGCTGCAGTTCTGTTGTCAATTCTGCCCTGCACCCCACCAACAATCTCCATAAAGACACCGCTCATGTTATTACAAGTCAGCGTTAAATCAAAATGATTTTAAGCTGTTGATATAATTAGAAATAGATGCATGATATTGCTTTAAGAACCAAGTGAAAATAAAGGGTAAAAAATAATTTGGCACCTCACCAAACTGATTATAACCTCAGAAACTTATGTTTGCAAATGCGATCTCATTCAAAAAGAAGTGATACTTTTGTCAAAGCTCAATGATTTTTGTGTTCAGTATGATCTGTGTCTGTAATGCAATATTTTGGGGTTCAGCTGGCCACTCCCCCAGCGAGACGATTAACTGCAAGTCTGACTTCATGTGCCAGGGCATCAGCATTCTCCTAAAACACAAACACAAAACCAATGTCTTTTAAAAAATAAAGACAAAAGGACAGTCAGGTGTCCTACATGAGGACAGAAAAGTGTCGCAAAAAAGGATCAAAAGAAACTCTTACCTGTGTGTCTGCTTCGGCATAAACTCTCACTATGTCCTCGGTGCCAGAGGGTCTTACAAAGGAGCGGCCCTGTGTGTGCTTCTTCACTAAAACGTCAATGGCTTCCTGCAGTCCCTCTGGGCTCACCACCCGTCTCTCTGCATCCGTTGTTTCTATCACCTTGCGGTCCTTCACCTGCAGAAAGCACAAGATCAGCTTTGTATAACTTCTTATGCACAATGTGGAAGTGGCACTAATGAAAGAAATGTTGGTGCACAAAGAACAAAAGAGGTCAGTTCAAAGTAACACAAGCTGAGCAGGAAGCAAAACCCTTCTAGGTTTGGAGTTACTGGAGTCACCTCAGACTGAAGTTCTCTTTCTTGACTATAAAAGATCTTGGTGACAAGGATTCAATGTGTCACTGTCAATTTTTCCTTCACCTAAAACTTTACATTGTCCCTTAAATTCAAAGACTTTAAAAGTCTATCATTTGAGAGGTGCAATATCAAACTCTTTCCCTTCATGAACAGCTGTTATAGATATCGTACATTATAATTTAGAGATTGATGAGTACCTTGACCGTGAGTTGCCTGTTTGGCAGGTCCCTGTAGATGGCGTCCCACTGCTGGATTGACATACCCTTGATGGCCAATATGGCTTCAATCAGCAGCATGTCAGAAATGGCATCACCTACAGTCTTTAAAGATAAGGCCACAGAGGAACACATCAGAACTGTCAGTCACCTCGTAATCCTGCTGATATGCCTAAATGCTTCAGTGTGTGTTAGTGTGTGTGTCCACCTGGTTGATGACATTTATAGTGTTCTGCAGCAGGACAGCCGCTCTCTTCCTCTTGTCATCGGTGCAGGAGTTCTCTGCTAGTTCCTTGATCTTTTCTTCAGCCACCTTACTGAACAACACCTGACCACAACACAAGCACATATTGATGTAGAGTCTTAGAAGTTGTCTTATTAATGTAATGAGGACACCACATATTATCACAATATTGTGCTTTGTGTGCCCTGTTGAAGTGTGTGCGTAATCCACTCACAGTTCCGTGACCATTGGCCTCGAAGTACACACCAATATCAAACTCCTGTGCTGCATGATGAAGGTGCTTCACTCCAGTTTTAGTACACTTCACTGTTACCTAATTCAGATGGAAATGTGAGCACCAAGTTTATGATATTTTTTAAAAAGGAAAATCAGAAATACACTTTTGTTTTCTCACCTTCATATTGTTTTCCAGAAAGTGTGTTGAGCTTCCGTTAGCATAAGCGGTTTGCACCACTGCTATCTTCAATTCAAGATCGGCCTACATGAACACAAACAGAAGCTGTTCACTACAAGTCTGAGTGCACGTACATATTTTTTGTTTTCACATTTGTATTTGAGATTATACCTGAGTGAGAAGCTCTTTGAGGAAAGTGCTAATGAGAATAGCAATTTTGTCTCCATCCAGCAGGTGAAAGCGTCCTTCAGAGTCAGTGTAGAAGTAAATTATTCGGTCAGCATCACCATCAAAGGAACAGCAACGTTCCCCTCGGTTAATCTCAATGCCTTCACAGAGAGCAGAGGAGGCAGTGGAGGATACGGTGGATTAAAACATCATCTCTCCTCCTGATGTGTATGCTTTTTCTTGGTCATATACACAATTTGGCACTTTTTTCTACATATATGAAAATAAAAAAAAATGCAACACATGCAGATTTCTAAAAATTTAGCTTAATGTGCATAATTCTAGATGTAAGTTTCCACAAAATGTTCAGATTATAAGTCATAGATGCATAGATCCATCATATCTACTGTTTTGCTGTCATTCCATTTTAAAATTCTTCTTCTTTAAGTAGATAAATAGCATGTTCCTTGAAAGACAGATAATTCCCATCTGCACCTTTTCTTAGCTCTTAAAACCAAATGAAGTAC
>JAPZDV010000010.1:10594149-10623103 GCA_029814665.1 Acanthurus lineatus
AGATAGATAGATAGATAGATAGATAGATAGATAGATAGATAGATAGATAGATAGATAGATAGATAGATAGATAGCCAATAGGTCATGTTTATTCCTTTGGCACAGTGACACTCTGTGACCTTTGGGTTGGACGTGTGTTTGGGATGTCGTTGGCAGTGGTGGTGCAGTGCAGTTACTATGGCAACAGATTGAGGGTGTCAGGGTATGGCACCGTAAGGAAAGAGTGAGAACGTGAGAAGGAAGAGGACAAATGACAGGGCTGTCATGTCTTGTGTGCAGGGACAATCATAATGATTGTATGTTTCTTTAAATAGAGCCAGAAGACATAATGGTGAGTGTTTATGTATTTGAGATGGTGTTTCAAAGCGGGTAATTGACTAAACATTTATTCTAACAAGCAGTATCAGTTTCTTCTGATTATACATGGCAAATAATAGCTTGAGAGATGAACTATGTGAAGCAGGAGCAGTTGTTGATTTGAATACAGGTATGTCAGAGGTGTTAGAGGTCAGTTATTGCTTGCTTTTGGCTATAAAACATTGCAGGTCATTTCATATGTTAAAGTTGGTTATTTACAGTCTACAGACACAGTACATGATGTGAAACACAGAAGGGCATGTGTCACACATTAGTAGAGTGGTCAATGCAAGGTTATCTAAATACCAAAGGCAAAATGTTTGAATTTATCTGAGGTCAAGATGAAAAACACTCTGGGGGTAGAAAGAGATATTTCAAACAGTGGAGACAAAATACTGACCTCAGCAAAAAGCAGATAACCACCAAACGAATGAAGCTTATATTGCTAGAGCTGTTGCCCTGAATGGAATAATTCAACTTCAATTCAAGAAAACTGCCATCACTTGCTCTTTGCCAAGAAATGATTCATTTATTTGAGTTTATTTTTTGCCACCCTCACATCTTTGTTATGAATATGAGGCGGACAAACAAACAAACAAATAGCTGCTGGTTAGCCTCACCTAGCATAAGGACCAGAAATGAGCGTAAACAGCTAGCCTGTGTCTATTTTAATCAAAGGAAAATCACCTGCCACACCTACCAGCACCTCTGAGGATCTTTTATTTGCATATTCAATCTCCTTTTGATCCTCTCAAAACATAAACTTTAAAAACAGGTTGAACATAAGTTCCTCAGGTCTAAGTTGTCCCTCATCTGTGCTTCCATAGTTATGCTAAGCTAAGCTAACTGGCTGCAGGCTGAATCACATTTAGTGTATATTTAGCATCAGGGCCTTATGTTTAGCGGAAAGGTAAAGCAATGGAACAATTCTCTTGCCTATCAATCTGCAAACAAGCAACTACCCCAAATGTCAAATTATTACTTTGTAATTATTAATATTATTATTATTATTATTATTATTATTATTATTTGTTGTTGTTGTTGTTTGTTTTTCTGTTGTTTTTTGCCTCTTGTAGAAAAGTCTTTTTTCAGTCCAGCTAAGTTGTGGGGTGAAGTTTAACACCTGTGGGTGCTTTACACTGGATGTCAGATGAGAAACACTGAGGACGTGTGTGAGTTATTTAGGTCACTTAAGGGCACCATCTAGTATCTCTCCTAATAACAATTTAGTTTACTAAATTTACTCTCTGCAATTTAATTTGAGTGTTTAAATTTCTAGGGTTAGCATTGTGCTTAAAGCCCCATGATGTAATCTGTCATATTTTACACATAAAAAGATGAACAGTTTTATAATTCTGCACCAAGTGTTTGAAATCTCAATTACTTTTTGCTGTAAATTATTAATTGTTCACTATATAAGAAGTAGTAAATGAGTTTTTGCATGCACCTAAAATGTAAATTGCCATGAAACCACCTGAGAAGGACTGTTAGGACAAGAGTTAGAGAAGAATCTGCTGATAGACATGAAGTTAATGTTTGATTTCTATAATTTATCTGGAATCTTCAAGCTGCCACTAGAGTAGCTTGTTGTGTAACTATGAAAACGATTACAGCAGACAGGCTCTAAAACAGACTAGAGAAAACACTTGGATGGACACTGTTACACACAAACATACACTGGCACAGCATGAGGCCTCACAGTTCTTTATTATTAACTCTCCTGTGCGCTGTGGATTACCGTAAGAGTCTTTATTTAACTCAGCCAATCCTCATTAGAGGCACACACTTGTATGTCAGCGTGTGTTTGTTTCAGGCAATGACACTACAACAGAAAGCATGGATTATATGCTATGATATTACTCACATAGCCACACCATTACACACAGGAAGGCAATAATAACAACATACAGTATGTTCTCGCACGATTATTATTGGTTATTATGAGCTGATTATCTGAGAAAGGCTGCGGATGGCGCTGTGTTCTGCTGGTACGAATATGAACTTGTAGCTGTGCCAGTGACATGATAATGTTATATAATCACATTTCAGCCATTGTGCATCATGCCCATGTGTGTGTATGTGCGATTTAAAAAGGCTGCAGGGTAGTGAAGTCTTTAGTCATTTCACAGAGCAGAAAAAAGGAAAATAAAAAAGGAAATAATGAAATAAAAACAGCAATGTGTGGTAGAGGTGTGATTTTACATATTAAAATCTAAAATCACAAATATGAGATAAAGCGTGAAAAATGACTGATGTCACTGCAGCTTTTTCTCAACATAAAGACATCAAATAGTAAGCGGACTGCATTTACCATATAAAGAGCTTCTCTGGTCCTTTGACCACTCAAAACACTTTCACAATCAAGCTGGTATTCATGCATTCACACACACTCATACATTAAAGGTGAAGACTTCTATGGGCTTAGCCTACTCATCAGGAAAACATGCACATACATTAGGACACTTTAACATGCAGACTGGAGGAGTCGGGGGTCGAAACACCAGCCTTTCACATTTGACATCATTACAGATGCAGATGTTGTTAAAATAAGGTCAAGCTGTAGCCTAAAGATGGATGGTAGCATGATTAGTTACCCACACTAAGATCAGATGAAGATTTATTATTATTCTTTTAACTCATACTAATTCAGCAGATTTTAAATTCATTTGCTTTTTATTTTCATTTTGATAATATAACATGAGGTTATTCTCTATAACATTTTGCCCTGGAAGGATTATTAAACAAACCCGGCAGACAGCAACAGCATTAGTGACAAAAAGCCGATGACAGAGATGTGTTGCTGATGGTGTGAAACAGGTGGTCACAAAACAGGTGTGTTTGCATGTGTGCTTAATGGGGGATGGGCAGCAAGACCGCCACCACAGAAAGACCAGGACCAGTGATTAGTAATAATCTGTTTACAGCCCCCCTTACCACCCTAACCCCCAACCTCTCTGTCCAGGCTGCCAGCCTTCTATGACCTTGATCAGCCCCATTGCTTCAACTATCACGTCTCTTTATTTCTTACACATGCATGTCTGTGTTAGCGCCTCTCAACAGACTCTCTTTCGCTCTTTCTCTTCCTTCCCGCCTCTCTCTTGTTCATTACCTTGCTGTATTTTTGGTCTGGTTGTCAGTTCGGTGTCTACCTTCTCAAGGCAAAAACTGTTCAATATAATGGCCTTGCTCTCCTTCCATTATCAAAGATGTCTGCCAATAGCTGCTGCATTCTTCTCCGGCTTTCTGTACAGACACACTCAATCCTGCCCTTGTTGCTCAGCTGTCAATGTCAGATGGCAACACTAAAAATTTCATTTTCAGTATATGCAGTTTTTTTTATCACAAGAACTTAGAAGAAATTCTATTCTTATTCTACACCCTGTAAAAATTATCATCCGTCCTTTGAGAAAGTGTTATTTTCTCTGCCAAGATATATTGCCCTTTTTACCTTTGCATGTTTCTGTGGCCATCTGTCTGCCCCCCCCCCCACTCTCTCTCTCTCTCTCTCTCTCTCTCCCTCTGGACAGATGAGCCTAATATCTAAAAAGAAACTCACATCAGTCAAAGTATAAAGAAATACTTGATATGTTTATTTTGTATTGACAAATTGCTAGTTTGTTAACAGCATACTAAATGCATAATGCACAAGTAGGTTTGTTTTATTTCTTTGGAATGTGTTATGATTGAGAGATATGTTTTCATGTTGCATTGTGCAGTTTACATGCAGTTTCTACTGTAGTATAGAGCTAAGGCAATTTCTCATTTATTAAATCTATTTCATGAATTTGTATCAATTATTTGTACTGGTTTAATGTTATGCATCATAAAATTAAGGCAGATTTCCTTTACGGGAAAACCTACATGGAAATAAACGTGATTATGATTACTCTGGTAGTAAATTCAATATCTTTGGATTTTTGACTGGAGTTTGCATGGTTTCCAGACATTTGGTTAAAAAAGCCCAAATAAAAAGGTTCAGCACTAATAAAATATGTTGTGCATCAAAAACGTATTTGTCTGAATTAAGTAGTGAAGTAAGTAGCAATGGCTTGCCAAAAAATGAGATTAACCACACACATTTGTCTGTATTATTATTGAAGTCAAAGCACACAAATGACTTAAAAACACTTTCTACTGCTTCTGCACACTTAATATTCCACCCTGTGCTGATGCAACATTCTGGCCTCCAACTGTTAGAGACCTCTCTGTCTATCTCAGTGCCTGAACTGGCAACCAGGGATGAGGGCTGACAAAGCATTATTTTGTCTTTTCTGCACTGTCAGCGTGCGTGTGTGTCTTCATATTGTGTATGCTCGTGCACCTAGTAGAACACATCCTTGCATTACCCCCATCTCCCTAGTTGCAGACAGAGTGCGGGGGCAGAGGGTCTGTTTAGCTGAATATGTCTGACTGAGGTTATTGCAAGTTAGAATCTGTGGCCCTGAGCACGGCTCTGAAATAGCAGAAACTGTGCTGTGTATTGATTGATCCATGGCACTGTCTGTGTAGCTGAAGTAGCAGATAAATTTGTACTTATGCCTTTTTCTTTCAGTCTTGATTCTTGGCAGTTTCTATGTGTCTATATAATTTTCTTTTTATTATAAGCTGCAGGGAAAAATAGTTGGTGTCAGGAGGTATTAAAAAAAAAACGAGCCTAAATACTTGTTCATGGATTGTTTCTCTCATCTAGTAGATGAGCAAGACTAATCATGTCACTTAAAGAACTGGTGTTTATCAATAGGTTGCTTCCAGTGGGTCATCAGCCTGTTAAAAATGAACTAATCACCCACAGAGTTCATCAACATCACTTGGTATGTGCATCAGGTCCTTTTCCTGACTTAATATTCTCATGGGTGTCTAGAGCAGCTCTGCAGTGAACACCGCCTGCCCTCTTAATCAAAGTTTAATCAGAGCAGTTCAAATTATGTAGGCGTTTGTCTAACCGTGACTCTCCTCTTACCTACCATATTGTATGAAACGTCCCCCTCTGGAAATTTACTTCATGTCATTGTAGCACTGCAAGTGTTACCAGACTGATGCAGAAGTCCGTGAGTGACGGTGTTTCTTTGTGGCTTTGTTGCAGACCTGGTGTCAGCCACCAACACCACCAATGTGAACATCCCTCAGATGGCTGACACACTGTTTGAGCGAGCCACCAACGCCAGCTGGGTGGTCGTCTTCAAGGCCCTCGTCACCACCCATCACATGTGTGTCCACGGCAACGAGGTTAGTGATTGAAGCCCAGGTGGTCCAGTTACATCTGGTGCAATGAAGCCAGTTTTATTCAATGATATATGATACATATAAGGCTAGAGATAAAAGGTTACTGGTTAATTTTATTTTCTCTTGAGTGCTGTGAGGTTGAGTGTGTTGTTGAGGGAAAATCCACAAATAAATAAAAGCTTTCACCACAATGTCTCAAGAACATTAAATGAGTCCTGTGGGTTTAAGTGTGTGTGCAGTAATCCCTGGAATTAGATCTGTAAAAGCTGCTATTTTATAGAGAAACTACAGCAAGAAAAGTCAGATTACAGGCATTAAAGTGTTTTTTGTCAAAGTTTTCAGCTGTAACTTAATGCCTCTTCTCCACTGCCCTTCATTGATTTAATGACTGTTTATTGTGGGTTCTTTCTCAGAGGTTCATTCAGTACTTGGCCTCCAGGACCTCCTTGTTCAACCTCAGCAATTTTATTGACAAAACCGGCTCTCACGGTAAGAACAATATCACAGTCTCTGGCAATGCAAATAAGTATCAGGGGAAGGTAAACACAAAGAGAGCCATCTGGCAAACAGGAGGGAGTGGACATGATCAGATACATGTAATTATACACACACACACTCAAACATGTGCCAACAGGCACGCAAACAGATGCTGGCATTTCTGACCCGCATGTCTAATGTTTCATGAAAAATTACGCTCTCACATTCATGTTTTTTAGCTGCAATTTTATGTTTCAAGTCGGCATGTCTTTTTTTGCTTTATTTCTTTGTTGCTTCAACAAACACTCTTTAAAAAATATATAAGAAAAGTAATCTATAACCTATATTGAGGTCTGCTTCAAAAATAATGAAAGGTTGATAAAACTTTTGTTTGAATGTTATTCCAAAAATGACAATTTGTGTTTGAAATTTTGTCCAGGTATAAAAGGATATATCTTTTCTTTTTTTGTGATGATTATTTTTACACAGCATCTTTAAAAAAAAAACTATTCATGTAATTACAGTTGTCACAAATGCCACTGATGCTTTTCTAAATGTTAACAGCTGAATTTTGTAAAATTTGGCATAAAAAATGTTAAATGTTTTACTTTTTCCCTGGTTATTTAAGGTTTGTTTGTTTTTATGGGTACTCTTGAAAATATGAGGATTTATAGAAAACAAATTAGTTGAAAGGGTTTTTTTTCTCATGATTTTCTGTCTTCATGCTTTCAAAATGTTCTACCATCTACTGTAAGAAGACTCTGTCCTGTCCAGTCAATAAAAAACGTGTTTGACAGGATGGGAGGAGAAAAATAAATGAAATTAATCAAATTCAAATGAAAGAAAGAAGTCATAAAATTTTAAATTGAAGTGTCTTTTTCACATTAAAAAGTAAGATCATTCACAATAAAAATAAAAATCAAAAGCAAAGAACCCAGCGTGCTTTCTGACCCAAGTTCTCTCTTCTGTAGGCTATGACATGTCAACATTCATCAGACGGTATGGACGATACCTGAACGAGAAAGCTTTTGCCTACCGCCAGATGGCTTTTGATTTCACCAGAGTCAAGAAGGGGTACGTCGCACATTAGGGATCAGAGAACTTGTCCTTTCAGATCTCTTATAGTCCCATTGACCACCCAGACAATTCATTCTTTTAAGCTCTAATCAATCAGGATTTTGACTGATTTATGAGCCTGATTTTCACTTTCTGTCATCACTGTGGAGCATCTTATTCTCTTTCGTATCCTTTCAGTGCTGAGGGTGTGATGAGGACCATGACCACTGAGAAGCTGTTGAAAGGCATGCCTGTTCTGCAGACTCAGATTGACACACTCCTGGAGTTTGATGTGAGTCCAACTGTGGCGCATCTTTTTCATTTGTTTTACAGAACTACGCACAAGATAGAGGTCTCATTTTACTTTCTTCTCTTTCTACTCTTAGGTCCATCCAAAGGAGCTGAACAATGGGATCATCAATGCTGCATTTATGCTCCTCTTCAAGGATCTGGTCAAACTGTTTGCATCCTACAATGACGGAATCATCAACTTATTAGGTTGGTGTTCTACAAGGACTTCTCGCTTGGCACATCAATAATGAAAACATGGATCATGACCCTGCAGATGTTTTATTTTCACAGAGAAATACTTCAAGATGAAGAAGAGTGACTGTAAGGAGGCCTTGGAGATCTACAAGAGGTTCCTGACCAGGGTGACTAAGATCGGAGAATTCATGAAGCTGGCTGAGGTAAGGGACAAACAACAGCACTTAACACGACCTTCATGATGATAAGATGTGTAGAAATACTGATTTTGAACTTGCTCTCTTTCAACAGACAGTTGGAGTTGACAAAAACGACATTCCTGACATCAACTACGTAAGTTGACACATATCGTCACATTTGAAGTTTTTCATATTTTTTCCCTTGAAGGATGTCGTGCACACAAATACCACGGATCCCGCCTGACACACACACATGCACCCACACAGAAACAACTCATGACTCACCCACACTAATCTCCCCGCCCAGTGTCTCCACCCGGGGGTAGTGGTGGATCTAGCAGACTCAGATGATGAAGACTGTCCTTTTCAACCTCTCGAGGACCCGGTAACCGTAATAACACTGGGTTTCGTGGCTTAGTGCCTGTTTACAGGATGGAGTGTTGGCCTGTTTACCCTTTTTGAATGTCAAGCACACAAATTAAGTGTGTGCCTACATGCATGATGATATTGCAGTGAGAATTTCTTCTCTCTCTCAGACTTTACCACGTTTTTCTGGTAATTTGAAATGTTAACACAAATGCACAGCTTGACACTGGCAATGTAGGAGACAAGAGGAAAGGATCATTTATTATTGATTACTTGAGTTTTGATTTTTTTTTTTTTTGTCAGGCTCCCAGCAGTATCCTGGAGAGTCTGGAAACACACATGAACGGTCTTGAGGATGCAAAGGGTGGAAAGAAGGGGTAAGACACTGTTGAATGGAGAGCTTTTATTGAGTTTGGATGTTTCTCACTCTCAGTAGAAAGTCAAATCAGAAGAATTATTAATACATAAGAACAAAAGAAGTTGGATTTTTAATTTTTTTTATGTTTTCATGAGTTTTGTTACTAAAAACTCACAAAAATGAGAAATGTTAGGAGGAGGCCTCAACAAGTGTTTTATTTCTATATTTTCCTTTAACCCTTCCTCTCTTTTATTCCCCTTTATGTTCATTTGGAATCACCAGTGAAGGGTGAGCATACACTGTGTGTTTGGTTTGGAGTTTACTAACTTATTAGAAAACTGTGCAGAATTATTTCAGTACTTTTTTCCCTGCAGGTAAACTTAGACTTTATTCACATGTGAATTACACTATGTAGGTGATCTCCATGTGAATAGGATCACATTGCACATTATGCACCAAAGTAAACTAGGTTTACATGTGGAAATGTGTGTGCTGGTGTGATAACATGTGTGATTCAAACTTGTTTTGATCAACAGTAAGTCACTTTGTGTGTATTATCACATCCTGACATGCTATGTGTATCATAAATGAAGAGTTTATTTCCAATTTAATTTGGTATTTCCACACAACTTAAGATGTTGGTGTATAAAATAGTTAAATGCATCAGTTTATTTCTTCTTTGTTCATCTTTCACTCAGTATATTGTTTTGGGCAATTAACTCTTCATTTGATCACATATGATGCAATATGTCTGACGTATTTGTTTAAAGGTGCAATGTGTAACTTATGGTTAGAGTTATTGCTTAAAACACCCACAAAATTTTTTCATCTCAACGTAAAGAACCAACTGTTCTGAAGGTTTGTCAAAGACATCTGTGTATTGTAAAGATATCTACTGAGGTTAGCATGCTAACCAGCTAGCCCTTACCCATCTCCAGATTAACGGCCTGAATAACTCATTAGAAAGTATAAGTTATTGTAAATTAGTTGAACAATGAAAAACAGCTAACCCTATTTTTAAAAAAATTAAATCTCTAAAAATCCTTGCTGGAGATGCCCGACCAGCCTCTCGCTCCTCTCCCATCCCTGCTTGCCATGTCTTCCGAATCCCCGGAGCCAGAGTCCTGGTCGGAGCTGCCATAATTCAGTGTGGTACTGTAATCTCTGTTGAAAAGTGGCCTTGGTCAGTCTCAGAGGCTTTGTAAAGTTCTGGTTCAGGTGAGTGAAACATCATGAGTGATCTGCTGATCCAAACTTCAGTTCCAGGCAGATGGTAAGCTAATAGGGCCACTAGCTACCCAGATAAAAAAGCTAACCATCCAGTGACAGCTACTAGCTACAGCCGAAGAGAGCTACAGCAAGAAGTATACACAGCGGAGCTTAGGGTTTACTTTGGTGATACAATGCCCACTATTTTACAAATTGCACCTTTAAAGAAATATAACCATTCGATAATTTCTAGCCTGTGTCAGCAGATCTGTCTATTTGAAGCAAAAACACTAACAGTTCCTCTTACTACCTCACTCTTCCAGGTCTCCAACAAAGGTGAGATGCATTTTAATAATTTTAAACATTTATTTTAAAAATTGTATTTTTGTGAGTTCTTCTAGTCTAATGCACCACTGAAATATTCCAGGGGTCTCCAACAAACAATGTGTCTCCAACTTCAACCCCCGCCAAATCTTCCAACGCTGTTCCCACACTGCAGCCTCCTCCCGGGGAAAGTGCTGCCGCTGCTGCTGCTCCTGAGCCAGCTGAAGAGTAAGATACTGTTCTCTTCTCTGCTCTCTTCTTTACCTTCCTGTTCTGAAAATCCTTTTACACATATTGCAATAAATGGTCCTTGTAGTCACTGAAAATGATGCTTGAGAACTTGTTTGCAGGAACTGATAATGTCTAAGATTACAAAATGATGGTAACTTAATTGTATTTTATGATAGACTAAAGATTATTTCATAAATCCCAAAAGTTTTTGAGTGCACCAGTCTTAATTTTATTTATGCTAAGATTTGGGCTCTAGAAATATTAATATTAATTTGTTGGTTGGTCAACCATTGAAGTACAAACAGAAATATCTGAACAACCATTACATGGACTGCTATGAAATTTTATAAGGACATTCATGGTCCCACAGGATGAATTCAACTGACTTTGTTCCTTGATGGTCACGAGGTTAACATTTTTGGTTTTGAGAGAAATTTTTTAGCAACTTTTGGATTTATCAACATGAATGTATGCTCTGGATGATGAATCTTATTGGCTTTGGTGATTCCTATAGCTACCTAGAAAATTCTACTCCCATCAACCTTAATTGTAGTTCGTGTTTAGTGCTTAGTTAGTAAATGCTAGTATGCTAACAAACTAAATTCAAATGTGTTAGCTTATAGCTAAAATCACTGCTGTTTTTTAGTATAACCTTCCAGCACAGCTGCACACTATCTCTAACCAGATGCTATATGAACAAAAATGTGAAAAAAAATTCTTCAAAGGTAACTGAATGTATTTCTCTCTGTCTTTCTTCCTTATTTCTCCAGTTCCCTGTTGGACCTGGATCCGCTGTCCTCCTCAGGTCCATCTGCACCATCAGCTGCCCCCACGTCTTGGGGAGGTAATTCTGCTGGTTCAACAGCAAGAATTCAAATCTAGTTTCTTGAGATTATAGCTAATTTTTCCTTAGGAATGGTTTTGTTCACAGAAAATGAACTAATTATTCTATTTCAGGAGAGTAAACTAATGCAATCTGTAGGTAGAATTTTACCTTCGGCTTAAACCAACATGCCTTTTCCCTCTTTCCCTTTTTTTCTGCTTCCATAGATCTTCTTGGATCAGGTGAGTGTCACTCTGCTGGTAACGTAACCTTCAGCTTCTAGTAAAGACTAGCATAGTCTTAAATCCTTTTGGATACCTCAGTGCCATCTACTTTCCCTCTGAGCAAGTCCTAATCTGAAATTCAGATAACCTTGAATCAGTGTCAGTCTTTTAATCCAAAGTAAACGTATGTAGACTGCTTTGTACATGGTTACCTCCCTGTTTGTCTCCTCAAGCTGTTCTCTTTAGTCTGAGTTGTCTCTTTGTTTCTCTCTGCCTTCTCTCTCCTTTCCCTCCACATACTCCACTGTCTGTTTTTGGTTTACAATGGGGGCTATTTTGGTTTGTTGGTTTTTTATTTTTTGGTTATGACTTGTGGTGTTGAACAATTTGACATCTTTAATTTGGTTAAAATTTGGATTTTGCTTTGATGGGTCAATTCCAAAAAATCTCTTAATTGGGTTTGATTTGAATTGGACCTTTGTTTTGGCTTGCTTTTGTTCACCGTTCTGACGGTGACTCAACTGGTTATTTTGGTTGCTCTTTTGGGTTTTGTTTTGGTACCTTTTTTTGGGGATTTCGAACACCCCGTTGGTACTTACAGAAATGGGCGATTCCTTGCTATCTGAACCCACCCTCACGGCAGAGCCCGCCCCCTCCCCTGCAGCAGCAACGCCCACTCCTGCAGCGGCAGAACCCGGAGTGTCTCTAGCTCCTCCCACTAGCACAGCAGCTGCCACCTCCCCTGGCGCCGCCAATGTGGATCTGTTGGGAGGTCAGTGGGCTTCCAGAAAATTCTCTACGAAAGAATCACTCTGGGAAGCTCAACCCTAAAACCATCACACAATATGATAACACAAAGACGACTGCATGCTCAAACACATACAGTATGTAGACGGAACTCTGCTGATTTATCACTGATATTGTCTGTCCTCCGCTAATGATGCCACATCATCATAAAACAAGAAAAACAAATAGACACAACAAGAATTTTACCAACTAATAGGTCACAATTTATTCATGTGATTATTTTAGAATTATTTATTTAATTATCAATGACCATTTTGGGGCTCCACACAAAATTTGTTTTTCAGTATGATAATATAAATTCACAGAAACACACCATCTTATTCTCCCTCTTGCACACACACAAACAGACATCCACAATACATCTCTAAAAGTACTCCACATACTCAGACTGCATCATGTAATTAGGTAGAGCCACACACTCACCTTCAGCTTGCACGTAAACATATTGCTACACTCATTCTCCACATGCGTCTTGTTTGATAGGCAGACGTGCTTTTCTTTGACCTCAGTGAAAAGCAATTCTATCAAACCTTGTCACATGGCTACAGCTACAGATGGCAGCTGTAACACTTGTAGATTTTAGGCTTATTCTTCTCGTTATGCTGTAGATTAATCCTTACTGTAGTGCCTCCTGTCTGTATTCTCATTTGTCCATTCACCTGTCAATCATTAATGTCCAATATCGATGCTGTAGGTTAAAGGTTTTTCTTCTTTGCAGAATATTTAGTGTAAAAAACTCTGATATTTTCTGTTTTCTACTGCAATGCTCTAAGCTGACCTCTATTTTCCTGATGTTCTCTTTTCCTCTTCATGTTTCTCGCCTTCTTATTTTCTTTTCATCTTTACTTCCTCATCTGTCTCTGTCTCTCGGGGCACCTCTGTCCTCTGCTGGGGTTTCTGTGAACCTCAGATTCCTTTGCAACACCTGCTCCTGCTACTGAGGCCTCCGCAGCCATAGCTGAAGGTGGGGCTGCCGCCGCGTCCGCCCCAGCCGCCAACGCTGGAGCTGGTGGGTGACTGAAAGCGTGTCTGTGTGTGGTCTGTTTGAGTGAGTGAGTTTGAATCAGTGTTGGAAAATAACACGATAAAGTACATGGGTAATGTAGGGGTGCAAAGTACCTACAATTGAATTTGCCCCACACTGCAAAACACAAACAACGCAGTCTCTCTGTTTCCATGTCTTCTACATGGACCAGTCTTTTTGCCAGAGACCTGTTAGTCTTAGCCCTTTGATGGAACAAGTCAAACTGTTTCCTCCTGTTTCAGGTGTTTTTGCTAAGCTAATTAGAAAGAACATTTATCTTTCTATTTATTGTCAGTAGAGTAATTTTTTTCCCTAGGATGGTGACAGAATCATCCAGTCATAGCAAACTCTGTTACAAAGGCCTAAACTTCTCGAGTATGACATTGAGGACATACGTTTGCCATGGTTGAGTGAGCAACATTACATGTCTGTTGCAATCCTAGGGGAAAATAACAGGTACAGGTATGAGAGTGGCACTGACCATCTCATGTAACTTTTGTCTTCTTATTTATTATAGAACTATTCCTTTAACTTCTACTGACAAAACTTAATTCGCTTTTACTTAAAAATATGACTTTAACTCAAAATAGACTATCCACACATTACCATACCCTGTAGCTTGTTGTACCTGTGCCAAAGGAAAGGGTTTGATTTCTTTTTTCACCACTGTTTTGAGTCCCACCGACATGAATGAAAGAAGGTTTAAATACTCACAGATCTGCTTGTGTACATGTGCAACTTGTTGATTTTCTGTCTCAAGCTTCACCTAGGGTGTCATCTCAAGGCTTTGTGCAGTGACAGTTGGTGTAGAGGTTTGCTTATTCACCACTGCTGGCGTCTGGACAGTGCCATTGTTGTTACCATGGTGATCGAAGACATTGGTCTTAGTTATCTCTTATCTTTGGGCGTCAGAGGATTTGTGTATTTTCTGTTATGGAGCAGGGTGTCTGTGGAGGTTGTCTGGTTTATGTTGTGGTTTTGAACTAAAGATTTACATACTGCAAATAGTAATCCCTCCATTTGTAGGTTGTTTCTTTCTTCATAAACGCTATTTTAAGCTAATTTTGTTTCAACTGACAGCAGGAGTGTGTTGGAGCTCTGCACATTCTCCTCTTTCATTCCTCTCAAATTCTTTCTCCTCAGCTCCAATGTTTATAGCAGCATTTTCATCACCATCACATTTTTATCTGTTTTGTTTTGTTCGTATTGCTCTAACATCTCCCTCACTTTTTATGTGTTACCCCCCCTTCTCCACCCTACTCTTCCCCGCCTCCAAAAGACCCCTTTGCTCCCTCAGAAGGTAGCACCAATGCAGCATCGTCCTCAGCTCTAGACCTTTTCGACGTGATGACAATGGAGAATAATAACCCCGGTAGCTCGCTGGATGCCTGTTTTAGCTCTGTGGCCACCCAGCCCTCCCCCTCCCCTTCCCCATCACCACTCTTCACCTCCGCTTCCAGCACAATCACCACCACTGCAACCATTTCAGCTCCCGTAGACCCCAACACCGCCAACCCATCGACCGACCTATTCAGCGGTAAAACATTAGAGATGTGTGTGGTTTGATATTTATCTTAATGCCTTGTGCTCTTATTCATATTGATTACAACCCTCCTGATTACCCTGTTTGATTCCGCTTGTCATCCTCCACTCCCTTTCCTTCTTCTTTATTATTTCATCAGACTAATGTACACATCTCGAAGACCTTTTATCAGTTGAATTTGGCTACTGTGTGTGATCATTCTCACCATTTATAAAGTCTTTGAGCATTTTAATATTGCTGTCTCTGGGTGCGCATGTGTTTGTAGATCTCTTTGATTCCATGCCAGACACGAGCTCCACCAAAGCAGACCCCGCTCCCAATGTTGACTTATTTACAGCAGGTACCCTCTTGCAACTACTCTGCCATCTCTAATGCGCTCTCGCTTTCATATCCTGTCTTGCGGTGCCTGTTGTTCTGCTTTGTCCTTGGCTTTGATCGGGAAGAGAAAAAGAAAAGAAAGGAAATGAGATTGCTCTCTTACGGGTCAGCTAAAAGCTGTCGGGCTGTTTGAAACGTTTTCTAAATCACTTTCCCTCTCAAGCATGAACTGCGTTTGCTGCAGTAGCAGTTTACAAATGTGCATTTTTAATACATTACAGTCAATAGTTTGTGTGTATTTGTGTGTGAGTGTGTGTTTGGGCTCTAAACATCATCTCCACCTTGCCCTCCTCAGCGGATGTGTTCAGCTCCTCTGCCCCCATCCTCCCCTCAGCACCCCCACTCAAAATTGACACGGGAGCCATCATGAACCTGTTTGGTGGTGGGTAACTAACAGGACTGCCTGCCCTCACTCTGCCTCCACTGTTCATGAATGCATCGTCAGTGAAGAGGAGAAAATCTGGGAAAAGACATTGCTATTATGCTTCTTTTATGGTCATTTTGTTCATATTGCGTATGACATATTCTACTTTTCCTGTATATTAGTTCTTTGTTTTGTGTTGTAAGGACTCAGAGGTATCTTGTAACAGTATGATTTGTTTCTTTATGAGTTGATCAAGAAAGGGATTACAAGCAGATGCCTGGTCATGTTGAAATAGTTGAATTGTTTATTAAACACAAGTTTACTTTACTCTTATTTGTTTCTTTAAAGTTGCCACAGTATTATGAGAACAAATAAGCTTGCTGGTATGTGTCCTGTTGAAAGGACTATGAGCATAGATGTTTGCATTTTATGAAAATGCATGTGCGTATGTATGCATGTGTGAGAATTTTAAAATCTCGAGAGCATTGTTTCCTCGTTTAATTGAATATACATGCAATTTTGAATTCTTATTTTCAGCTTTCCAGTCTAACTCTAAGCACTTTGTTTGACATTACCAGTGTGAGGCCGCAGGCTGACTATTACCCCTTCTTTGCCCCTATGCTGCGATGGGAATG
Source organism: Acanthurus lineatus (assembly GCA_029814665.1). Classification (NCBI taxonomy): domain Eukaryota; kingdom Metazoa; phylum Chordata; class Actinopteri; order Acanthuriformes; family Acanthuridae; genus Acanthurus; species Acanthurus lineatus. Next base: position 10,610,214 of record JAPZDV010000010.1, read on the forward strand.
GCTCAACCTATCTTGACCTGGCACGGTATGGTTTGGTGTAATTTCTGGGGTTGGACCTGCCAGAGTCCACAGGAGGAGACGCCACAGCTGCAGCCGCTGCTCCTGCAGCCCCTGGTGCAGAGCTCATGTCAGGTAAAACTCCTAAAGAGTGAAATGTCAGTCTGCATGCGTGGATAGAATACAAACATGCCGACATGTAGACATTTCACAGAGATATTTCCATTTCAGTGAAATACACTGCTGTAGGCATGGATGGATTACTAAATAAGGCTGAAAAGGTGAAGGGGCCACAGGGCCAGAGTCTTTAGATGACTGTAAAAAGTTTCAAGTTCATGTAAAAGAGGAAATGTTCTGATAGCGGTTTTTGCTCCTGATCCTGATCAGAGGTTTTTTAACATTTGAATAGAGGAAATAAAATGCAACTCTTTTATTTGCTTTTGTTTATTTCATATTAGAGCTACACTGAGGCCACAGCATATGTCATTAAAATAGAGTCACATCAGTTGAACTACTTGAGTCTTCTATGGTTTCCTGTATTTTTAGCATGGTTTTCTTATGATTTGCAGTAGTAGTAAAGGTGCTTTTACATGTTTGTGCTCAGGGGCCATTCACCGAATAATCAGTCCATGACTGTAGCTTTTGTCAGTTTACTAATTAATTTCCTAATGACTGCATGATGCCTTGTTGTTGTCCTTGTAATATAATATATTCATAGCCATTCTATTGACATCTTATTTTTGAATGTTTACAGTCATGTTTGTCTGACAAAGTGGTTGTTTTGTGGAGGTGGAGCTGTCAGTCACTGTTTCTATTAACTTTGGTAATAGTTAATGAAATAGTATGCTCACTATCACAGTAAATTCTGAATCAGTATACAGTTACAAAAAACCATCAACAGTTGCCTGTGATTGTTTTTTGACTGCTTGTCAGTGGGTCAGTGTTGAATCCAGTGGATTCAAAAGTCCATGTTGACGTCATCCTCATGCCGCCTTGTTTTGCATATTGTGGTCATTACTCTTCGGGGTGGAGGTGGGTGGGGGGTTCCTTCAATCTTCCCCTCCCTTCATGACTATACAACTGGTAACTGTGGTTACTGTTACTGTGGCAACGTGTCCCGTGCCATCAATCTTCATGTTATGTAACTGATCGTCTGCAATACTACTGCTTTAAGGCTTAACTCCTTCTTTCCTTTCTCTTTTTATCATTCATGCAATCAACTCTAATGGTTTCCTGGCACTTGCTCCTTTTAAACCTCACTGCATTTTTTTCTCACTCTGGTATCTGTGCTTTTTTACTTCCTTTCCACTTCTTTTACTCCTCACTCTCTCTCTCTTTCCTTTTCTCCTCACTTACTCTCTCCATCTGGCTCTTGGGCTGGCTCATTGCTTGCTTCCCCGCCATTTGATTGGGTGAGTTTCCTGGCTCTTTAACACGCTTATTTCCCACAGTGCACTGCTGCATTGCAGTGGTGCAAGGCAAGCTCAGCTGCACTGTCCCTTCCACTACCAGATGCTTGACGGTTGCAAAGAATGTGTAAAGTAGCAGTAGCGATTGTTGGCTCTTTAGCAATAAAATCCTGCTTCACTGTAGCTGCAGTGCTTTTGCCCTCATCATGATTTCTGCAGCAGCCACACAAGTACAGAAAAATGTTGAAATTTACTATTAAGCTCTGAAAATCTAATCTTAACACTTGGCAGCACTGTGTCACATATGCTGCATTATCATACATCATACAACATATTTTTAGAGTTGGACTTGTTCCTATTTCCAATGTCCATAGTGCCAATTACAACAGTAGTAAGCAGCTAACCTGAGAGATGTCTCCTGTAGCAGATATGAGACACTGTCTGTAGTAAATGACAAACCATTTATAATAATATAAATGCACCAAAATTGGCTATCTTCCTATTGCCTTATTTCATTAATTTCTTATTTTATGATATTAACCTGCTCTCTAGCTCACATTCTCATGCTCCTCTCTTCTCACTGTTGTCATGGAGACATCTATCGGTTGTCATGGTAATCCCCAGTAGTAAGGAAGACTGCAACTGAGTTAGAGTGTAAAGGATGCTAACAACCGTACCTCCCTCCCTCTCCCCTCCTCTCCTTCCTCGCCCCTCCTTCCCTCCCTTCTGTAGTATTTGATGGACTAGGGGATGTAATGAAGCCCACTGTGACCCCTCAGGCGGGTGATGTTGATACCACCATGGCTAACATGGCAAGTAGTAAGTAGTCATTTAGATTAACCAAAGCCATAGATGTCATCGATATTGTGGTTAGATGAGATGAAAAGAATCACACCACTCTCATTTCTGTGCTTTGAAATTGTTTAAAATTAAGCAAAAGTTTGTCAAACTAATTTGCTTTCTGACAAAGAGTGAGATAAGAAAAATATTTCAGCCAACAGCCTGCTAGCTAAGTGTACCATAATGACTAGAAACGAGGGGAAACAGCTAGCCTGGGTCTGTCCACCTACCAGCATTTCTGAAGCCTTGAACCAGTAGCAACTCAGAGACAAGAAGTTGTTGACAAGTAACTTCCCATGAAAAAGCAAAACGTGCATTTTGGCAGTGCAGTTTTTTCATAAAATGTTATTAAGCAAGACATAATGTGCTAAATACTGAGCTTTAGCATTACTGGAAGAATGACCTTGTTACTGTTAGACATGCGTCCTTAGCTAGGCTAACTGTTGTTGGCTGTAGCCTTAAGTTTGACAGATAGATTTGAGAGTGTTAAAAATGTTGTCAAATAAGCATATTTCCCTAAGTATGTCTTAAAGTGTGGGGCCTTTTAAAAAAAGGAGGCTAATAGCATACTGACTGGAAGCAGGGGGTAACAGCTGGCCTGGCTGTGTCCCTGGCTCATTAAGATGTAGATGCAGTCACAACATTTTACTCCCCCATAAACTGCAAATAAGTGTTTACATGTGTCTCTTTTTGTACACATCGAATAATGGGGTACAGGGTGCTAACTAGTGACCTATAACAGGTGCTGGTAGGTATATTATGATCTTGGGAGAGTGCCTGGCTAGCTGTTTCCAGTCTTAATGCTAAGCTAAGTTAATCACCTATTGGCCTCAGCTCCATACTTTAACTCCAACAGATATGAGAGTGGTGCTGAGGGTATTTTTTTAAACTATTGTTTTAGTTCATCTTCTCTTGTAACCCACAACTTTATTCATCCTCTGTGGTTATAATTATGTCAGTGAATAAAAAACAGTGATTTTGCAGTACCTCTCTCTTTTTTTCTCCCTCTCTCTTTGTCTCAGATCTCACAATGGGAACCTCAGCGGCCCCTCAGGTAGCTCCCCCCTGTTGGGGTGCTCCCATGGTAAATGTTGTCTGTGTTTTATAGCATGGAGTGGAGCCGCATGGCAGCGACAGACAGGGATTAGCAGCAATCACAAGCATTGCCTTCATCTGGCTCTCCAGGTTCCAGGTCTAATCATAGACCGAGGAAACTGAGAGGTGTGGCAGTGAAGAAAAGTAAAAAGGCTTGTAAAAAAAACAAGTTTCTGGTAGATATTATATAAATGATACATCTCATGGACCCTCTAATAAAGCACATGCACTGTTAGTAAAATTGGCAGACTTCAACATGCAGTTTGGATTATGATAATTTTTACTTTTCTGGAATATCTACTGGAGAGAGATGAAGAAGCAAATGAAAGTGCCAATTTCAGAAGCTGTTACTTGGAAAGAGCTTTGTCTTCTCCTGAGTTTATACTTATACTTTCCACCCCTCATAACTAAACTCACCATACACATTTGCTTCTTATGTATACTTCAGTTGTCCTTTTGGCAACGACAGACATGACACTCTCATCTGAAGGACACTTGCAAAAAGCGTCCTCTTTGCTCTCTAAATCCTTCTGCATGACTAAATCAATTATGAGCTACTATAACCCTTAGTGTAAGTTAGGGCTGTTGTCTTGTTTTTGTCTCCTCATTTGTTGTGTGCCAGCTTTCAGTGTCCGCGATTGGTGTGTCTTCAGCATCATGTTTGTTTTTCATGGATGCCTTTGACACATGATTTGCAGTGTGCGTGGGTGTGTGTGAGTGTGTCTGAATTCGCCTATATGTAGTGTAGTAACATCCCAACTCCTCCTCTCCCTCCCCTCCACATCTTTAGCCCGTACCCATGGGTGTCCCTCCTTATATGGGGACATACCCCACCTTCAGCATGGTAAGACCACCAGTCCAGTGTGGCTTAGTAATGTCCTTCAACCAGTCTGGACATTACTGGACACTGATGGACACTGAGCCCTTTCAGTGTCCCTCACACCCAACAGATGGCCAACATTGTGTCTTACTGTCTCTTTTTCTTTCTGTCTGTGAAAGCCCGGGGCACCAGGAGCTCCCATGATGCCCATGGTGAGGCCAGGCTTCCCTGCCACAGGAGCGACCCCCGGAGCACCGGTAACACACTCACTTTAAATTAATTACACACACTCATTACAATTTATTTAAAGGTTACAGCTGCTCTGACAAAAGGAGTTTCAGGTGCTAAAAGTGAATGTGTCTGCAGATGTCTCCTGGAGTGGCCCAGAGCCCCAGAAAGCCTCCACCACCGAGGAACGCTCTGGATGACCTCAACATTAAGGATTTCATGTAGACTGACTGACCTGTAAACCCCCAAGGTGAATAAAAACCAGAAAGTATGGAGCTAAAGGCTAACTTTAAGAGCTAAGATGTATTTGTCTAGCTTATTATAACAAGTGTCGTGGAGCAGAATCCTCCATGAGCCACATGTGAGCCTCATTTAATCCTGTAAAAACTTAAAGTGATGTTTCTCCTTTATTTCTTGTAAAGCACTGGATACTTTAAACTCTTCAGACCTTTAAAAGTACATCTATTGAAACCACTTAAGAGGAAAACACTATATTTTAGTTAACTGTTTACAACCCAAGACATGATCTGTAACCAGTTCTCTGAACATTTTTGGAAACATTTGGGTTAATGCCATTACACGTCTTCAACAAATAACAAAGATATAGTCAATTTTTGGCATTTTAATGTGAAATGTTACATATTTTACCTTGAAACAGTTGAGAGACATTATCAGTAATTAGATGTGATTGCATGTTTCTGAAGATCCCTCTCCGTTTGATTCTTAGAATACTTTAATTGATTAGACTTCACCCATTTATACTGAAAGTGCTTGTTTTAATCAAGTTTCATTTTCTGTCCCTCCTCTGTAGGTTTGTCATTGTGTCTGGAGCTCTGTGGATGTGGATGTCTGCACTTCCCCACTGCCTTCCCCTCCGTCATGCCCCAGCCCCCGTCAGCCAACCAGCCATCACATCTTCAATCTTTGCCCTCTGACCTCCAACCAGCCGCAACCCCTAACAAACACCCCCGCCCTCCTTATCTAATGTTGTAGCACAACTGTGAATGTGAACCCTAGATACAGAAAAACAAAAATTCCGTTTATGTGTGTGTGGGTGTGCGTGTAATTCAGTGTTAACCTTTACTTAATATACTATGGAAAAATGTACAAAAAAAAAGAAAATAAATGTGTATTTAGATTCATTCTGGATTTCCGCGTATCAGCTGACTTGGAGTGGTGGATATATGTTGGTTTCTTTGCGCATCTCCCAGACGAGGACTGTGTTGTTAAATATGGCCTGTGTTTCGGTGTGTGTAACTTCACTCCCACTCCCACTCCTCTCTACCCCTGTCGTCCAAAACTAATAGTGAGCTATGTTTATGTCATTAAAAACTCGGTTGTACCTATATCTGCTTGGCCATCCATCCTCCCACCTGTCTACTTCAAGTTTTCTGGAGAACAACTCTTGATCAAAAACACCTGAGAACAACTTGCACTGCAAATCTGGATTTATCATCGAACACATCGATCTGTGTTCACTTTCATTTTTACTTTATGTTTTTTTAGGACTTGTATGAAACATGCAAAAATTTGTGAACTGTGTTCAAATTGACATATGCATTTTAGACTATTTTAAATTATAGATTATACATATTTTATTTAATCTTTATTTTGAGAGAAAAAAATGTATCATATATTTTTAGTTACATCAAATTATATGGTTGAAAAATAAGGCAAGTAGACTTACAAAAAAAAAAGATTCCCGCCTTCTTTGTACATATCTCTCCAGCTGTAATCAGAGGCAGTATTGAATGGAAACCTTGCCTTTGATGCGCCCTCTGCTGGTGTGGAGTGATACTGCATCGTAGCATGCGACACAGGTCAATCTGGGATGCATTCTAGTATTCTCGGAAAGCTCCTTACCTTGTCTCAGTGTTGACACAAGATGACTTATGTCAGGCTGGAAATCCAAGAGACAAGGAAGCATTTGTGTATGTGATGGGAATGTGGCCTCATTCTTCTTCGGGTCATTCGTAAACGCAGCAGCGGTCGGTACATTTGCTCATGTACTGTCACTGGAAGTCTTGAGGACTCTCACTGTAAAGCACTCAAGTATATGCTGGATGTTCTGTGTGTTGTTTATTTCCAAAAGTGACTGTATCTTAATCCATTGTGACATTAACAAAATGTGGAAAGAAGAATAAAGATGACTGACACATAAAAATCCAAAAGAATGTGGATAAATAATGTTTGCTAAGTATTCATATGAAGGCTGTGTTGTTTTTTTCTTTCTTTTTCTTTTTTCTTTTTTTTTGTGAGGTTATTATGGATGGCATCGTCCTCTCCCCCTCACCCCCACCTGCATGTGAGTCCAAATGAGATGCAATAAAAGACAAATACACTGATCCAAACCACACTCACGGCTCATCACTTATCTCTGTTCTGCCTCTTCCAGCTTGTTGTTTGAAAACTTCAGCATTTTTGTTTGTCACAAGCACAAACTATTTCAGTTGACATGTAATGTGTTTATGGCATGAAAATTCCAACAACACAAGATATTATTACTGACTTTAAACACGAGGCAATGTATATCTGTATATGTTGTGTAAAGACAGTGAAATGAGGGCCAATTGGCTATCACCAGTATATTTTGTGTCCATCTTGGGTAAACAGAGCAAAACGTTTAAGACACAAAACAGAGGAAAAAATAGGCTTTTGTATTTTTCCTTTAATTACAGTTTAAAAGTTACATAAATTAGGTGACAGAGAAATAAAAGGAGTGTTTAAGGAAGTTGACAATCAAATTCTTCCAAAAAATTTAGAGAAAATGAAGAACTGAACTAATGTCAAATCTAAACACTTTGTCTTTTTTTCAGCACACAAGCATTGACTCCATGTGATTTCCTGCAGTCTCTAAATGAACTCAGAAATGGCTGGATGGGCCACAGATCCAGGGACAAGTGCAGTATTCTTGGATTGCGTGTCTGCTAACAAACTGTAACTTAAGAGTTGGTCTCACATGGGGATTAATATCTGTATGTGTAAAGCCGCTTAAAGTAACTTTATTGGTCTTAGTTGTGTCAAAATGACAAATGATGACAAATTAAAAAGATGCACATCTTTCCTAATACTTCGCTTTTACACAACATGAAAAGTTCATGAAATGATGATTTCAGAATGCATACAATCAATCAACATTCACTGTAAATGTGAATCTTCATTAACATGTGAAGATTACAAAAGTGCACTAATAATTATATGAGCTGAGCAGTGAAATACCTGAATTCTGGTTAGTTTGAAAGATGTTGAAATGAAACCTAGAAATGACAAATTACACAGATTATAAGTGTACAAATATGGAAGTGAATGTTTTAAATGAAAACTGCAACAAATTTACACATTGACAGTAAATAAAGATGGATTACACATCTTTACTTCCTCTGCCTGTACACAAATTAAGACAATTATTGCTGATACGGTTACTGCCATGTGGTTAGACGTCATTTGACATCATTTGGAGCCAGAGTCTGCACAGTAGTGATCATGAATGAAGCCGCAAGATCACCAAGCTGTCAGTGATGATATTTACATCCCCGGCTTTAAGAATTATATAACTAATTAAAACCAAACTTAGAAAATTAAACTGAACTGATACCAGCATATAAGGAACCATGTAAGATGACAGAAACCATCTTCAAAATTTGTTTAATATGTCATTTGATGACTTTCTTTGGTCTTTTTTGTGTGTTCCATTAGCTAACATGGATGGGCAGGATTTATGACCCGTACTGGAGCCAGACACCAGGGAGCGATCAAGATGCTCTGGCTTCACTTTTGAGGAGCTGTCATGTTGTCCATCTTCATTCATGTCAATGATATAACTCATCAAAGTCTGTTTTTTACAGGGTTTCAGGGAAATTTGCTGACTTCATATGTGAAAAAGTCATAAAAAGTCTTTTTTGGCTACAGAGGGAGCAGTGTGAAAACTGTGATTTGTCTGAAGTGATGTTACTGAAGTCAGCATCAGTTTGGTCTGACGACTACAAGTTTAGAAGTCAAAAAATTCTGAGGGTGTGGGGACGTGAGCTTACCAGACTGGTAACTCACTTATTATGTCTTTTTAAAGCAACAAGCTGATGGCTATGTTAGCCACTACTAGCATAACTCACGTGAATGTCTGAACTACAGCCATAAGGAGAAAAATTAGAGGGAGAGTGTCCATATACAACTAAAGTGAGCACTCAAAATGTGATTATGTACATGATAAAATTCATTTTTCATGCTTTGGTTAATTCCAAACTACAATGAACGCATAGGCAGGCTATCAACACCATACGATATGTCTTTAAGTATCCCTGCGTAAAGACACACAAAATTCATTCGCCAACACTATTAACTAACCCCTAAATTAAAAAAAGAGCAATTTTCTAAATCATCAACAGTTTAGAGCATATTTAGGGACTTTGTCATTGTCTGTCTGTTTTCTTTTACTTACTAAGCTAATCATGCCTATACACTTATACACACACACCTTAGACCTCTATTATTTGTTTTGTTTCTTAACTAGCATTGATATGCTTTTAGCGCAGAAGAAGTTTTAAGTTATAAAAGTTTCTTTTCTGAAAAGTTATTTCAGGAAAATTATTTAGGGGACAGCTAACAGTGTTCTTGAATGTCATTCAGCACAAAGAGTATACTTGGATTAAAACGTGGCGTAGCCCACTTGGGCGTTTCTATGTAGCTTATACATTTAACTTGTGTGCATGAATTAACCAAACACATGTAACAGCAATTAGAGCAAAAACCCGCTTTGTTTCATTTGTGTGCATAAATACTATCAAGAGAGTTACTGATGGGTCAGAGTAAGCAATGCTTGAGAAAGAAAATTTTGGGGAATGTAGTCCTTAACTGACAACACTGCAGTCTGCATTTACTTGGTTGGCATTTGTCCAAAAATGTATATTTTATAGTATAAATCAAAGTTTAGGATCATTCTTAAGTCTTCTTTATACTAACTGGCCCGGATCTTTGAGCTTCTATGAAAGTATTCTTATAATACAGCTATGTTGCTTTGCAGTCAAACCTCTTTGCATAGACTTGGATCTTCATGGATCCAGTGACAGATCTGGGCATATTTGGGTGGAGTAATCCTCACAGCAATATTAAAGTCTCTCTGCCCACCTTCTTTGGTCTCAACCCACTGATGGCCTGAAAACACCCCAATCACCCTTCGCTGCCACTTCCCCTTCCTTCCTGCCTCTCCAGCTTCCTTCCTCAGACGGATGTAAACACCTGCACCTATAGCACCCTGCTGCGCGTCACAGTGCTGGTACATCAGATCATCAGACTCGTTTGCCACTGAACAAAATCGGTAAACCACCTTCTCTTCTCCACCCCCGTCTAGCAGGCTTTTGTCAGCATCATAACCTGAGAAGTGGATCCTTGCCTTGGGTGTGGCAGAGGGCGCCACCCCGAGCTCCATGTACTTCTGTTTGACAGGTCGTTTCAGCTCCAGAACTGCATAGTCAAAGTTAGGTGACACTGAGTTGGCGGAGCTCTCGCTTTGGATCCATCCTTGAGGGATTTGGATGTGTTTGACACTTGCCCAACGGAAGACAGGCTTCTTCTTTGGTTCAGCACTGCGACGTATACGGTTGGGATTCTTTCGTCTCCTCCCTCCTCCTCTCCTTGACTCACTTATTTGTCCATGGTCAGCTACACCCTCCTCACCATCTTTCCTTCTCCTGAGCCTCCTGCCTTTGCGTCCCTTCCTTCTTTCCCCTACTGGTCCATCAATACTATTCTGCTCATCATCATCTTTCATTATCTGCTCCTCACCTCTCTCCCTCTCTCCCCTCCTCCCAGCTCTCCTCAACCCTCCTCTCCTCCTGCCACCTCTTCTTCTTTTAGCCTTGAGCTGCAATAACCCAACCCTAACCCTTCTGGCACTATCTAGGTAGTCCCTCCCATCATGGATGCAGTGTGCCGCTGTTAGCACATGCCTCTGGGATATCAGGACTCCAGAGCAGCCTGTGGAGATACGAACAGCAGTAGAAAAAGGGTAGTTGGTGATGTAATGGATGTCAGAGATCACAAAGCGTCCATCTGCTCCATAAATCTGCCGTTTCCTGCGAGTTGGAGCTGCTGAGCGGGTTGGAGTTCCTGCAGACGTCTTGTTAAAACCCAGCAAACTCACATCTGTGTGTGTGCGAGTGCCATTCTCATACATCGTCTCATATCCCAGGATCCTCTCTTGCTCAGTCTGGTCCATAGTTGATCTGCTGCTTTGACACTCTATCCCACAGAGTGTGTTTGTCCCTCCTCTCTCCTTATCATCCTCCTTTCCTCTGAACAAAGGAGTGTTTAAAGTCTCTGTGTGTGTGTCCAGCAGCACTGGGAGACTCTGCCTGGTCCACCTGTACGCCTCGATGTACTCCTCTTTACCAAAAACTCCAGAAACTGTCAGAGCAGCTGCGCAGAGCAGCAGACACAGGTAGTGATTGAATTCCATCCTACAAAAAAGAAGGAGAGACAGAGATGGGAAACTAATGCCAAGATGTGAGGGAGAGATATAATGGTTAAAAACCTCAGAATAAATAGCAACACCTTTTTTTTGGTTCCTTTTTTTTTGTACTGCTGCTTTTCCAATCATTTTGCTTTGATATGTCATATGACCAGCAGGGGGCGCACAAGCTCAATTTCAAACAGTAAACCACAGAGGCGGAAAGTGTAAGTGATGTCTGTGGTCTTTTACCATAAATTGGCACGAGCTGATTACAACTTAATTAAAAGAATATACAATAAAAAGTTCCGTTCAATGCTCTCGTTATTACATGCAACAACTTAATTTTATTGTCATTAAATTACAAAGACACTTTGATAGGCTATTTATAATGATTTTTGAATTTTAATTAAGTCTGATTGTTATATTATCCTAACTCAGAATTATGCATCTTAGAAAAGAAGAAAGCCCAAGATAATTAAAACACAGTAATGGCAAAAGAAGATATGGCGAAAAATTGTCTACTGTAAACCAAAACTAGCTGATTAATCAAAAAAGTTGGTGACTATATTTTTTTGAAAGCAAATTTAAAGTAAAAACTTTCCTACCTGCAAGCATTCAAAAAACACCCCAAAGAAACGTCCAGTAAACGTTCTCCTTCTCATTAAAAAAAATATCCTCTAAGTCCAAGCGGCTTTCAGCAGACTGGATCCCATCATTTCCTGAGCTCGGAAAATAATAAATAAATGGAGCGCGAGGCGAAGCTGCACGTGTGATCAGATCCTCATAGAAATCTGCATCCTGCTCTGATGCAGAAAAAAAAAACTGACGAGCAAACTGGCAGAAGGGGGGAGTCAGGCTCGGAGGGTGCAAGCATGAATGAAGTTTCTGATCATGTGATGACATCACATTTGGGTCAAAAGAGGAGCCAGTGGAGAAAGTTTGAATATTTTTTTTCGGATTCTGCAAATATTTTTATGACGTCGAGGACCCAGAGAACAGAGATGCTTTCAAGTGAATGTCGATGTAAAGATATTTACAGAGGGAGCCACCGACAAACTGATGCCTTTGAGTGCGTGTTTGTCCAGTGCTTTTGCGGTGAAACATGTAGGCGTAGATTTATGTCAGGTTGCGTTTGAAATGTGTTCAGACAAACACACACAAACACAACGCTACACCTCTCGGTTCCGGGGAACCTGTGTTTCAACCTCTGCTGGTTTATTTTGCGTCTTCACTCTGCTTGGTGCAACAAGAGTTCATTTAGTGCAGGAACTCCTCCTTTCTCCTTGACTAGATGTCTTACGACCAACATAAACACACGCTCCTAGACACACACGTGCGCGCACATAAACATGCGCACAAATCGATCCAAGCTCAATTACTACTGCTGTCATACTGATAAATGATGTTTGCGCACTGCAATGCAGGATTTGAATCGTGCCCGTAGAAAACAAAACGTGCAAGTTGAGACTTAAAATTCATTCCTGCTTTGGGAGCAGCTATCTGAAGCTTTCGATCACATCACATGATCTTCCTCAGCAGATTGAGTTTACTTTGTTGCTGTTTCATATTTCTTCCTTTTGTTAAAAGTAATCTGTGAGATCTTTGTCAACTGCTGTTTCCGAGGTCAAGCATGAACTCTAGATTTCAAATTCCAAGCTGACACGGACTAGAGGTCGTCAAATTGCTCACAAAAATGATAATTGAAAAATAAGATTGTAAACATCTACAATTCTGTGAGTGGGTAAAGTCAGTCTACTGGTAACACATCACATAAGGAGAGTGAGAGCTTCAGAACAGCAACTTGATAGTTTAAAAGCTTTTTTATTATCTAAATATGCAGGTTTAAACAGAATATTTTATATCAATATGATGTAACTTACTGTAAGAATTTATGATATTTGGATCGTTATTTAAAACAATGTTTATATAAAACATTAAGGATGCAACATTTGTGCACAAGTATTTTGTTTTGTTTTAAACAAAGCTGATGTTGCATGTTAACAGTTTGGGATTATTAAGTGGAAAATTTTCCTTCTTTCCATTTTAATATGTTGAG
>JAPZDV010000010.1:10623203-10636432 GCA_029814665.1 Acanthurus lineatus
TTAAGTGCTCGCAAAAATGATAATTGGAAAATAAGATTTTAAACATCTACAATTCTGAGTGGGTAAAGTCAGTCTACTGGTAACACATCACATAAGGAGAGTGAGAGCTTCAGAACAGCAACTATACAGTTTAAAAGCTTTTTTTTTAAATCTCAATATGTAGGTTTAAATAGAATATTTTCTATCAATATGATGTAACCTATTGTAATAATTTATGATATTTGGATCTTTATTTCAAACAATGTTTATATAAAACATTAAGGATGCAACATTTGTGCACAAGTATTTTGTTTTGTTTTAAACAAACCTGATGTTGCATGTGAACAGTTTGGGATATTAAGTGGAAAATTTTCCTTCTTTCCATTTGAATATGTTGAGTCTTCACAGCTGCAGCAAATCTAGAAATAAAAGCAACACTTTTTAGTTTTTTACTTTTCTGACATTGTTGTAAAAATGTGTTAGCTGTGCAGGAAATTGAATATGGGAAAACACTTTCTAAAACTACACAAAGCCATGCAGCCATGATGGAACATGTGACATATGTGCAGGATTTCCTTGCATTTGCACCAAAAATGAATTTCTGTTATTTCATCTTCTTTGTTTGAATCAAAAGGCAACAACTTGTGTCTGCACAATTTTCATCATCACCTGCTCGGTGAACTACATTCAGCTTTTCTGCCAGCATGTTTGAAACAATCCAGCTCCACTGTGGTCACTTTCAACATCTCTGCTGAATATCCACCTCCTGCCTTCTGATGTTGCTGCCTTCTGGCTGAGTGTTCAACACTACCTATAGGTGGTGTAACTGCATAACACCAGACAGGATAAAGGAGGCTCCTGATTATTGTCTGGCTGTAAAAGATCATGTCCATCCTTGTGTTTGTGGTTGTACAGCTGGCCGCAGATCACTGCTGGACAAACCTGTCTTGCAACTCTTCCCAAGCCTAGTAAGTAGTCTTGCTGCTGACAGAGTCTCTGTTGGGGTTTGTCTCATCTTCTATCATCATGTATCATGGCATTTGTGTACATCAGCCTCCATAGAAAAGTGGTTGCAAATATCAAGGGTTTGTTGTCCTATGTTTGCTTTGTCATGTCATAAATGTGTTTGTCGTTGCAGCTTTTTCACTCTTAAAGAAAGACAAGTCAAAGTTTTGTATGGATATTTGTCAAAAGGTGCCCAAATTCACTCCTTTAGGTGTCACTTCTAGAAACTTGAGCTCCTGTGCCAAAAAAACTAAAAATATAAACACTGTTGCTGCTGTTTTGTTCCATTGCTAGCATTCATCGGTGAAAACTGATTTAACATTGTCAAAACTCTTCACACGGTCAGCGAAACAGAAGTCTATGTAGTGTAAACTGTGAATAATTTTTCATTGCTTTGACACTAAATGGATTCAGTGGCCATATTTTCGGACATTCATGAACTGTTTTTTATTTATTTTATTTCAACTCTGCCACCTGCAAAACAATATAAATGTGAAACACATGCGTAAAATAAAACACACTGTTTTCAGAACTATTGAAACCACATTTAGCAATGGGATGATGGCAAACTTTATGTATTTCTGCAGTAAACATATTGAAATATTAATGAAAAAACTTCAGCACAATATTTACAATAAAATAATCATTTTAGAAACACAGCTGATTGCAATTTCAGCCATAAAGTGACCTGTTTTCACTCTCTACAGGAGGAGGGTTAGAAGCCTCAAGGCACTGCATTAATTATGAGGCTACTACATGTAGTCGTTGTTTTGTTAATATGTTTGTTTTAATTATTAGGATTATTGCAGCCAATGAATTTTTGATTCAACTTTTTACTTTTCACAATATATATATATGCAAATACAAAATATACATATATAATGAGGCAATTCCCCCATTTAGTTACTCTGGTCTTGTTACCAATTCTTTGCAGTAGAAAAGTCAACAAAGTGCAAGGATTCCCCTTTTTTCATGGTCATTGATTGATGTGCTATTAGCGAGAATACACACTTTCTGAGGAAGAATTGTCATCAGTGCTGGAGTTGGAGAAGCTCACTCTAAGATATACAAACATGTATTAAGTGTTTGGGGGTTTTGAGTGAGTTTTGCATGCTGGTAATACAGGCTTTAGTAAGACATCAGATAAGATAAGTGTTGTCAGTAAAAGCCAAAGCTTGTTAGTAGTTGTATAAAAAAAGAAAAAAAACCCCCAAAACTTGCTGTTACAAATCTTACCATTTGCAGTAGCTTGACTGATGAAAAGCCCCCAGAGATCAGTACAGAGTGTACAGCCAGGAAGATTACTTTTGTTCTGGGAATCAAAAAAGTTTTATTTTATCTAATAACCTTTTTTTTTTACTATGTTAAGTATCTTTCAGTGATATGAAAAATGTATTTATATCACTGTATTATCCACCCTGCGGATACACATTTTGAGGGTGTGGTTCTTGGTTCTCTCATTTGTCATACAGAACTGTGAATGATTGATGAGAAGAAGAGCAGAACAGAAACAGAACAGAAAATAAAAGCAGATGTTTAAACTCATTCACTCTTTGTTTTGTCGGGACAGCTTACCTAAAACAGATCTTGAGTCAGACTATTTCAGCTCTCACACTGGCCATCGTCTGTATGTTGTACATTTTTGTCTCCAGAAAACTGTGTTGACTCATTATGATGTCATTTTAATATCTATTACAGTACACTAACTATAATAAATTGATTGATGAATTGAGTATGATTATGACAATATGCTTGGCCTTTAAAGGGATGATAAATGGAGAGAATTTGATTTAATTAGTAACTGAGGAAGTATTCAGATATTTTTCTTAAGTAAAAGTAGCAAATATACACTGTAAAAATGTACCAACTAAAAATTCTGCATTAAAAGTGTTACCCAAAGGAAAAGTTTGACATTTTTGGATATAAGTTATTCACTCTCTGGCAGAGATTTTGAAAGACTGTTAGTTCTCTCATGTCTGTAGGTTAAGTATGATTTTTTTAACAGCACTTAGCTGAATGATCTTAGCAAAGAGCGATACCTTAGTGACAGCAATGGGAAACATGTAACTTGGCTTTGTTTGAAAAATATCTGCCTATTCCAACTTTCAAAGACACCAGCTAACAGATTCTGTCTTGTTTGTTTAATCTGTATGACAATCAAAGTAAAATCTTACCCCTGTTAACAGTCTTTATGCTAAGCTAAGCTAACTTGCTGCTGGATTTAGCATCATATTAAAGGATTTTCTCCTCTATTTTACAGCAAGAAAGTAAATACATTACTAGTAGTGGGACAGTCTTGGACTCTAATCATTGAAGTTTGAAAAGTAAAAATAGGACTAAGACTCTCATTTACACTGAATAATGCCCTGAATGGTAAATGAACTGTTACTGTGCAAACATTACCCCAATAAACTTTCCTTTTGTTCGGTAAAGAAAGATCTAATTTCTAACTGGTCTCGTTTCTGGTGGGTAGAATTATCTAAAGCAATGCAACTTATTTTATGAGCTCATAATTTGTTTTGCTGATAAAAAAATCTTAATTTGCAGAGTAACCAGCAATTACAACTGCCACATAAATACAGGGGGGTTAAAAATACCAAATATTCACTTCGTAACTGAAGTGGACATGAAGTACAAAAAATAACGTTTTTAGGCAAAGTACAAATATTTCAAGTAAGTCGTCATGCACAGTCCGTGAATGCACCCACAAATGTTTATGATTCACTTTCTAACCTCTTTCTTTGTCTATGTTAATATGATGCCTTCTTAAAGTTTCCAAGCACAGTAGCAGAGTTGTTCCAAAGATTACTTTTAAAATCCTCACTGTTATTGTTAGAGGTTTCACTTCATTTTCTCCCGAGCCTCAGCAACTGTACTGAGTAACTATACAAATAATTCCCAATAAAGCTCTATTGTTCTTCTACTGATGTGTCTCATGATAGCTGGCTACATCCATTACAGCATCTTTTTGTTCTCTTTTCCTTTATACTCTATTTGCCTTTCTGGCTTTCTTTTCATTAATTTCCTTCCAGACTTGAACTGGCACTTTGATATGTTTGGTGAACCAGGAGTTTCAGGGGGTCCTCCACAGTGCATGTGGCTGAAAAGAGGGGCTTTTTTCTGGGGTAACTCTGCTAGTCGGGCCTTCAGATGCTGAGGAAGCGCCACTATTTGTGTTATCTCTTCAGGCTGTGTAGACGCCAGTCTGGGTCATCTCACAACCCTTTTTGTGCCGAACTTTGTCTAGACACCACTGTTAATAAAAAAAAAAACTGTCCAGCTAAAGGGTCAGAACTGCTGCGGGAGGGAACTTTGTGTAAATGGTGCTTGTGACTCAGTATTTCCCCCAGCTGCTCCTTTGGGCCCAGGCAGGGTTTGCTCTGGAAAGTCCTCAACAGAGAAAGCATCCCTTTCCCATGAAATGATGACTTCTCCTCTAAATTTGGTGTATAAACTGCTGCCAAGATGCACATTTTATGATCTGCAACACATTTTTTCATCATCGGAAAGGGGTTTTCTTGACCCCTGTGGGGCAAAGGGAGAAGAAACTTGAGACAGAATCTGCGGAAAGGCTGGTATGGTGGTGTGTCTGACTGTTCAAGGGACACAGGGCATAAAAAAACAGAATTAAAACAGCCTCTAAAAGAACTATGATTGTTTTATTAATTCTCTGTCAATGCAAAATATGCAGCCTGGTGAAAAAAAATAAGCATTATTTTGTCATGCAAACCTGAAATTAGGGTGTAATTATGGTTATTATGCCTATAAATCACATCCAGTGCTTTGTGCAATTGATAAGATTTGAGTCAAACAGATTGCGCAATGATAAATTCACTGCTAAACCCATCTAATCAGGGAGTATTTACATTAATATCAGGCTTATTCATGTTTTTGGTTAATGGTATGATGTTTTTTTTGCTTTCTTGCCAGAAATGGATGAGAAGATTGATTTTTTTTTTCATTTATTTTCCTAAAAACTAAACAACAAGTTGTAACATGTTACTTTTGGAGATTTAGATGGATTTTGTTGTCTTCAGGCAGAGTCAGGCTGGCTGTACACACATTTCAGGTCTTTATGTTAAGCTTATTTAACTCCTCCTAGCAAAATAGCTTCCTATTTAGTGTACAAATTAGGGATTTCACCGAATAGTTGACTTACTGGCTAGCCAATTATTGAAAAACTACAACTTAACACTTTATTGTTCATCTCTGGTTAGAAATAATAAAACAGTAGCGATGCATTTAAAGCAGGCAAAGTCAGGCTGTCAGGCTGCATTCCTTTACTCTACTTTACTCTACTTTAAGTTTTTTGTTGCATGGAGACTGTGTAATTTCACAACCACTTGCGATCAACAGAGCCATAGCCTTATCTGACAAGTAGGATTAAAATGAAGTGGGGAACTTGTGTTTAATTTAGCATATGAGTGGTCTGAACAACCCTTTAACACTGTGCAATATGGGACTCTGAGGCAGCAAGAGGAAGAAAGAAATATGGCTGTATGCCATTACACTCAACTGCAATGAAAAGTCTGGAAATATTTTAGCAGAGCAGACAGAGATTTGATGTAACAACCTTTTTTCATGTTATGACATGTGAAATAAACATAATTTAATTTAATTTAAGTTTTTTATGGAGGGAAAGACTCCACCTTTCACTAAAAGAAAGCAGTTGTTGCTCCTTTTAAACAGTTTCTCTAGCTCAGAAAAGCTTGCTGGGGCTATTGTCCAATCAGATCATGGCTAATTTGTAAACAATCTTTCACAGCCAGTCGAGAACTCTGCTACTTCACCTGCTTTAAGACTTGTCCCACCTACATTATAAGCCTTTACTGACCATGTTTGGGAAGTTTTGATGAAAATTTATCACTAATAATTCAGACAATGTCATATTAATTGACTTACTAATGAACTATTTTACCTTTTTTTGTAAATAGTTGATGTGGTGTTGCTTCATTTTTTTTTCTTATGCTTTATGAACTATTCCTGTTTAGTTTCAGGTGTACTATTTTGAACCTTTTGTCATACGAGTACAGCTGGGGCTGAGGTTCTTAAAACATCCAGTCAGCTTAAAATTAAAAAATGCCATGATTATCTTGGATAATCAAATAATGGAAGATGTTGGAAGCAGGCAATGGAAGTAAAACTGATACTGTGACGTATGAGAATTTTTAAAATAAGTTGGGTCAAGTCTATGGAGGACTAGTGATAACAGTTCCACTTATTGCCCTGGGGTGGTAGATGACTCAGATGTTCAAACTTATTCCTCTCTTCTCACGCATGTAGGATATTCTGTCCTTTTCCCCCACCCCGTCCTTCAATTACTAATCTGGCCTGTCCTGTCCTGCTTTTTCTTTTACTCTGTCTATTCTCTTTCTATTAAGTTTTATTGGAGGATGTCAAATGTTTCTACCCTTTTGTTCTATCTTTGCTTACTCCACCAGGTTTTCCTCGCAGGCAGAATTCACAGACAAACCAGGTGCAGACAAAAAGAGATAGAAATGAGAAGGAAGCAGGGAAGTGAAGAGGACTTGGTTTATCTTGGCTCTGCTCACCTCCTTGTGTCTTGTAATTGAGCTTTACTGTTTCCTGTCCAACCCTAATTCTTAGTTTTAGTGGGATTTTGCAGCTAAGTGAGAAGCTCCCCCCTCAGTATTGGTTTAATTAGAATATTGAAGTCTGGTTTGACCTGCTGAGTCGGGGTTGTGATATTTTCAATGAGGTGGAATTGGGATGCTCTGATATCTACAGCTGCAATAAAAACCAACAAAACTATGTAAATAAAGTGACATCTTGTGAATCATTTAGCCTCAAGTTTGTTTGGGGAGCGAAATTTTTTGGGATAAAACAATAACAAAAAATATCTTGAGATGACTGCTTGGATGTGTATGTGTGTTTGGTTAATTTTTCATGTGCACACATGTTGTTGGGTGAGTTTCATACAGACACAACATTCCAGGCTATTTGCTTAATAGTCATAGAGACTGCCAGGTATTGAGGTCAAGCACCCACAGCCATAATTATGCCACAGCATTAAGATCCTTCCACACTGCACCAAAATATTGAAAATGCAATTGCACCATTGTTGCATATCTATGTTAATGATAACTAAAATATTGCTTTGATAGCTTTTGAAAAAGCCTGGAGGGAGCGATAGAGGTTGTTTGGCTCGTTTTTTGTTACCTTTCAATTCTACACAGGATGTGAAGTCATGTGACAAACTGACTTTTAAACATATGAGTCCAGCATGGTAAACAGAGCAAATTCAGACGTAATGGAGGAAGTATTCAGATTCCTCTCTACCACCTTGTAAAATGTTCCACCATAAGTAAAATTCCTGCATTAAATTGAATCGAAATGTTTTTTTGTTTTTTTTTATGGTAATTAAAAATTTAGACCTTGACTCTACCTTATTTCTATTTTTGCCCCTTAGGTGTGTTCACACTCCCCTGCTGAAGGGGGCGATGTCTGTGCACTTCCATGTAATCTTAAATTCAAATGAAACCAAATCAAAGGCAAAGAAATCTGAAACTTCACAGATGAACGTAGTTGTTGTTACAATACTGAAAGGGTTAGGGTTAGGGTGGAAATAGAAAGTGGCATGAAAAGACTACAGTGTCTTAGATCTGTACTTAAGTGAAGTACTAATGTAAATGTACGCAGTTATATATTCCCCATTAGACACAATGCATATGTGTTGATGGGCTCATCAGTGCAGCAGATGGTGGCCTTGTGCAGATGCCAACATGTGACTGGAGGAATGATGAAAATGCTCTGCTTATACAGTGACACAACACTGCCAGCACAATACTGACACACATGCTTTAGATAAATGTTTAATCATTTCCAAAAATTAAATCAGTGAAGTAATCATGATGAGTCGTCTGCATTTAGAGTGCAAAGAGGTACTTCTTTGAAGGTACAAAATTTGCCATGTAACAACTTGTTTATAAAGGCAGATGTGCTCTTTTTTCCCTTTTTGTGCTCCAATAAACATAATTGATGTAAAGCTGTGGATTTGAGGTACATCTTTTAAAATACATTTAAAAGTCACTTAAGCCCTAGCAAACTGTTTTTCTGTGTATTAAGAGATCTGTCTCATTTGTTTATAGGCCTGTTAAAAAGTTGCATACTGCACCTTTAAGCCTTTTACTGGCTGATATGAAGAAAAGTCAAAAAGGATGAAAAGCAAACAGACATTAGCATAAAATAACCCAGACATCCACAACAGTGTAGAGTTACACAGCTTTCCAGAAACTCCTGTTTCCAATTGAATGAAAGCTGATGTTTCTGAAAAATCACTTCAGATCAGTCTGAGTTTCTCAATAATTTACGAGAGCAATGCTCCAGAGCTGCGTATATAGATGCCTTCATGGAAATCTCTCCAGAGGAAGATAAACAAATCACCCACAGCTCTCAAATGAACAGAGAACTTTGATGTTTGGGGCAATTTGAGCTCACTGCGTTTTCAGGCTTTGTGCAGTTTAAGAGGGAGATTTTTATATTGCAGGTCAAAGGAAGGGCTTTTCTGTCGAGATAGGTGGAGGTGGAGGCTACACTTTGTTGGCCAGCATATCAGTCAGCTAACAACACAATGTTTCATATCCTGTGGACTAAACCAGTTGAGTATACAGACAGTAGATATGGACACTGTAAACCCTTTCAACTTATTAAAAAGGCTTAAAGTTGTCATAGTAGCTGCATATAGTTTCTTAGATGATGTAAGATTTTGTTGGTATTGCAGTGATGTGAGGTGATGCATTTGATTATTCCAACATTTGTGATACATGTTCTTATAAGCACTTTATGTTGCATTTTAGCACCAGTTACAGTGCAGTTCCTTGAAGCTCTCATGACTTTGTTTCAGGGTGGCTAAAACATGTGGTCGAATCTGCTTCAGATCATTCAGCCCAACATTAATTAATGGGTCACAATATAAAGTATGAGGTTTATAATGTACAAGTCCTAATGGTCCAACGTTTGGGTTCATGGTTTTCCTCCAAGCAGCCCGAGTTCAACTTTAATTTCCTCTCAGGGTTTCTTTGTAACTGGGTCTTAGATGGACTGTTATTACACCAGATCTGTTTCTCTTTAATGTAGTCACTTCCACAGAACTAGCCTTGGACAGTTTTTTCAATTAGGTACAGAGGTGTGGTCGTGTAAAACTGCCTTTCTGCTTCGCTTCACAGTCACTCCTCATTTCTGACATTTAAAAAAGAAAATCCTGAACAAATACTTTTGAAGGAGTTTTGAACTATGAGATTGAGTATTGATAAAGTGCATGAGGGCAGTATATTTTAATCCTTTGAACTGTGTTGTCTTATATGGTATTTTGAAGGGGATTTTTTGTCTGTTTGTGAACTTGCAGCGAGTGTTTATATTGTCTTTAACTTCTTCTGTATGACTGGGTCCTTTCACAACCCCCCAGGGATTTTTCAAAGCCATCTGTGCAATTTTTTGATGTCACTATATATAACCACTAGTTTTTTTTACTTTGTTTCATGTTCAAAAAAAAAAAATAAAGTTGTACTGCACCTAAATACACTTGTTGCAGACTAGGACAAATGCTAATGCCT
Source organism: Acanthurus lineatus (assembly GCA_029814665.1). NCBI lineage: Eukaryota > Metazoa > Chordata > Actinopteri > Acanthuriformes > Acanthuridae > Acanthurus > Acanthurus lineatus. The sequence continues at coordinate 10,632,761 of JAPZDV010000010.1, forward strand.
AGGAAATAAAAAAGTAATTTTTTATATCATTTCATTCAACACTTATGTCGCCTCATAAAGTTGATTTGGTGAACATGTGAACCCTGCTGATGTCCCCACCAACTCTTGAGGTAAATTTCTGTTTCTTTAACAGCTTAATAGCCTGCTAAATGCTAACTGCTAAATAGCCTGGTCATCACTGACTTTGTCAATCTGCATTTTTTGGGAAATGCAGATTGCATTTACATCTGGCTCAGTAGCTAGCATATTTTTCTACAACTGGGAGCCTCTCAAACATAAAGAACACATTTATTTGTTGGCATCCTTGGCTGATCAGCTAAATTGGACCAAGATGTAACCTAGATGAATACCCTGCTGGAAAATATTAAAATCCCATGCATGATGTCTATATATAAATATTAATGCAATAGTGCTTAATTTGTTTGGTCACACACGGGCATTGCAACATTTTATTAAAATAGTTTTTCCTTCTCTAGGAAGTCACTCTGAAGCTGTTGCAAGATCAAGTGTCTATTGACAAGAAATTATGCAAGACTGTGTAAAAGATCATCAGACACCGCTTTTCCTTAAGAACCCTGCAGATGCCTTTTTGAAGCCTGTACTGGCTTTACTGGCCTCTCATTGATTTTGATCAGCAGTACGAAATATATTGACCCTCACTGTTCTCAGTGACTTTAAGTTTATTTAATTATCAAAACATATAAAGCCATTTCACTCAGAAAACATCTGTGTAGCCTTCTTGTCACTTCATGTTCTCATGTCTCAGTGCTACGGTCTGATAAACAAGCTAATGTGAGTGATAGCTGTCAATGTGTTTTCGATCCAGAGTGAGGTTTTGCTGTTCTGTCATCTCAAATGATAACAGATGTGCGTGTCTGTTTGTGGGACTTGGATGTCTATACTGCTGTCAGTATGTTTGTGCGCGTTTGTTTCTATCTGTATGTGCACGTGTGTTTTCCTCTGTTCAAATATATGTGTGTGTGGTCCGTACGATTTGTTTATAGACTCTCTTCCATGACAGGGGTCACTTGTTTGCACTGTTGTTAAATTAAATCTCCTCTATCACTCAGCGTTACGTATCACAGAGTCTGACCACCATACGTCCACCAGTTGGACGGATCTGATGACATGTAAAATTGAATGGGTTGCAAGGCAGGCCAAGAGAAACAGGTTGAGCCCTGGTTTCAGCAAGAATATGGCCTTGAATAAGCTACTGAAATCCCACCAGCATCAGAGGCATTGATCTACTGTATGTGAGACCTAAAGCAAGCCCATATATGTTCTACAAACAGGTTAGTAGAAGTCTGTAAACGGCAGAGGTAAGCTAAAAGTCTTTCTTTTACAGTCAAAAACTTCCACCTTGTATTAATAAAACTATGATTTTTCAAAATGCACAACATGACCGCAAGCTTGATGATACTTTGTGCATGGGGGTGAATTCAGTAAAGGAAAATCTTAATGCAGCATATCAAAACATTTTAGATGATGGTGTGTTTCCTACTTTTGCAGAAGCAGTTTGGGAAAAGCCCCTTTTCTTCAACAATGCTGCTGCGCACAAAGCCAGGTCCACTACAGACAAAATATTTCTCAGGAACTGTTTTGCACAGGATCTTGATCTAAAACTGATCCAATTCCTTTTGGATGAACTGGAACGCTGACTTTGAGCCAGGCCTTATCAACCAGTATCAGTGCCTGACATCACTGGTGCTTTCGTGGCTGAATCAGAGCAAATCCTTGCAGTATGGTTCCAAAGTCTGGCTGAAAGCTGTCTCAGAGGAGGGCAGACTGTTTTAAGAGAACATTACTGCACATCATTTTTAAATGATTTGGTCAATAATCACATATAGGTGTCACATACTTGCATACGTATTTTTGGACATGTAGCACATGGATGTTTCTCTCCTTGCAGAATGAGCTCTCTGTATGTTTTCTATAATAAATGTAATAAATGAGGACGGCAGCTATAGTTGATGTGCTTACTTCTGCCCAGTTAAATGCAAATGGATTGCATCTGTATTTGTCTGTAATCAAAACTAATCAACTGGAGAAACTTGGTGTAATTGAAACATCTGAAATCCTGGAAAATAAATCAGTACATATTAATATCATATGAAGCCAACTCAAGTTATGCCATGACTCAAATTCTAAGTAAAAGACAAACTAATGTGGGATGGAAACCAGTACTCTGATTCACTTTTTGGACCTCAGATACAGGAGTACATGTATATTGTTTTTTAGTATTGCAGCAGATGTTGTGCAGCAGACAGACCTTCACTAAACTGTGTTTTGCCTGAGGGTGTGGTGCTAAATAATGTGTTTTTAGCAAAATTATGAGGATTTAGTAGATTGAAAAGTGACACCAACTTGTATCATCTTCTGTATGCTAGGCTTGCAGCGGTGTAATTCAAGGGCAATTTTGCTGCACAGTAATCTGGCCTCAGACAAAGCGTCCTCTCACTGGTGAAGCTCTTAAATTGTGATTTATCGGAAGATACACACACCCATTCATATTTACAGAACAGCTTGTCTCTGTTTCAACTCCAGCAAAGGAAACATGATAAACGCAGAGTTGATGACGGACGAGTTCAAACAATATCCGTGGAAACTTTTCAGAAAAGATTTAATTGAGATCTTTAAACTGCTATCACATCACTTTTTTATACTTCCATCGACAACACCTTTAAAATCTAATGCAATTTTGACAGCTTATCTTTGGGTTATTAGCTTAATGCAATTAGCATTTTCAATGTCTGTTAATATACATTGATACATACTTGTTATTTTAAGTGCGTACCTGTGTGACACATCATTGGAATTTACAGACTGTTGTATTTTAACTGATGCAAACAATCAAGTAAAGTACAATTAACACCTTTGTTGGACCTCAGAAAAAGATGCAGATATGACTGCAACTCATCAAAGAGGTCCCATGAATCCACCCAATCGCAACATCTTCACATTAACAGTCCTGTTTCACTGCCAAACATTCAGACTCTCCAATCAAGTAAAATACTTTGACCTGAAATAACATCCATAAACAACTAAAGACTGCAGCTGCCACTGCGGCCAGTTGCTGCTCTTCACCATCTTCTATTTCTTCCCCCTCTTCACCTTTTAGTTTGTAAACACTGTCAGCATGATCTTGGGATGAGTACTACACTCTGCACTTTTGATTGATAGCTCATATTACCTACTAAGCATTTTCAAGTCCTCTCTGCCTCCTGTAAAAGCCAGCAAGAGTCAGTTAAAATGCAGGGCCCTCACCTCTTCCCCTGTGGCAAGAACCAATGAGATACAATTAATTATGCTGACTAGGACAACTTTAAAAGACAACACACGAGAAGTGAAAAAAAGTCTTTGCACAGATGTGACGAATGTGGTTAATGGCCTAAAATGAACAGATTGCCAAAATACAAATAGTGATGGCTTAGATATCATTACAGATTGCCTAAACATAGTGGGGTAATGTGAAAATATTGATATTTATTAACACCAACCAAGTAAATGTTACTGAAATTGTCTTGTCATAGACTCAGAAAAACATGTAAAATTTTCATTTTGTGTGCTATTGTTTAAAGTTTTATTAGTTTTTTGCTTTGGTTAAGGCTTCATGCTGTAGTAATATTGTGTTTTGAAGCAAATAACTCGTGGTTTTCCTCATCAACAGGCATC
>JAPZDV010000010.1:10636532-10679966 GCA_029814665.1 Acanthurus lineatus
TATATATAATAAGCCTACTTTTCAGTGTGTTTAGACTTTTATTGCAAAATGCCATTTCTGCACTAAATGTGGAATTACACAATTTATCTGACTGCTGTGGAAAGAAATTACATTTTAACTTTTTTAAAAGAGTCCATGACTGTGTGTGCACTGCAGCTGGTTCAAGGACAGTTCAGGTCTGTCTAGGACAAGGGTTTTCGTCTAATTTAGTCCAATTTTACAGGGATTTGTTTGGAAAGAACTGTCTAATGGTTACAAAGCTGTGCAAGATGAATCCATGGAACTGACTGAATAAAGAGTTTGACCTTAGGCTGCTATAATTTGCATGGTCAAGCTTATTTGCAAGAAATAAATAAAACTAATTTAATGCAACCCACCTGGCATTAAGCACAAGTCTAATCGCACCATATGCTCTGACAGCTTGTATAAGGAGGAGACTTCATTGTTTACGGAGTCCATCAGAAAATTCCGCTCAGCCATGTGAGATAATGGGAGACAGTTTGGCGAGGATGAGGACTTCATACTGAAAACTTAACGACATGAGGTTCAATCGTCCAGACTTACTCTATGTTTTTGTCATATCTGTCTGGATCCATCTGTATGGAAATGAATGTTTGCTGCGTTGCCAAGTTGCAAATTCACAAACAACGGGAGTTACAGCCAAGGATCACTTGGTTTTTATTTGTAATTTCTCTGTCCTTGTACAACCTCTGCAGTATTTCACCCCCTCAAAAACATTCCAAACATCGATTTGCATCAAAGTGACTCAAACTCCTACAAGTTAACATGCTCTCAACTGCTTTAACTATTTTGTGGCTTGATGAGGTGCAATGGCCCGATATCTCATTGTGTGATCTGAAATGACGATAAAAATAACAGGCTGCATCACTGAGTGCAATTTAATTAGCTGTTGGAATGATTCAGCATGTACTGGCTGCACGGCAAAGTCATCTCTTATTATTAATGAAAGATATTCCATCTGGTGTAGTCTGATTTTTACAATTTATTACCCACCACATACAAGCTCTAATACACACAGAAAAAACTGCTCTCTGACCACAATCAACCCCTAAGTGTCTCTTCCTCTCTGCTCCAAACAGGAAGGTTCTGATTACAAACACACAGCGATTATTTATGAGACAACAGTGGAGAATGCAGTCCAATAAATACTTTTTTATAAAACACAGTCCAGGAATGGTACAAATAGTTTCTCACCAAGTGCAGTGATCCAAGAGAACAGCTACTCCCTTGGCCATGGTAAACTTTGGTACCGAATATGATGTTTAAAACATGCAATTTAAAATTTATAATCCACAGAAAAGGAGATATTAGCTCTAATTTTTTCCCAATTCTGTATTATAATTGCATTCCAGTTACAGCGCTAACATTCCAGTTTTCTTTTATACAAAGCAAGCCTTCGGCCTATCGTATATAATTGACCAACACGGTGTTGTTGGTGAACACATCTAAACAATGTGAGAAAAAATAAAGAATTAAGCTATCACTTCTTTTTTTTGGATGAAACTTAATTAAATTCCATAATTTCAAAGTAAATAATGCATTTTGTTTTGCTGTACAAAAAAGACAAGAACATTTGTAGTATGAACAGGAATAAATCACAGCTTGAAAAACATTGTAAAAAACTCCTCTTTTATTGTGCCGCAGATGGAAAACTTTCTTTTCCTGCAGAATAGATTTGTGTTATTCACAGATTGTTGGTTAGATTGTTATGACTCAAAGGCCGTGGTTACACATGTGAGAAACAAACTGGATTTAATATGCCATATGTGTTATGTAGGTTGTTAAACTTGCATCAAACCCCGGATGTTTTGGATGTTTATGTAAAATTCCTCTCCAGGCACTGATTTAACCCCTAAAATCTAATCTTTATTCAACCAAATTACATGTTAAAAGTTTTATTGATAAAAAATGAAAAAAAAATCCTTAGCTGTTGGAAAGGTTGGATTATGAACTGACCTTTGTAGTAGATTCTGTAGCCTCTGTTCCTCGATATAATGGAAAAATGGATGAATGACTGTATGTTTGTGTTAACATGTTAAAAGTCTTGCTAGCGAGTTTAGCACCAACGTTTTGTACACAAAGGAGATAAAAGCGCAAGTTCTACCATCAAACATGAGCGATAACAGCACACAAATCTGTCATCACAGGCCATGTGCCAATGTTTCTGTGTAAATTTCCCGTGTCTAGAGTTTCCAAAAGATTCATTTTCAGTGACCTAAAACTGTTCGTGCTTACAAAAGACCGAAAAGTCAGATTTTAAAAAATACACATGTATGCGTGGACATTTTTTGATTCAGAGGCTCAAGAGCAGCACTGACTTATGCAGGAGTAGCATGAATTATGTGTGCATGCACGCACACACGTTGGAATAGAATCAATTTACTATTTGTCATATCTGCTTTAACTGATAACTCTCCAACATGATATATTGTAAAGCTTTTTATAATACTTTATACTTTATCTCTAAGGGTTTTTTTTTTTTTACTGTATTGTGGGTTAAATACAAAAAAACAAGTAGCTTCAAAAAATCAGTCTGGCTTGAACTGAGGTCCTGTCTCTCACTGGGCTGATAGTCACTCAGAATCTAGGAAAATGGGTTGGCTTTTTGGGGGCTTAATCCGATTCAAGGGGTGTTCAGTGCCACCCAAGGCCCCTCCTTTATGAACATGCTCCTGCATGTGGAAAAGATATTAGTTTGCAAGATACGGAAAAATAGTTACACCTGGTCCCTCCTTTGGTACCCCGTGTTCACAGTAGCAGCTGTGTGCAGGATGACTGCGATTGGTTCCTTAAAGTTCAGCATATTTGTACACTGCATTTTTAAGGTGGAAATGCTCTGGCATGGCATTGATTAGCTTATTTTTCCCCTTATTATGTCTTATCGCATATAAAAATATTTATGGACCTATTAACAAAGTTAAAAACCTGACTTCCGTCAGAGAAGGGGAATTAATCACAATATCAACTAATTCAATAAACATCCTTATGATAAATAATATGCAGGCAGGAGCTAAAGAATTGGCTCTGGAGGAGGAAAAAATGGTGTAGGGAGCATGAAACAAGTCAAAGGGAAGAATAGGTCCATGTGAGAAGTAGGACATGGAAGGTAAGCACTCTCTAAAGTGAGGTAAGTGAGGTAAATAGAGAAAGTTGTGGTACGTGACATCAGGCCTGGATGGACTCAGCTGGCTGGATGCTGCATGCGAGGAGCTGACGTTGTCCTCTGGGACTTGAGTTAGCAATTTCTTTTTAGGCTCTTCATCATCTATCCACCTCTGCTATGAGTGTTTTGTTTATACTTTCCAACCTCCTCCGTCTTCCCCACCCTTCCCTGATGTCCAACTCATCACCACTCCATGCGGTTTTTACTTTATTCTTCTCTCTATTTCAGTCTTCTGTATCTTCATCCAAGACCGAAATTATACAGCAGAGACAATTTTTTCCTTTTTCATCTTTCATTCACTCTTCTCTTCCCTCCCATTACCCTCCGTTATTCTGCTATGAGCTATAGAAGAGCACCTCACCCTAAATGACTCTTCAACAAGGTCACACTTCAACAGACGTCGAGACAGACGAGCAGAGGAGTGCAGCTCCACCCTAAACCTTTCATGATAGAGCAAAGTGCCAAATGACTGACCGCAGCACTAAATTACTGCCACATCACCTGCAGCTGCGGCTCCCGCAGGGCTTCACAGAGCCAAGCCCGGGTGGATTTCCTGCAAGATCTTACTACCGAGATCCTCATTGTCCCCCTGGAGCCCAACGTATCTCCATAAAACCCAGCGTTAGCCTGAACTGAGCCGTAAACTGTCATACAGTATGTTGATCCTGTAAACAGATTGATTGCTGCCACAAAGAGGGTGTGACTGCACATTTGTTGTGCTTTCATTTTCTGTGCCATTTCAACATTTAAGTATGACTGAGGCCGGAGAATATGTTTTGCTAACAGGTTGCAGATGCTGAAGCATCTCACCATCATCTTTCCCCCCTGATTATATGTGCACTTGCAGGATATACAGACTAAAAAGTGATGTCAACAATTGATAACTATATGCGCTCCCACACACTGCTTTGGCTGATGCCTCAAAGGCATTCATTTCTGCTTTTGAATTGTTTGTGGCCATGAATCATTCTGCAGAGTCAAAACAAAGCTGATCCGAAGCATTCGCCTCTGCTGCACATGCAACCCGTCTTTTTGAGTCATCCCGTCTCACAGACGGTGAACAGACAAGAATAATAATGCTGACACAGGTCTCACCAAAAACTGCAGAAAAGAATAAAAGTGCTCAGCTGTTCAGAGTTCATGCAGTCAAATCAGTCTTGCAACCATCAGGACACAGAGTTTGTTTTACAGTAGATGACAGTGTTATTCTGAACAGACCAAGAGCTGTTTCTCACCTTTGATCACTTAAACAGAGAAGGAAAAGGAGGTGCTTTAAATGACTAACACCTAAACTGAATTGTTTTGACATAATGGCATTCATTTAATTAATGTGATGTACTCATCCAGCTTTTAACACCAGAATCACAATTTTACACTGCATTAAGGAATAAAATGACCTAATTTGGATCTTAGATGGCACTGTTTACCCAACACAGCTGTGCAAATACATGTGCTAATGTTTGAGTGCAGTCTGAAGTGTGGGAAAGTGAGAACAAGACAGAGGAAAGATAAGAAGTGTGTCTTGTGAACAATCGCTTATGCAGTATGAAAAGAGCGCCACCTGGTGAAATCTAAAAGGGAGCTTAAATAAAGTCCCTGGGTCTCCTGTCAGCTCAGTGCAATATGGGTTGCTTTCTGACGTCCAGCAGATGGCGCTGTAATACCTTCATGCTGTGGAAGAGTCTGGCCTTTGTAGAAACTTCTCAGGGGTTTTCCAGTTTCTCCATGAAACTGGAAGAAGGATGTGTGAAAAGGTACCAACAATAGGTTACACATCATCTTTTTAAAGTAGTACAAATGATCTACAATTATTTCTAATTTGACTTGTGAACATGAATATATACATGAATATATATATTACCTTTTGGTCACAACTGGTTATATGTGTGCATAGCTGTTTTAACTTACCATGTAGCCCCGGGGGGATAGGAGCTGTTAGGCCCCAACAAACCCCCTGGACTCCGAATTACTACAAATTTCTGTGGACCACCATCTAGCACCATGTTTGCATTAATTCATTAATTTCAAACAAATACACACACAAAAAAATAGTCTTATGATTATATTAAGACTGTTTTTAACACAGGAACTGTCTCTGGATAGGATTTGCAATAAAAACAGGAGGTTTCTTCACTGTGCAGGTATGTGGTACCAGTAAGAAGGCACAGCAGCTCTTTACCAAAACCCTCATACAACAACCTGTCACAGTCACATTTCTAACAAGAAAACAAATCTGCTTGTGTTCGGTCAACATAAGCAGTTAGTTTTCTTATGAATTGCTTCTAAATTGTTCCAGTGTGTTTGTGCCCAGCTCAGACCTGTGGCTTTTTAATCTCTGCTGGAGGGAACCGCGCCTTTCCAGAACTGTTTAGATACCGCTGGCTAACCTCAACCTCTGCTGCAGCAGACTGTCTGATACGCAGAGCTTTTGGTTTTAGGGAGACAGTTCTTTCATGCAAAGTTAAATGGCAGTTGTGATGTTTCATGATGTTCACTTTTTGTCCAGCAACACAGATAAGAAATCAAATGAGCTGTGTGACTGTCATGGGTAGCTCCTGTTACTCTGGGTTAACAATGGTGCTTGAATGTATCTTTATTTGAAAAGATGCATTCAATTTACTTTTTTTAAAGTAATTTGCACAGTGATTCCGCCAACGTTGCAAACATTTTTGTGGTTTGCCGACAGATTAACAGCATAGTTCTTTTGCTTTGATGGAAAAGTGCTTGAAAGTTTTCCTCCACCATATGTGCACATTATAAGTGACATATTGGGACATTTTACTTGTCAGCATTAACAAATTTTCATGATTTCAATTTTGAACATTTTGTGAGCATGTATATAACGTTCTACGGCACTTACACGATTTAAATAAATTATTTTCTATATAAAATGTGTCCAGTTTCTTTCTGCACCATCTGACATATCTTAATTTTATTTGCCAAACTCATCCTTCCAACTGCCTGTCAGTCAGAACTTCATTTATAACATCATCACTAGCTTGCCTGTCAACATCTAGCTAGCTATTGCTTACTCACGGAAAGTGGAAATATTTTGGAATAGGAAAAAAAACTAACAAGCAGATGAAGCTGCATATTTCCAGATTTTTTTTTTTGTTTGTTTCTAGGTTGTTTTTTTTAAAAAAACATTTGCCATTGTGTTTATAGTTGGTTTTAAAAACTTTCCTGCAGAAAGCGGCTATAAACTAGTTTTAATGTGGGGGACTTTGGCATGGCAAAGTTCAGAAAACCAAATTTACTTCATATTTCCAAACTGCTTGTTGCAGAGTCAGTTTTTTAGTCATGGCTCAGGTGCAAGGAATCAATTCACAATGCACGTGTGTGTGCATCTCTGTGTGTGTCTTTGAGAGACAGAGATCTTCACAGATATCATTCTGATCTTGACATCTTGACAAACCACAGTATCACACAGGAAGCTGAGTCACTGATAAAACAATTCAGTTCCTGTTTATTTTGTTACAGCAGTTTTCTGCCCTCAGTCATGACAGGTCAGTAAATAGAACAGTCTGTTAAAACATGGGGAAACTATTGACTCGGAGGGCAGGGGGATTGTTTTAATCTCTGGGGCTGCATTAAAATACTGAGTTCAGTTCAGTTCACATGGTGTTTTTGTACAAATAATATCCACTATGTGATTAAATGTAGACCTCTTCATTTTATGTCAATTGCATGGAATGACTGTGAAAGCTTTTTATTCACATTTTCACAAGCAGTTGTTTTTGCTTGAGCAATCCACATCTGAGAATTTTTACGCCCCCTTTTAGACACAAGATGTGGTCAGACACCTATCTACTGTGGTTTTTAAAGATAAAACCTGAAATGAAAACATGCACAAGTGAAGGTAAAAGACAGAAACGTTTGCAATAGTCTGCATGTTCCCATAACTTACTTCTTATGCTTTGATGTAAAATTGTGACATTCAAAGCTGCCGTTTAATCTGGATTTTACTCTTCTGTCTTCTTTTCAACACAGTATCCTTACAGTTTATATCTGTCATTGACATACTTCCACACTGAGCAGCTTCTAAGAGTGCTGCAGGATGGCTTACGGCGCAGGGCACGTCAGCGAATCTCATTAGTGGCTGTGGAGGAGTTTAGTGGGAGCTCTCACTACTGAATGCGTTCTTCAAGGTTGATTGGGGTCAACAAACCTCTTCTGCTGAGGTCAGGGTTAAAACTTATTGGAAATACTGCTGAGGTTCACCTTTACCTGGATAGAGTGTCATTAGTACTTTGCATGTACTGCTTAGGTTTAAAATAGTAAAGAGCTGGACACCGAAAATGTAAATTTCTTACTCAGTGGGAGGAACAGGAAGGTCTGTAATTACTTGCAGATGAATCATTACTTGTGCTTGAGTGTAAGTTAACAACTTCAGCAGCTATTGTGGGACAACAGCATGAACCAGTGGGAGTGAATGTATTTCTACAACCCCCAATGGGCCTTTCTCTCCTGATTCTGATATCTGAAGCAGATGAATAGCCTACATAAGATAAGAATTAATGGTTAAAATTTTAAAATGTAGCCAAAACCAATGAGCTCAACAATTCCTTGACAATAAAATATCATGACACAAGCATGAACTAGGATGCAGGCATGCGAGGAAAATGATAGCAAAGTAGGAAATTCAATATGTTTTATGTTTTCATTTAATGAGGTAGATATTGGAGGGATTGTAAAGGGCTGGGGGAGGGGAAGGAGAGGTGGTTTCGAACCACAGAGCTCGTTCAGCTTTCAGCTTCTTCTCAAGGTGCAACAGTTACAAAAGACAGATATCCAGCTGCACTAACATTAAAACTGAGCTAACACTTGGCTGAAATAACCAGTGAACAGGATCCAGTCTTCCAGCTAACCAAAAGTGTAATTGTTGCTAGGTATTTACTTTGTTTACAAGACAATGCAGCCTGGCTGTTCTCTTAAGATAAAGTCTCACTGTTTGTGCAGTCAGGCTCAATGTTACCCCCAAATTTTGATGTGCAAGAATGCAAAAATATGCAATATTAGACAACAAACAGAGTGAACCAGCTAACATTAACATTTCCACTACTACGCCACCACGGCCAAAGAAAACTAGGTTATCTAGTGTGACTCAAGCAGAAATCATGTTAAAGGGCGAGGTTATTCATCGAAGTTTAATTCATGTTATTTGTAGTCATGTTTGCCAAGTTTCTATCTCACTTTGTGACGTATCATCTGGTGTTTTCCATGGTTTCCTGGAAGCTATAGCAACTACACCGGTGGGGGCAACAGGCAACCAAATGAGTTAAACAAATACCCTGGAAAAAATCATACATTTTTATGGGTATGAACATTTTTTAAAACAACTCACTAGAATATGTATCTTGGGTCTGGTTATATTTTGGCATGTTTTTGCAGAAATGTTACATAAAATACATTTAACTTGCTAATTAAATAAGTTAGCCTAAGTCAGCTAAGGTAAGAGATTCGGTCGTAGGTCGTTTTGTGACTGGCTCTAAAATATCTGTTCCATAAGTTACAATTAACTGAGTTTAACCTTCCTGCCAGCAGCTTTGTACACTGTTAGCCTCTGCAAATATGAAAACAAGCTGATTCTATTTTCTTCAATAAGTTGTACAAGATTTCCTTAACTCCCTACACCAAAGTAGAAATAACTTCTTATATGGTTAAGCAAGTAAAGAGTTTATATTTGGAAGATGTTTTTTTTCCTTCTGATGGAAATCCAGACAAAAAAAATTATAAAAGGTGGTGGTAGAGGAGTGAGGAAGGAAAAGAAACGAGGAATACAGTGGAGGCATGTTCGGCTAACGGGCTCACCGTAATCTCTTAATGAACTTCCACATGTAGGAATGAAGGAAAAGGGGACGGAAAAGAGGATGAGCAAAAAAAAGGCGGAAGAGTGGGACAGGATGGAGGGAGGGAATTAAGACTTCAGTGCAAAAGTCAGAGGTTCACAGACTAAAGGTGAGGGAAGAGACATTTTAAGTCAGGTCAAAGAGCAGGTGGCCACTGATCGACAGATATGTTGTATTTGTTTCATTAGCTGTCATGTGTCTGAGCTTTTTGGATGGATGTCTGCACATTCAGCTCACACACACACACACACACTCAGAGGCATGCACAAAAAATTGCATAATAGTAATGATGAAAAGAAGAAACTGGGACATGACCACAAAAACACGAGCTTTACAATTTACACATCGACATATAGACACACATAAAAAAAAAAAATTCATGCAAGGAAGCACGTAGGAACCCACACCCACACAAATTTGTTTCCAAATGTGGCGATCGGTTTTGCAGTCTGTCGAGGGGTCTGCCTGAAATCCCCATGCCAATCCTCTGATGTCGTCAGACATTTGAAACCAAGCCGGTGTCATCCACTTGTCAAGTCAGAGGTCAGGTAAGTAGCTGCTGCATGGTAAGCGTCCCCCGCAGTAAGCCTGACATTGAGCCTGTTGGTGAATGGGGAAAGTACCAGGTGTGACGGTCTTGCTGTCACGTCTCAGCCTGAAGGGCCATATTGTCTTGGACCTAAAAAACATTAATGCGAAAATTGTCTGCTACTCAACTTCAATAAAGCTTCAGATTTTTTATTGCAGAAAAATATTTATTACCTCTTTCTTTTTTCTTTGGGACTTTTTGTGGCTGCTGCTTTGGATACTGTTTACGGAATGAGATTCAAGAATTGAAGCAGTACCAAGAAGTGAAAACAGCTCTTACACACTACAAATGCAACTTCACAGTTTAATTAGCCACATCACGCTTGACCTAGAAAAGCCTTGAGCAACAATATAAAATGACACAGTTTATGCACAGAGATGTGTGTTATATCTATGCCTTTGTGGCTCAAATTTATGGCAGAAACAGTGTTATCAGCTACACTATTTGTATATTCAAAAAAATATCTAGCTATCACAGGAACTGGTATAAGTGTAAATGTGGAAGAAGTTTACTCCCTCAGTGTGTGAACACACGCTCTTGCTCACACTTAGTGGCTTTGTCTTACATTCTGCAATAACATTTCCTACTACAAACATTACTTTGTACCTAATGTTTCTTTCAATGTTTTTACGATCTGAGAATGCAAAGAAAATTTAAAATGTTTTAAATGGCATAAACTTTGCAATATCAGCAGAGGTGTAAGTGTGTAAGTGTGCACACATGTGTCTCTGTGCATGGCTGTGTGTGTCTGTGTGAATGTGAATGTGTGTGTGTCACCGCACATACAGGGTAATCTGCGGTAAGCTGCTTTATGGGCTCGTCTGTAGTGACGCAGATATATGCGCCAAGCTCTGCACTGATAGATTCTCCATGACAACTAACCTGGAGAGACTATCTGGCCTATTCCCTACATACTGACATATTGACAGATATTACTTCCGTTTTATATGTCAGCATGATAAATGTTTTTCACAAACTGATATTTTTAATTGTTTGTTTAAAAAAAAAATATTTATCTAGAGTTTTCTGCAATTTTGTCACAAGTTTGTATATTGAAGAAGTGCTGCACACAACTGCCTGCAGGGTAAAATGATGGTGGGTAAAAAAATAAACACCCCTAGAGGGCGTTGGGTGTATGTGCACAACCAGCTACACCTGTGAATGATCAGACTGCATTTTAAGAGTAAATGCTATTACTTAGGGCGAACTATGTTAAAGGAACTGCTAAGAGTTCATCAATTTCCACAACTAAAATTAAGAAATAAACGGAACAGAATCATAAGCAGAAGTCATTCTTGGTGATTATTTTAAGTTGGTAAAGTTTCCTCACACACCACATCATTTCAGACATTATTTTGTATATCTGGGGCATCTACTTGTTGAAATAAGCTGCAGAGATACCTCACTGCGATGATCAAATTGATCAATGAAGAATTAAAATGTGCGTCCCTGTTGATAATGCAAAATGCAGAGCAAGTGCTGGGTAGGAGGCTCAGAGGGGGTGTTTGGAGAGGAGAAGGAGTGCGACTCGTACCGAGACATTTTCGTTAAGGGTCAGCGTCCAATGTGTGTCCTCCTCTGCTCACGTAACGCCTATTCTCCCAGACACGCCTCAGTATCCGGGCTTGAAGCCACTCAAAGTAACTGTGGGAAACGGCAGCGGCTATTAGTAGGTGTGGGCTGTCAATCAAACCAACCCGCCCCAACGATTCTCAGACGGGAAGCACACTGATCACAACTTCTCCAGCAGCTGTGAAGTGGGACGTCTGAGGCATTGCGCAGTGTCAACGAGGAAGAAACGTCCAAAATGTAAGGGAAAAGCAGCTTTACACCACTTTCTAAAAGTAGGTGTGCAGTGGAAAAGTGTGTCACTCTTCAAAACGATGCGTAAAGTTGCAGTTGCGCAGCAGGAATAATCTGTGCGTAAAAGCAGGTCGAAGAGGACAGAAGTAAAACTTTTGCGGTGGATGAGAACAGTTGTTTTGGCTGCGATGGATGCGTCGGCGCGCGTTTGGGACGTGACGCAAAGCTGACACTTTGAGGAACAATCGTTTCGAGTTTTACAGTTGATGTCTGCTTTCCAAAGTTCTGGGACGGTGCCGGAGCTGAGCACGCAGCGGGGCAACAGATGCTGGACAGTGACTGAGCCTTACGGCCGGAAAGCTCATAAATTGAATTTGTCTGGACTGCAGACTTTATGTACTAAGAAGTAGGGCAATACAACGCCGCCCTAACAGTTCTTTCCTGTGCGCGTAGAGACGCATTGTTACCCAGCATCTTGCTGTTATGATAGACATCAGCTCTGAAAGTTTTATTCTACAGAGAGTTGCAGCTATACGCCACTTCTCCAGAAGGAGCTAGTGTGAAGTTCTGTCGTTTACATCTTCCTGTCTACCTCTTCTCAACATGGACGAGAGTTTCGAGTCCACTGCGGCTGACAGCTGCTCGGACGGAGAGAGCATCAACCTGAGCGTGCTCAATTGGGAACAAGTGCAGCGCCTTGACGCCATCCTCACCGGCTCCATCCCCATCCACGGCCGGTGGAGCTTCCCAACTTTGGAGGTGAAGCCGCGAGATATCGTCAAGGTGGTCCGGAGCCGCATGGAGGAGAAGCGGATACATGTCCGGGAGGTGCGCTTGAACGGCTCCGCAGCCAGCTACATCCTGCACGAGGACAGCGGGCTGGGATGGAAAGATCTGGACCTTATATTCTGCGCCGAGCTGAAAGGAGAGATGGAGTTTCAGATAGTCAAAGACATAGTTCTGGACTCTCTTCTAGACTTCTTGCCTGAGGGAGTGAACAAGGAAAAGATCACACCAATGACCTTAAAGGTAGAGTATAACATATGGCTCAATATTTAAATAGATCATAGGATTCGCAAAGCAGAATTGACAGTTAATCTCAAACTTTTCAAACGTGTCATAGAACCTCATATTTCCCCTTTATTGTATTTCCTTATACACTTCGTGACGAATCGCACGCTTCAGAACTTTTGCGAATTCAAAACACACACACACACACACACACTGTTTGTAAATGCATTTAAATTTAATGTAAATGGATCACACAAAAACAAGATTTAGATCTGCGCTGTCTGGCTTCAATCCATCCAACCAGCGCAGAGATATAAGCCTTCAAATAGTAAAAAGGTTGGTTTCCAATTCAAAGAGGATTCTGTCTAATCCAATTGGAGTCGGATCCACATTAATAAGTCGGTCCTCAGTTACCTGGATACTGAGGACGAGCCAGGTTACTGATGGTTCACAAACAGATGTGATGAGCAGAACATCACGTCTAATAGATCAAATCATGATTTGTACCTGCTGCTAAAAGCATCATTGTCCGTTTGTTCAGTCCTTCTCACACTGAGACTTTAACTTTTTTTTTTTATCTCAGTGAATTCTTCCACGACCTACCACAAGTGTGCTTCTGATAACCAGCTGTGATGTGGTTTTTAGAGGAAGAAAACAAAATGATGCGCCGACGCATGAGCTAACTCTATATTATGAACGTGAAAGAAGGAAATGAGAGGAGGGGGTGTTAGTCAGACACTGAAAAGTAGCAAGCCTCCGCCTGATAAAGATACGATCAAATCTGACACATATTCTTTTACAAAAGTGTATAAACATTACTGTGGACCACCATAGCCATTTATTTTCTCTGAAGAAGCTGTGTTTATAACCTCAATAATGGAAACAAATTGACAAAATTAGAATTCCATTTAATAGAATTTAGTGTATGTTGAAACAAATGTTTTAATACTGCCTTTGAATTATTTAATGTTCTCTGGTTGATTATACAGAAGTTAAATATACTCATATGTTTCTATTTAATTCAACAACGAACCTCTGACTTCAGTTTTAGTCACTGACTTCAAACTTGTACAAACATGAGAAGCATTAGACATAGATCAATATCGCAAGTATCTTTAATCATTTTCAGTGAGTAATGAGGGTGTTTAATAAGTTTTTAGCCTGAGGAAGAAGGAAATGAGTTATACAGCTCTCATTACATGCACATGCAGATCAACTTTTTTAGCGATTATATAGGAAGTTTGAAGTGAATACATTTTATAGCATTTCTGTTTTGGGTTAGAGACAGTGGCCATCATCACCATCGCTCAAAACTATTTTATATTCAAAAATGATTCTTGATAAAGCTAATAGAAAAAGGGATACTCTCTTCAGTAAATTATTTCCAGTATACTGTTTAACAAACTATTCACTGTGTAACAAACCATTCAGTGGTGGCCTTCGTCCACTGATAGAACAGACAGGACACATGATCCACAACCTTTTCATTTTAAAAAGCATCTTGAAGTCTCCAGTCTGCATGCACGTAAGGGCAGTTTGCTCCACTGTGGTTATGTCTCCAGCAGTAAGAGAGCAGCTTGTAGCTTTTAGCACTGTTTGCTTGGTAAAACCCATAATTGTACAGGACACTGAGCAGGATTTTAGAAAATCTATTTTTCACATTTCCGAATTGTTTTGGAATTATAGAAATTAAAATAATAATAAGAATAAGAAGAAGTTAAGAAATTAAACTCTTATGTGATTCCATCTTTTTCACTCATCCTTAGTGTATTTATTTAAAGAGTTGAACTGCATATAAAAAAAGAGCTGTATAATTCCTCACCTTCTACTTTAACCCAAAATTTTATCAACCATCCCTCTTAATGTTTCTCTCGTGTATTTTTCAGGAGGCCTATGTGCAAAAGATGGTGAAGGTGTGCAATGACTCTGATCGCTGGAGTCTCATCTCCCTCTCCAACAACCGTGGCAAGAATGTAGAGCTCAAGTTCGTAGACTCTCTTCGAAGGCAGTTTGAGTTCAGCGTGGACTCCTTCCAGATCCGCCTGGACTCACTCCTGCTCTTCTATGAGTGCTCAGAACATCCCATGGCCGCCACCTTTCACCCCACAATTCTTGGGGAAAGTGTTTATGGCGACTTTCCCACCGCCCTTGATCACCTGCGAAAGCGCCTTATCTGCACAAGGAGCCCAGAGGAGATTCGAGGTGGGGGTTTGCTGAAATACTGCCACCTGCTGGTGCGAGGTTTCCGCGCAGCATCAGACAGCGAGATGAAGCTGCTGCAGCGCTACATGTGCTCGCGCTTCTTCATAGACTTTCCTGACGTGAGCGAGCAGAGGAGGAAGCTGGAGTCTTACCTGCAGAACCACTTTGTAGACCTGGAGGACAGAAAGTATGACTATTTGGCCACGCTGTATGAGGTGGTGCAGGAGAGCACGGTGTGCCTGATGGGCCACGAGAGGCGTCAGACACTCAGCCTCATCTCCTCGCTGGCACTGAGGGTCCTGGCTGAGCAGAACGCCATCCCAAACGCCGCCAACGTCACCTGCTTCTACCAGCCAGCTCCTTACGTCTCAGATGGCAACTTCAGCAACTATTACGTGGCGCAGGTTCAGCCTGTCTACCCCTGTCCTCCCTCACCTCCTCAGCATTACCTTCCTCCTCCACAACATCCCATGTACGCCACCTGGTTGCCCTGTAACTAAACTTTTGTAAATTCATGCACTGTGGTGTAAGTGGTGGAACTCATACCTCCTTAAAAGGGATGAATGATAATCTCTTTATCTCTTTCTTGAGATTGGAATTTGAGGGAAAGAAGTCAAGGAAAACTAGGAGACAAAATTAAACAAAGAGTGCAGATAAAAGAAGGCAATAAAGGGAGGAGGGGAAATGAGGACAAGAAAGTGGGCCAGAGAAAGGCTCTTCCCTGGGGAGGGTGGCACAGCAGGAGGAGCTGAGCTCACAGGGGGGAGAGATGCCAATGACAGGCTGACCCATCAGTTTTAGGGTTAACTCACCAGCCAACATCGATTTGGTAGATCCGACCACAGCTTGGCCTCAGAGTGTCAAACAGCCTGGATGTCATGATATTTCTCTTGTCTGTTGTGAGTTTCGTCTCACAGGAACTCACATTTCAAACGATGAACATGTATGACATTTGCAGTCAAAACCAATACAGATTCGCATGCAGTCACAGAGAGCAAAGGAGGACGCATATGACGTGCTGGAGATATTGATTCATGGTCAAAAAATTGCAGCTGTCTGACCTTTTCCATCTACACTGTTTGTGTTTGTGTGGACTCCTTTTTCAGAGAGAATGCAAAATGATGAACTGAATATTTGTTTACAAATCCAAAGATCTACTTTGATATTCAACTTGATCTAAATTCTGAGAGACAAAGAAACAACAAAACAATGCATACTTTATTTCTGTACAGGAATAATCTCAAGTGCCTAGATAAAACCAAAAAGCAAAGGTTGTCAAACTGTAAAAGCCGCTGCGGAGGGAGGCATGGACGACCAGGGGAAAAATATTGAGTGAAACAAGGTTAAATAAAATCTATATAGGGAAAATAAACAACCCCGAATTTGCTGATGATAGCGTGCTGACATTTATGTCACTAAATTAAACTCGTTTTTATTAGTTGCTTCCCCTATTATTGTTAATGATTAATAAAAATTATGGGGTAGAGGCATGAAGTTTTATAGCATCTGAGGGCAAGCATGCCAGAGAAAGTAGCACTGGCATAAAGGGAAGAGATATTTTTATGATTCTTTATCATAGAGAACTATTGACTTATGTATTTGATATTTTAAGTTGAGAATGAATGTACCCTGGAACAGTTTACCTACAGTGTGCTCAGTGAGGTCTCTTACACTGAGGGAGGTTTTGGATCAAATGATTATTTTCCTCTTTTTTTGACAATGTTTAGTTGAAGACTCAGCTCTTATCTACAGCCCTGCTGGACGAGCACACATCCTGATTACCAAAGGGGAAGTTACAACATGATCTCATCTTTACAGGGAAGGGGGGTTGGAGGTTCGATCAAATATGCTTTTAAGACAAAAAGAAATGGTCATTTTTAAGGGGAATGTACAGAGAATGAAAGAGCTTTGGCAGCAAGAGAGCCAATTAAAGAGAGGATAAAATGCTCTTGTCTAAAATTATTCATTGCAAAGGAAAGGTAGCCAGTGCACAGTTCATTAACAAAAGCTATCCATCACAGAAAGGAGATAATCTTATCATCTGTGTGCGTCAAAATACAACAAAAATGACAATATTTGGATGTGTAATCGTTCTCTGTTTGTACAATGCATTTTAAGGTTCAGTTTTATCACATTAAAATGCACTGAAGCCGCATGCTAACGTTTTCCTGCAACCCAAATGAAAATTGGTGAAATTCACAGCTCAAACTTTCTGTAAGGTGCCCTGTGGAGTTCTGTTGTAAGCAAACAAAAGTTATATTTACATTTAGTTTACACAATTTGTGTGTATCTTTGAGGTCCAACACAAATGTTGAGTGCACTTTTTTCCACATAAACACTGCAAAGCCGTTACAGCTTTGTTTGCTAGCTTGGGGGCTTCTTCTTTTTGGACTTCAAGGCTCAGTCATTTGTTCCTGTCCATGCAAATTATCACTGTCACAACATTATCACAACTGTCCATCTGATGAAACACCGAAAAAATGGTGTGATAAAAATTGCACAACAAAAATAAAACAGGGACGCACTTTACAAACATGACCCCACAGTGCTACTACTTGTCAAAAAACTCTACAGGGCACCTTTAATTTTCAAATACATATTAAACAGAAAGTGGGGCAAATATTCAATTTGTTTGAAATGCATTTCAAAACAACCAGTTCTTTCAAATTACACTGGGAAGTTTCAAGAATAATAGACATATTCATTGTGTATCTTCTTAGTTGTTTTACTTTGTCCTACACAATTAAATTCATTTTGATAAGGTGTATGCACTGTAAAAATATTTCCTTTGCATGTAAGCAAAAGTGAAAATGGTCGAGAGACTTCTGCAAATATCTGCAGACCACACAGTGATACAACAAACCCTGTGTTTGTCAGAGGGGTGGAGGCTGGATTGTGTGTGCATGTTTGTTGCAGCAGAACAACTTTGCAGAAAAGACATACTACTTGTAGCGTCAGAGATCCAGCAGAGGGGAATAATATTGGTCCTTAAAAGCCTCAAAGATAATGTTAGCTCAGTAAATATTGGCCATTGTAAATTTTATCAAGGATCAAAGTTTGGGATGCACGGACATTTGGCCTGCATGAGCAGATGACAGCTGTTTGAATTTTACCTCTTTCTAGCATAGAGAAGCACCAGTAAATGAGAGTATTTTTTAGAAACTACAGATAAAGACAACCACATTGATATTGGAACAGCAATAAGATGAGTTGGCTCAGAGTTAGGTTTTTGTGATGATCGTGAACATAACAGGTGTACATTTTTCAGCTTTACAAGTGCAAGAGACTCAGCATATTCTCTCAAACATGTCAGATCTCCTATTTTTATATCAATCTCTATTTTTGTACAGTTTGTATTTGGCTGATGTAGCAGACAGATTTCAAGCTGTGTTCTTGAGTGTTTTTTTTTCTTTTTTTGTGGTGTGTGCAAATTTGTGTTTTATTTTGGCTGAAGAAGAGAAGTGCACCTGGACACAGCGGCTATGTTAAGATGCAGATTGTTCATTGTATGTGTGCTCTGTGCTGTTTCATACAAGTTTCCGTTGCTCTAAAGAGATTGTTTCACTGTTCTACATGTGTTTTTAAACTGCCGTCCTGTTTGGACATCTGACACCTGTGTTCAAGTTGACCAACTTGAGAATTAAAAGTGAAAATAAAAAGACAAGACTTGTTCAGTTTCTTATCACTCTCATCAAACACACTGTAGCTACAGTAGCAATTTGCAAGATATTTCTTGGACATTTTACCTCAATGAACCTTGAGTTAAGGTAAGGTAAACAGCTCTGGTATTTAAACTTGATGTCCAGACTCTGGCAGAGGAGTCTTCATCAGGTCAATGTCTCGAGGTGCCCGCGTGATCCCAGCACGAAACCACAGCTGCTGCCAGCAAGTGACGGCTAAACGTGACGGATTTTCCCTTCGAGAGACGTCATGACAAGCATCAACTATCGTCAGCAGCTGTGATCGCATCATTTGCCAAACCTCATTAGCTGTAACGGAAGGCAACAGCAGGTAGAGTTCATTTATATGCACAGACCTTACTACCAGAGAGGCCTTGGTCTCCGGGGACACATGGTAACCGATTGAGTAGATTGGCTCCAGGTCTGCATCTCTCTAATGCCTGGAGGCCTCAGCCTCCAGATGTCACTTTCCCTGCTGACAGTGAGAAAAAATATATTACTGAGTGTCTCTTTCATGTCTTCTTTCATAGTTTTTCTTTCTTCTCTTTCTGTCATCCTGTTTTTCTCTCTTCTTTATCTGCAACTTTTCCTTTTGTCTCTGATTTTTTTGAACAGACAACTGTGTGCAGGTTGAACGTCTCTTGCATGTGGTTAGTCTGTCTAATGCACAGCTCAATGCCATCTTTACATTGTTTTTTTTTACCTTTGCCTTGGCTCATTTCCCTTCATCTCTGCCTGCTTGTACTTCTTTATTAATTTAAACAGAGAGGGATGAGCAATGGAGAGGAGAACAGGGCCAATGTTATCCCCTGTTAAGAGGGAGAGAGTGGACGCTAAATATAGGCCCCCCTCTCAGCCACTGTAAGGACATTAGCCCATCTGCAGAAAGCTGATTAGCCTCCCTCCATAAGCATGTGCTCAGTGCTCTGGTGTGGTTACTGCCTAGAGATTTACCGGCTATTGTACTGTAACACATACCTCCCCCATCTCCTGTCGTCTTTTAGGTCACTCTCACTGGAATGGACAAAAAAAAAATTAAGTCCACTTCCTTATCAAGGGCTTAAAGGGAACTGAGAACAAGGGATTGAGGCATTTAGTGTGTTGCACAACAAGAAAAAGAGCTAACCTAATAACATGGGCGGCTTAGGAAGTGTGTTACTATGGTGCTTTCAAGGGTTGGTCAGGTTGCCATCAGTTCCATCTAACACGAGATCATCCTGTGTTTAAAAAAAAAAAAAAAAAAAGGTGTCCCTAACTGAATCAATATGGGATTTGATTTGTCCCATATTTCCATGGATACCCTACTCACTGGCGCCACTGGGGGCTGGTGTAATCGCTTCCCTAACCCTCTCTTTTAAAAAAAATTCTGCTGACAATGCTGACTCTATTCTAATGCATACATTATGTTTTCATATGCTTGAAATATAATGAGAAATGACAACAGAATGCATATGGAAAAGCAAAGGCTTCTTAACTCAGAATCTGTTAAACAGAATGTCTGCACGCAACATCATTAATGCCCTGTGACAGAGACTGGAAGTGTTGGATTATGTAGTGACCCTTGTAACACATTCTAATGCCATGGCTCCTCAATATACTGAAAGTGTGTTCATTTATGTGTAAACATGTCAAAAGTCCTGTTTACAAGGGTAAAACCGGAACCACATTGTGTTATCAAAACAAAGCAGATAAACTCAGTTGTCACACATGGGAGACAACAGGCACAATATGTGTCATCATAGTCCAAAAACTTTTATAAATTGACCACAGACAGAGCCTCTAAATATCTTGATCCTGGCCAGAATTTTCCTAAATATCACTTTTCAGTGATACATTTTGAAAAAAATCTGTGTATGTTTGGACAAGGCCTGATTATAAAGCTAAAGCAAGTAGCCCATTAGCTTAGCATAGCAAAAGAGTATATGGAAAACAGCTAACTTGGCTGTTGTAGGTATATCTCCTTTGTCTGCACTTTGTTTATCTCATTGTTTCAGAGCTTTAAATACGCTTTTAAGGATATTTTGTGACATTTTGCTAGCCTTGACAGCGATAAGCTAGCTCTTTCCCTTTTTTTAGTCTCTCTGCTAAGCTACATATTTAAAAAAGTGGAACCAATCTTCTCATCAGACATGGCAAGAAAACTAAGTGGTTAAAACAAGTGCTTACAAAAGCTGAGCTTTATAGTGAGTGTCTTTACCAGCTTATGTTTTGGGAACTCTATATGTGAAGAAGAAAACCGTGGGAATGCCACATCTGTTAAAAAACTCAGAGCTATGGACTACCTTCAAACACAAATGTTTAGAATACTACCACAACTATGTCTTTAAGAAGAACCGTCAAGGAAATATGAAGACAATAGACTCTTTTTGTGATTTATCTGCTTAAATCAGCCTTGAGAAATATATTTACCTACTTGTTTATCTACTACAATAGTGTTTAGTTTTAGCTATTCAGACATTAATTAGCATTGTACAAAAAAAAAAACAGATGCTATGACAGACAGTCAGTCTACATTTTGTAGGAAAATCTATAGAGCGAAGTTAAAATGCCAGTTAAAATCCTCAGAGGACATTATTTTCTAAATTGTATAATAATCACACTTGTAAGGACCACCATGTAGAAAACTATACACAGTCTAAGACAGATGGGGTTTATTTGTTTTTATCAGCTTTTATATTACATAAAACTACGTAATGTTGTTTAATTAACTTAATTCGCTAGTAATTTGAATATTATCTATGTTCTTATCTTTATAACACTGTTGAAGTAGTGATCTAGTGTTGTAATGAGCAAAACTCCTTCCTCACTGTTATGCTGACAGACTCAGGTATTTTCACAGGCAAAGGTTGGATGAAGTCACGTCTCTTTAATTGATTTGGGCTTCCCAACAACAGGAAATGAGTAACACCAAAAGGTCAGTTAGCAGCTTGTAAAACACTGGAATTGTGGGTGTAGCACTGACAGTTTGTGTAGACGTAAATGAGGACAACTTTATTTAGTTTAACTCTAAATCAGAAACAGCAGAAAGCACAGATGCAGCTTTTAACAGACCCAGAAAATACAAAAATACAACAGAACAACAGCATGTTTTATTGGGCATTAAAGATCTAAAACACAACCATAATATTACAAATAATACTTGAGTTTTGTACCACAGCAACTGAATGCATTTAAAAATGTAAATCTAGACTTCAAAACACACACACACACAAACACACTTTGGTCTGTGGGGGTTATGAACCAGCAAGAGCAGCAACAGAGCCGAAAGTCCATCCAGCTCAGTCCAGCCGGGGTCAGAGGCCACTGAGTAAATCAAACAACAGCAAGACGAGACTGTGAGAAACAAAGATACGTCTCTGTCTGTGTGTGAAAGAGAGCAAAAGCAATAGAGTGAGATGGAGGGAAAAAAAAGTGTGTGTGGGCATGCATGTCTGCTTTTGTGTATTTGTTCTGTCTGTGTATTTGTGTTACAGGAAAACTTGAGTGAGTGTCTCGTTTTTAGTGTGAGATATCTGCGGATGATGTTGCTCTTCGAGATTATGAATGCCCGCCATAAGCAAAACTTGATCCCACTGATTATAAGGCAACACAATAATAATAATTCATACTTGTGGAACAAACCAATCACAGAGAGAGTTTTACGTGACATCAGATGCCAAACAACTGGCGAGCTGTAGCAATAAATCAGATTCATCCCTGAGTGTTTATGCCTGGCAGTGTAAATAGTTTGGCCAGCTGGATCAAGGCCGGCACTGGAATATAGTTTGGTTTGTTGTAGTGGAAAAAACAGTTGCTAACACAGAGAGAGAGGCAGATCAGTAGTTTGACAGCTAAGCTTGTTTTTTTCAACGAGAGCAAGAGTCAGTAAAAAATCCATAAATAGATCTGCAATGTCACTCACATGTCTTCATGCTTGTATGCATGCATATGGCTGCAAAGACTATGCTGCAACTTTAGGCTGTATCACTTTAATTCTGCCAGTTTAAGTAAAATACAGCCTTTGGTGCCGCTTCCTAATGAGTCACCTTTTGACAAGAAAGACTGTACAGACATACATGTATGAACACTCTCCCTCTGATTATCAGGACAAGCCAAATGAAGACAGAGTAGCCAACTCAAGGCAGAGTTTGGTGAACCAGAGGCAGAATAAGATGGACCATGGAAAGACAAGCAGTGGGATTCATAATAACAGCAAAGCTGCTAACATTGGAATGCTAACATGCTCACAACGACGAAGCTAACACAACGAGGTTAAGCAGATACAAACTTTATTGTGTTTGCCATCTTATAGTAGTTGCGTAGGTTTGTAAGCAAACATTGGCTAATTAGCAATAAACATAAAGAAGAGTGATTGGAATATCATTAGCTGTGCGTTATTTAGTCAAAATTCAAATTTGTAGAAAAAGACTATTTTGATTTGAGTTTGGGTTATCTAAACTATTGGGAAATAGTTTATTAACCAAAGCCAAAAGTTCAAACTTATAAACCCTTCAAACAGGGTATCTTATTAGAAGATGGTGCCAGTTTTTTTAATCGCACTATCCTTGAGTACTATAGTCCTTCAGATTGTTATTTGTTACCACATCAGTGTTGTAACAAATTCTCATTTTACTACGAGCCATAAGAGACTGATCTCCTCTGTTCTGCAAAATAACATCTGGTGCATTGCACTTTAACACACACACGAACCCACACAATTCCTCTAAAGTAGCCCTTTGCTAGCACACAGCCAGGGTGAGATGCCAAGAAAAGACAAAGCGTAATAAAGTACAAAGATGGGACAAACCCTCAAATTGTCACGTTCTGTGTGAAAGCATCACAGATGTATTACCACTTAAGGCCATGAAGGCTTTGAAACCATTATAGCTACAAAACAAGCCACTCAGAGTGCAAAGAGTCAGCAATAATACTCACTTAAAATATTCATACCAAGCCAATTGTGATTTAAATCGTCATAATTATCATCATCATTATCAAAAATGTGATAAAAACAACAGTGTTGCTGTGCCGATGCAGCCTGTACTTATCATTCCGTATCATTTATCTTGGCCCCAGAGACCAGCCATTTAAACATTTAAAACACTTTAGAAAATAAAGCTTTTTTTGGAGCTTTTCCCTCAGTCTGACTGCGGTACGCCCAGGTCTCAAAGTGCATTTGTGTGCACATTAAAAGCAAACCAAGGAAACATTTTGACATTTTGCTGATGCTTACTTCTTAACAGTTTGATTTATGTTAGGATTTTAGCTAAGGATTCAAGGTAAAATCAGAATTAGGACTAAGGATAAATGTTAGTCCCAAAGTAAACACAGTCAGTGAAAGTCCTCACAGGTATAATAATTCAAAGATGTGTTTTTCTGTGTATATGCACGTGCACACACATCTGCTATTTTTTGTTTACAGCACCCAAGGAGGTACTAAAAGGCTGTGATGGATTTACCCCAGATGGTGAGGCAGCAGATATAAAGAGCAAGCCTGAGAAAATATCCATTTGTTTCCTGCAGTGACCTTGATCAGTGTAAATGTGTTTGTGTGTATTTGTGTTGGGATTTAGAATGACATGTTAGTAAAATAATAATAAAACAATAATACTACTAATAAAAACACTTTTTGTGGAATACATCCTCTAGTTGTTTTCATATTGGTAATTTGAAAAGGCAAATCTACTTTTGAAACACAAATCAAAATCAAATAAACAAAAGTGACCTAGTAAGCTTTGATTAACCATTTTTAATCACTTTTTTATGGTGCATGTTCTGTATAAGAAACTATAGTCTTAAACACTGACTTGAACTGTCCTCCTTTAAATGAAATAAGAATCTATAATAAGCATTTATTTTCACAGAAACACTCTTTAACGGTTCATTTGGAGCTAAATTTAAATCACCAAGGTGCTAATTTGTGTAGGTTTCTATTTGTGTATATGTCTCTCTTACAGTTTTGATGTGTTTGTGTGTGTGTGGGTGTGCGTGTGCGTGTATGTGTGTGTGTTTCTTTGGCTCTGTGTATATTTAAAGTGCAGAAATGCCAGTTGTGCGCTCACATCCTGGTAAAAGCATTATTGCTTTCCTCTGCCTCGTCTCCGTCTCTGCCTCCTGGTAACACGCCTGTTCTTACTGAGGCTGTAATAATAGTCATTATCACATTCTAATAGAAAACACACCTGTCAGCTTGCTGCTCATGCCAAAAACACACCTGTATGTGGTTAAGTATACAGTAGCTCTGTCGCTGTATATGGAAACGGAAAGTTATAACTGGCCTCCAGATATAACTGTGGGTATGTTCAGTGGTCACCTTTATAGCACTGTATATCATCAGATCTACATATCTGTATGACATTGATAATTTATGTGAAACCTCTTTCTGGAGGCTCTCTCATAATGAAATGTTTTTCCCTCCTCATGGCGGAAAAAAGCTTCTCAAGAGTGAAAATGCTTTAGTGTCTGTTTTCTGTGTGATGAAGGACTCTTGTAATTAATCACAGGAACTGTCTTAGTCACAACAGATTGTCTCCAAACAGCAACCCAGGCAAATGTTCTTGAAGAGTTATGCGTTTTTAGTGCTGCCGGTCAGAAAAACACGAGGAGACTGTGCTAAGTCTGCAGACTCTGGGTATGTTAGTTCCAGTTTCACAGCAATGTTCTCGGCCAGATAAAACCAAAACAAACTCATTCAAGGCTCCACAGTTTGACGCAGCTGCTGGATTTTCATCAAAATGACATATTAATAATACAGACAGAAAACAGAGTCAGCCAGCAAAAATGGGGTCAATTTACTGCCATGTATTAATCTAAGAAGTGCTTTTCAATTAAGTGAAATGTGAAACTTGGACCTTAAAATAAAACCGTAGATGCTATCTTGCTTACCAACCTTGACATGTGTTTATGTAATGTAAAAGGCCTTTTGCTGGATGGATGCTGAGTGGAAATAGACTCATGACGCTCATCAGATAAGTCACACTGGCTTTTACTGAAAATAGTTTTCTTTTTTCACAAGTTGGATCCAGCTGTGAACAGTAAACTTCTTAATTTAGACTTTAAGTTTGAATCTCTTACTTTTCTTTGAGTTTTTGTGCAAAAGTTTGACAATTAAACCCAATCAGGAGCTGCATAATTTGGAAAACTATCCATGCGACAAAAGTCTGCTACTGAGCTTGTGATTCATTTTTAAACCTAAAGGAACAAAAACTGTGTGAAGTGTGCTGCATTCAACAAAGGAAAGCAAGGATGACATCATTTGTCAGTGCCTTTCAATACGACCCTCACAAAAAAGTCTCCACGTCAGCATTTCTGAATCTTCAACCTTATGGCTGGGGTTTGGTTTGGCATCTAAAACTACTTGGTTAAAGTAAGAGATAAATCATGGTCATGGTTTAAAGTGCAGTTTGGACTGGAAAAAGATGGATTTACTGTACAAACCACATTATCTGGTGCCAAAGTCTGACACTTTAGTATACCTATCCACCCAAACCGAAGTAGTCATTAGCCAGGCCAACCACAAGAGGTCGCATGTCAGGAAGACATAGACGTGGGCCATTTTAAAGGTCCGAACCATGGACCAAAATAAAAATGGACGACATGACTCCACATCCTCCCTCCCAAAAAATCTGACCAAGATATTCCCGTTATGGGTGTTTCCAACTTGCTCTGGTAAAGCATTTTGAGCCGGAGTCTGACCTATACAGTCATAAGTTAAGGTTAGCTTTAAGTCATGACATTATATCCCCCTTTATTTAACATAAAAGAACTAGTAAAAAACAAACATATCAGGAAAGTTTTGATCTCTCCAGCGAGAGTTTGTTGTGTTTAGTGGGCTGGCTGTGCTCTGAACAGACTTTACTGGTGCTGCAACCATGAGAAATGCAACCTGTATAACCTATATATATCTATAATAGGTGCATTTACTGTGTCTTGATGGCAGAGTATGTGATAGTTTGTAATTTGCATAAAAAGCTACAACACAGAGATGAATGAAGCGTTTACTGATTAAGCACACTATGGATAACAACCTTAAATGATTTTCCTAGAGGCCCTGATATACCTCACACTGTCCCTCAGTTATACATAGACGATCTTCAGTGCAGCCTTTGACAAGGAGCAAGCACATTTGGGCACTTTAGTGTGTGCCTCATGAACTTTGAACTTAAAGGTATCGTTTTGTGCCTCTTTGGCTCTGTATCTTTTTTGCTTTCTCACTATTTCAGAGCATTTCTGTAATTGTTTGAGATGGAGTACAACTGTCACCAACGAGCTTATACTTGGAGATGAATTACAGTGCAGACACACAATGTTATTCACCTCATGAGCTGCAAAAATCATCCAAAAGAATCATTTTTAATACAACTAATGCTGTCTACTATTAGTCACGTACAACGCCTTTTCTCACGGCCATCAATTGCAAAATCAGAAGGCAAGATCCTCTTTTTTCTTTTCATTGACTAATGAAAAAAAGAGAAAAGACAGTCATACTTTCCCTTCAGAGAACAGATGTGGATGTACCTCCCAGTTCCTGGTCTTTGACAATTACCGGCACACATGGAGAGCATGCAGCATGCATGACCATGTCTGTGTGTGCACATGCTGCTGCCACTGCATGTGCAGTGTTCTCTAGCATGTTAGCACAACAAACAAAGCAATTATCTAAAGCCGGTGGATGTTTCTATTTATTAATGAAAAGTAAGTTCCGTTTGAAGAACTGCTTGACCTCCATCATTGCAAATAAGATGCTCAGATACAAAACCAGATGAGAAAAGCATACTTGTGCATACAACAGGAACATAACATTTCTAAAAATTAATAATTAGTTTTAGTCATACTAATAAGCAACAGTAAAAGCTTTTTTCATGCTACAAAACAAAAACTCGATGCCTAATCTAGTAGACACGGTATGATAAATCATATTTCTTTTTCTTTTTATTCTCTGGTTGATATCACTCCAAAACAATTGAGTCTAAATTTATGAAGTTTCTCTAAGCCATAATTTGTCACACGAGGTTAGAGTTCCAACATCAACATTCCCACTGACCCGTCAGACAAACCAGTGATTTCAGTCCAGTCATTAACAATCTGGACAAACATTTATAATATAATCGCCTGTGTTCTCCGCCATTTTTGGCTCACTTTGGAAAGCAGATGTACATGTAAGTGGTTGTTTGCAAAAGAAAAATCTTTTTAAAAACAGAGCAAATAATTGCATAGTAATGTATATTTTAATTAAAGTCATGTAAACCCGTGTTGGGACTGCAAAGGTCAGACGATCAGATCCCTTCATCCATGGCCTCCAAACCAAGTTCAACTACATGTTTGTATTTCTGTGAAGAAACAGGAAGTTGTCCAGACTGTAAAATACCAACAACTCTTCTTTCCTTTTTTGCTTACGTGTTTTTTCCACATTTTACAGTTTTTCTGGCTGTTTCCCACTTTTCTTCACTCTTCTGGTGTTTCTACTTTTCTCCCGCTTTCTTCTCAGCATTTCTGCCATCATTTAATGGTTGGTTATAGCTAATCAAGGGTAGTTTGGGGATTTAATGGGAAGTTTTTTTTCTTTAATTTGTTTTGGTTTGGTTTGTTTGGTATATTTTTTAACACACAGATGGCATGAATGCCTCAGAGAGAAAGAACAGTATGTTTGTTGTGCTCATCAAGTGTTCCCTTCTGATTTGGCTTACTAGATGTGCATGAAGGGAACTCTGTTTTGTTGTTCTTGTTTGCTTGAAAATAAAATGTCAAGATAAATTGGTTTGATACGGAAACTGCAGCACAGATTTAAGAGATACTGTTAGGTTGAGTTATTACTAAGAGTTTGTGATTGAGCACAAAGGATACAAAAATCCTGTGTTAGGGTTAGGGTCAAAATACAACAATTTGGACTCAAACAAGGACTCATAAATTTAAGCTAAATTACTCCAGGGTTTTTCTCTCTTTTGGTTTATCAAAGTATTCCTCTAAATGTATTCCATTGTTTGAAAACTGTTTTTGTTTTTTAAGTTCTAATCGGGACCTCTCCCTGTCATCTGACAAACTGAGGAAAAATCCTCGGGGATTAAATTCTTTTCCTGCTGCTTCCCCTTTGTTTGGAATAAATTCCCACCTGCTGTGGAAGCTGGCTAAGATGCAGCTCAAGCTTAGCCCAGATGAAACTAACTTCACTGAGGCCCTGGTGAGTAATATCAGCACTTGTTACATTTAAAGGATTTGGCACTGTGTCGACTGTCTCTCCGCCGCTTCCTCAGACAGGATAGGTCTTCTTTCCTCTGAGGATTCATTGCTGTTCTTCTCTCCTGGATGGTTCAGAAGAGCTGGACCTCCACCCATCTCTCATTCCCAAAACATATTTTTGAGTCATTTTGGTTTGTCAGTCAGTTGACCAATTTCAAGTATCTCAACAGCTATCAAGTAGATTATCCTGGTCCCCATAGGATGGGTCTTAGTGATGAGGTGATTTACCAAGTTTTAGATTGATTGCAGGGAAATTTTGGCAATTTTGTTCCCCACATGTTAAACTGTATCAACTCTGACAGTTCTTTGGCTTTTTATCTGGTGCCAAAAACTGGTCAAAATCTTTGTTTGTTCGGTACTTTGGTTTAAGGTCAGGCACCCTCAAAAAAAAGGATATGTTTTAGCATGATAACACTCTTAACCAAGATGGTAAACATGATAAATACAATGTTTGTTTAACATAAGCATATTAGCATGGATACTGCCTTTATGGTAACATGCTGATGAAAGTACATAACACTAAGTACCCCCACCTGAACTGCACATGCTGACCACATCACCACTGCCAAAAATATACGCTCAACTCTAACAGGCCAAAACTGTTATATGTAAATCTAGGTAATTACCTTTTTTTCTTCTTAATTATTTCTATTTCTAACAGTTGAAGGCCTGAAGGAGGTCATGTCTTTGGTCATTTGTGTTTAGCTGTGTATCTATTCTCAGGTGGCCCCTCCTCACATGCTAGAAGATAAATTTGCCTAATATTTTTATGAACATTTATGACTGTTAGCCCAATGATCTTTTGTGGTTGTGGTGATTCACAATTTTTGGAAAATGTATTTTAGTTACTGCTCTGTTTATGACAACATGCTGACTCCTAACTCCCTTTAACGAGTAAGTGCAAGTGATTAACTACAGCTTCAACTTATAATCTTGTTTTGCTAGAAACAAAATAGCAAAATGTTTTTCCAGCATCAACTAGTCTAAAAACAAGGCTAACCTAGTGTTCTTTGCAAGCTACAATTTGACATATTATAAAATGTTGTCACGGCTCCGAAACTGCCATCCATGGAAAAGTTCGGTCAACTCTTGAACCAGAGCATTTTCAGATTGATTCAAAACCTGATATGATCCACTAAAGTCAGACACCATACAAGAAGAATAAAAACTTATTTTTGCTGTCTTTGTCACCATCCTGACTGCAAGCCTATTTGCTTTTTTATTTAACAGTTTTGATATTGCCAGGAAACACTGTAAGGGAGGAAAAGATATGAAACAAAACCAAGATCATCCACTAAAATAAAAACAGAGGCGTTGGAGTTGTATGAACCTTGACCAATAGCCTATTAGGATGCTCCTGTACTCTGTATTTTCATTGGTTTGAATGGCCTCTTCTAAAACTCCCATGTTTAAATGAAGAGATTCTGCTGTATCTGGAAATGGTCTTGATGATAACTGTAAATGCCATTGAGACTCTGTAAGTGATAGTGTGCTAAATAAATTAACTTGACTTGAAATGAAAATATTTGTGTGTGAAGAAAATGAGAGATTATTTGAATTCTCACTAGGGGAGTGCTGCCAAAGTTGATGGAAGCTTTCCACAAAGGCCAGGATAGTTTAGTGCACATCCAACAACTCATTCTTCACAATTATCCTTCTCATAACATAAACCATCATTTATTCTGTCCTGGTGTTTAAAGTCCAATGTCAGTGAAGGTTTAGTCCAGGAGCTGAACTCACTGATCTACTTGTCTTCCTTACAACAGATTTATGACCATCCACTGTTGGATCTCAATGACCTCGGCAAGGGCTTAAGGGTCAAAGGCCAGTTGTGGGGTGAGAACAAAAAGGTAGAAAAACCACTGAAAAGAGGGTGTGACGGAATGAGCAAAGGGTCAGCAAAAAGCTGGAGATCCAACCAAACACTTCATCCTTTCATACCTGGAACCCTCTCATATCCTGATGGAAGATCTTAGCAGATTATTTATCATCTCAAAGTTGCAAAAAGTTGCATTGAATACTATGGGAAAGTAATCCTGGTGTGTACAAATGCACACTAGCACACACACATACACAAACACACACATGCACACACATCTTCTCTCATCTCACACTACAGCTATGTTTACTCAAGAGCCCCACCATCTTTCACATCCTCTGAAACCTGTTCAGCCCATCCGCCCCTTGACCCTACTTTCACCCTTCTTTCTCCCCTTCAACAAACCCTTTACCCCCATCCAACTACCCAGCAACCACACACACACGCACACACACACACACACACACACACACACACACACACATACTCGTCATTCTGCTGGAAGGTCAAAAAAACGACCCCATCATTTATGTCACGATCAAAAGCTGATCAGAGGAAAACCTCAGAGCATCTTGCCGCGGTTTTCTCAAGGTCAGGTCATGCTGGCCTTCCTGTCACCATGGCAACAACACAGAGTGGCTATACAGATGGCCATTTTAGCAGTAAAATGTGAGAATTGAAGCTGACTGATAGTTTGCCAAGTCCCTCCCATGAACAGCATTTACCCAATCATAGCTTAGCAACTGTAGGCAAATCAAGCTTGAGAAGCTTTTGGATTTCTCTGTTCACACTGTGTGAAAGCTGTTTCCTGGATGCTACTCACAGGCTTAGGCTATGTTGTGGGTTTATGCAAGTGGACCTATTTTGCTCTTTGGGGAAGTTTGAGAGCAATTACACAACACTACATTTGCAGAACACATTGGTGAGGTCTCATCCTAAAAGTTCTTTCTCTTGTAGCATTGAGTAAAAACTGTGTTCGAAAATACAAACAATGAAGCACAAATCTAACCTCTGTCTTGCTTTACCACCAGTAAGGTAAACATTGAAACAGAGTTATGTTGGGATCAAATATGTGTGTTTTCCAAAGCACACTTGCAATATTAAAACTAACTTCACCACCTGAAGATACAAGTAAAATGTTGTTTTTCCATGTCCTTGCCTTCTGTATGGATTATCGACTCATGAGGACGCTAACTTTTTGTCTTTCACATGTAACTTTAGTCAAATCTTTTAGCATGATATCATTTATCTAGCTGTTAGCTTTTAACAAATTTCCCACACGCCAGCAAGAGACAACCTTTCAACAAAGTATATTTATTAACTAGCTTACTAAAGCTGCTAATATGTGCCAGCAACATCACACATATGTCCGTATATAAAATTGAAGAAATATGACTGTGGAATCTGCCACTGTTATTTTTGTAAACTGCACATGTGCAAGACGAGAACTGATGCTTGACAAGTGTAGCGACAATAATTTGGGAGAGTGGAGCTTAGGAAACAGTCTGTTGTAGGTGTGATGAAGCTTTTAGACACAAAGAAAAAGAATTCAGTTAGAAAAGTGCATGTGTGTGTGTGTGTGAGAGAGAGTGTGCGTGTGTGTGTGTGTGTGTGTGTGTGTTTGTTTCATGAAGAGAAGACAGAGAAAAAAGCAGTTGTGACTTTTTACTACGTCATCTAATGATTAAAGCTTAAACATAGCTATTAAAAGACTGAAGACGTATGAAAACATGTAATCAACTGTATTTTTTTTAATGCTTTGGGATGAATCATATTCAGTTTGATAGAATAAAAAGTACTGACTTAACATTAATAAAAGTTATTTTGCCAACAATTTTTTAACCACAAACCTTCCTCATTCTCTTGGCCAAAAGCTGCAGTCTAATCACTTTCATATTAGTCACACACACAAAAAAGAAACACTAATCGGATTAGAGCAGAGAAACAGCCAAATTCCTGACCTTCTCTGACCATAATCCATGTTTGTCTGCAGTCACATGTGAGTTACGGGCATCTGTTTCATATTGATGTGGTCATAGACAGCGAAAAAGATGTGGCAAAATGAAAACAGAGAGAAATCTTTAGACTCGAGGACAAAAGTCCTGGATCCCTGCTGAAACGGGTCACTCTGTGATTCTCTGCGCATGTGGGTCTGCGTGTGCGTCTGTGTGGGTGTTTGAGTGTGTGCACGCTCCACAAAAAACCGTCTGCTCCTTTCAGCCATCTGAGCGCAGCTGGTGAGCAGACATCTGGGGGGAAGAGAAAAGACAAAGAGGGACAAATAAAGTTAGAGGGAGAGAGAAAAAAGAGAGGGGGTGATAGCGGGGACAAAGGTAATCTCGGGTGAGAGGAATTGGACTCATAAAGAGAAACATCATGGATGTGTAAGTTAGTGCTAAAGTGTGTGACTTCTGGATGGTACAGTTTAAGGGTTTGGTTTCCTTTTAAGTGCTAAATAAAAGCTTCTTTGATACCATTCATATTGTATTAAATCTTTTTGCTCAAAAAATTATTCACTTTGCTCTTATGTGGTTTAATTCTTTCCAGCTTTTGTTCCGAAGGGATTAGGAAGGAGTAGAGACTTATGTTTGGATGGGTTTTTGGTTGCATATAATAAGATTTTCCTGGGAAAGTGTTCAGTTCCAGCTTGTTTAGTTTCATTATACTCAACTGACGTTAATGCAACTTTGTCTTCAAGGAGCACAACATATGAAATTTTGCCCTATCTGCTGTATTTTATCACAGATCTTTCCACTCTTTCTCCCCTCACTCTAACTCTGGCTTTCTCTTCCCCTGACAGTTTTTGTTTATGTGCGTGTTATTTCAATTGGATGATTAAGTGAGCCGCAGTGGCTGTGGCCGAATTCCTCAACCACAGTTTTCAAAGATACAAACATGCAGAAGATTCCACCAACAGCACGCAGTTTGTCAAAAAATATGACCAAAAGTCAGCATCCCCTTCTTTGTGGTATCACAAAACCGCACACACTCACGGATCAAAGCTCAGGGCCATAGATTTAGTGTGTGTCGTGCAGTGACTGCCATGGAAATCTTAATACAGATCCAACACAAAGCTGTGAAGAAAAGAAAACCAAAAAAACATTCAGGAAGATGGAAAGTAAAGAAAACGAGCTCCTGTCTTTTGAGTTAACTGCTTAATGTCCAACAGCAAGGGGGGTGGGGGGATTCTGGAGAGAGCGATGAGAAAGATGACGTCATTGGGCAACATTTATCAGAAAATAGAAACAAGAGCGCATAGAGGATGATTCATGGTCTGAAAGGGCAGAGACAGCTTTTCCACTTTAATGTTTGAAGCAGTAAAAACAAACACACCATCTGAAACATGACGCCACTGGAGTCAGTGCTGAACCATTTTCTTCTCACAAAGACACACTGTGTCAAAAAAAAAAGGATGACAACACTGCTGCAGATAATAAAACATGTTTGACCCGATGAAAATTCTTGCAGTGCAGCACAGTACAGTCAGTTCCTGTTTACAGCCATTTATTTTAATGGGACGTGACCATTTAAAAATCAAATAAAACTGTCTGCAAAACAAGAGGGTCCATGGTGATTTCAGCTGCAAAGATTAAGATGAATGTAAATTGAATTAATGCTTTTTTTTGTTTAATACAGCTGCTTGTTAAAACAGCAGGACATTTATAAAGCCTTTTGGGAAACTGTATAATTTTCATGTTTTGCATCTTCACTTTGCCCTAAATGGCCATGAAACACAGTTACACATCAACATGCTGCTAATGTTGAACAGATTTAATGCTTACAGTGTCTGTAGTACTTTGAATATCCCTCATTGTTAACAGATAATTAAGTCCAGCTGATTACAATCTGTACAAGTTAGCTTATAGGGCATCGTCCATAAAAAACGGAAAATTACTTTATGAGCATAAAAGGAAACTCCCACCACTGACTTTCATATCTGTCTTATCTGAAAAACAACAGAGGAGGTGAGAAATATGCAGATACCAGACTTTTGATCTATAAATGGAAAGTAGTTAGAGCAATTCCATGAAGCCTCACGCCCACACCACGCATGAAGGAACACATAAAAGATAGAGGTTAGAAATAAAAACAAAAGCAAAAAACGGCTTCTGTGGATTAAAAATTGTCTCTAATTAAAGGAACTGTTTTTTTCTCAGTAAACCTAATATACTTAACTAAAAGGAATTACTTTTAAGATTATGATATCCAAAATTTAAAAATACACATTAGTTGTGCTTTCAGGATGTGACTTGTGATATTGATTTTTATTTATGTCAAGAAATCCCACGAATAGACCAACAAGAAATGATCTGAACATGTATTTTTTTTGTAACCAAGATTAGATATCTTTTTCCTGTTCTTTGTGCCACAGAGCTTCACAGCACTGTTGCATTTACGGACATGTTCCTTCATTATCATAAACATGGCCTCTGTAGTTCAAATTTGAGTCAGTCCCACAGACATAGTCCTGCCGCTGGAAATGCTCACAAGCTCACAAATGTGTATCAGTCCACGTCTAAAAGTAGTCCCAAACACTGCTAATACTACACTGTCTAGCTGTTTAAAAAAAACACTTTTAAATAA
The DNA here is from genome assembly GCA_029814665.1 of Acanthurus lineatus. Taxonomy (NCBI): domain Eukaryota; kingdom Metazoa; phylum Chordata; class Actinopteri; order Acanthuriformes; family Acanthuridae; genus Acanthurus; species Acanthurus lineatus. Next base: position 10,671,469 of record JAPZDV010000010.1, read on the forward strand.
TCAAACTTTATGTTTGTAATTATTATTTTTGAAGATTTATGTCTTTACTGGGATGGATTTGTTGAATTTAAAGAACATTTGGAATTATTACACATGTTTTTTAGTGTTTTTCAGTGTTTTCAGTACTTTTTTTTTTTGCATCTTTATCTCTTCCATTTAGTCTCCTCCAGATCCTGAGATTAAGCAGACCATCTCATTCTTGAGAGAGTTCTTTTCACATCATTTCACAGTCCAGAGTTCATTTTACATCCCTGACAAAAGTATCCCAACCCCTCCTCTATACTCTATACCGGCAGAATCATAAATAACATGGTGATAGCTGTGGTTTAGAGCCATAAAAATATAGCAGTGATTCCTCCTCTCTCCTAAATTACAGTCTTTGCCTTCACACAGCCAATAGTCACAATTTGTGCTGTCATCTGTCAGTATAATGGACATAAATTATTGCCTTCAAGAAGTTTTTCTTCATTCTTTGCTTACCATGAGTACACTGGAAAATACAGCAGGTGACCTACTGCGTGCAAGACAACTTAGGGTTGAGAGACAAAGGATTTATGCTAACTGACATATTTAGCTGTGGCTATGTCTCTGTGGTTCTGGATTCTTTCTATTGTGTAAGTCAAATTAACATGTCCCCCCTCTACATGTAATGACATATTATCTGTTCCAGACCGATTTATTTGTTCATTATGTTCATGTGTATGTCCCTTGGCGATGAGTGATGGAGATGGCTCAACTTGTGTTCTTAAGAGGAGCTTTAGCTTGTATCAAGATGTGACTTCTCGCCATATTCATTTTACTGCACGTACATCACACATACCCACAACTTCATGCAGATTTTATCTGCCATGTTGTTGGTGCAAACAACCACATAAAGAGGTGGCTTTTTCGACACAAAACCGTCCTCATGTTAATCTGTGGTGTGCTTTCTGAATGCATTAAGTATCCAAAGACATGCATGAGAAATGCTAGCTAGCTAGAATTTCATTGAGATCTTTTGAATGCTAACTGAGCTGTTGATAGTGTTTTCCAAGTTAAATAATACTGTGGAGCATACAAATGCAGCACCCATTTGCTCTTCAAACTTGCTACTTTTTTTGTTTTAAGGTTACTTTTCTGCTTTATTACTGAAACACATACAACCTATGAAATACACAACATGAGAAATTAATTTTGGAAAAGGAAATAGCAGGGTTTGGACTAAGAGCAGCTGATTATTTTTGGATGATCACTGTGCACCTTTTGCGTGACATGATTTTTCTAGAACAAGCCATAAGCCCACAATATTCTTCTATCTGACTTATTTTGGCTTAAGAGTTGAATATATTTGGAGCTCCTTTTTTAAACAACAAAATAGTTCCTGCAGGTCCATGGACTAAAACACTTAACCATTATTATGCAGTGGCACTGTCAAAATTGAATGCTTAATCATGTGATAACCTGAAGCAGGTACAAGCTCAATGCAGGTACAAGTTCTTTGATTAAATATAATGACACAGTGAGGTGGTTATCTCCTTCCAAAACACTCATATATATGTGTGAAAGAACTGTGAGCTTCCCATGCTGCAAAGAGCAGAGCTAGCATGATGCTTACGTGGCTCTACACAGACTCAACAAAAACCACCAGTCTCAGGATATGGGGTCAAACTCAAAGTGCTTATCAAAGTTACTGACGTGAAAGGCTTCTGATTATGATTGCTCCAAAGTACATTCATTTATTTATGTCACGCTACATATAAGATGCCAAACTTCCAAAGAATTTTTTACTTAATAAAACTAATCAGACCTCACATTACTGCCTGGGCCCATGTTCCACCAACTGATCAAACAAACAACAGACCAATCTCAAGTTACGATCTGTAATGTGTTGTATGAATGCATATTTGACAATAAAGCAAAATACACATAGATTTATTTCCCACAGACTTGAAACCAGTTCAAAAGTCTCGGTCTTGACTCTTTGTTGTGTGTCAGTGTAATGGAACAGATATAAATACCACTATTGGTATGGTAAGTTATCAGAGAGAATAGAAGAATTTTAATGACAGCTTAGCGCATGATGCATTTAATCATGTCTTATTTTAGCACAATCTCCTGTGGATGTGACTGTGAGTGTGTGTGTGCATGACATGTGGTTTTGTGCTTGTGAGGGTTTGAAAAAAAAGAGACATGGTCCTGCACACAGAGGACATTTTACAAACATATGCTCCACTAGAAATGTGTTTCAGAATATGTACAGCTCTACTACATGATCTCCAGGTCCAAATCTAATTTTTAGACCTATTTTATTTTAGATTTCTTTCTATGTGTTCCATATTTATGTGTAAAGTGTAAAATGTGTTAGCAGAAATATTGCAAACACTGCACAGACAGGAGGTAGTTAGCTTAGCATAGCCTACAGATGAAGCATCATAGCATGAAGACTGTAAACAGCATATGTGGCTATGTTGAAAGGTCAAAAGATATGCATACCAGCATCACACTGTATAACGTGTCATAGGCAAGCTCTGCAGCTCAAACTATTTCCGTAAAAAACAATTTAACCGTTATAAAGCAGACTATTTGCTTTTGGGGAGAGGGGCAGAATTTATGTCACCCCTCATCTCTGCTGTTATAGTCTTTTCCATTCAAAAAGCTCTCAGTGGTTTGTCTTCAGTCTTGTAATGCCTGCGGTCAAGATGCAATGAATGAGCAGGGTTTCAGAAACAGAAAAATGCTAGACATAATAATAACATAGCTGCTTTTGTGGTAAAAAATCATATTTCTGTCCATTAAGGATCTGACAAGGTCATAGAAGTGTATCCCAGTTCTGAGCAGGTGGGTAGGGTTAGGGTTACTCTTTAAGGTCAAGTATTGACAAGATCTGCAAAGGATATCCAGGTAATGCACAGCTGAGGTGATATATTCTTATGTCAAATATGACTTTCAAAAGTCTAGATATATTGTTTTAGCAGAGAAAAATGGCTTCTTTTATTGAGTCAGCAACCACAAGAAAAATCGTGGGAAATGAAGGAAACTTTGTGATGACTCAGTTAAACGCTGCTTCTCAACCTATCAAGTCCCATGTGGCTGTGAGGGCGGCATCTAAGCTGACACGGAAACACTGGTGATTGTTAACCACATCAGTCCCCGGATGAGTCATCCCTGAGGAAGCTCAAAGGGGTGTCTGGATGCTGAGCATGTGCGTCTGTGTGTGTGGGCATGTGGTTTTTGTGTGCTCCTCTGTAACAGAAATCCCTGTGTCCTCCATGTTGTTGAGAAAAGTCCTGATGGAAGTTTTGTGTCACCAGTTGAGATATCTGAATCTTCATGTTTGTGAAATATCATTAAAAGGAGGAAATATTCCTAAACATGACCAGCTATCTCCCTTTGGGCTTACTAATCTTTTTTGTCTTCCTAAAATGTTATGACATTTTATGCAATCACCATTTGGAAAACAATCAAACTCAGCATTTTTGTTTTTTAAATTTGCTGAAGATCCTGTTCCTTGGGATTAAAATGAGAATATTTTTTCAAAAAAGCAGCCAAGTCTTGAAGTTTTTCACTTTTTTTAAATCCTAAACCAAGAAAGTTTGCTTCACAACAACAATGACCAGCTGTTATTATAATAACAAATACATCTTCCAGAGGTCTCATACCTAATCAATAATTCATCCAGAATAGTCTTGGCTGATGTTGTGACGACCTGATGGGGTGTTTATAACAAAGAATGTTTGAATGACATTAATCGCAGCACACGCATGCTGTTTTAGTTTTGGACAGATAATAGTTCATTGTGTCGAAAAAATTTAAGAGCACAGGTTTCAATGGAGACTGTAAGTGTCTCTTTTAATCTTTAACATGAAACATATTGTCGTTTTCTGAAACACTTTTGACTTGGCTTTTGTTGGTCTCCTGGATCCTTGGATATAAGACATAATCAACCCTGTGTCATTTTTAGTATCTTAACAGGAAAATTAAAATCAGCCCTCGCCTTGAGGAATCATGCTGCTCAGTCTGCCCAGCAAAGCTTTCACATACTCCCTTCTTTCTCTTTCAGAACTTGGTTTCTTGGGTTCACTGGTTTCAAAGACAGTATGCTACATTTAGTGCATTTCAGTTGAATGCATTCTCATAAACACAGAGTTCTGTCAACAAAAGCTCACATCCAAAGGGGAATTTTTTTTTTTAAGAAATATAACGTGACTATTCTGATACAACACATGCTTTTCTCTCTGCAAAACCCAACGTTATCATCTTATTTTGGTTTGATGTTTTAGTAATTATCTGTTAATTATTAAACATCAAAAGGCTCAAGTATGCTCAGTGTTAAAATGCATTCAATATGGTTACAAAAATGGCAACGTTTTTGTATTGAAAAGGAACACTCATTTAGAAATATGCTTATTCACTTTCTTTCCAGAAGTTAGATGAGAAGACTGATTTCACTCTAATGCCTGTACATTGAATATGAGCTACAGACAGAACTTAGCTCAATGTAAGGCTATAAATGGGCAAGCAGCCGCCTGACTCTGTATATAAATTGCAACAAATCTGCCTACCAGCCCTTTAAAGCCTTCTCTTAAACATATTATTTCCTTTGTTCAATTGTTAAAAAAACTGAGGTGCTAAAGTGGCAATTTGGAGTTTATCAGGGATCATCTGTGGGACTATTTCTTGGCTAGAAGTGATGGCCTTCTCTTTTTTTCCAAAGAATTAACAAATAAGTTACAAATAAGAAGTGATCTTTGTAGTGAGGTGTTAGTGGAGTTTTTTTTTGTTTGGTTATAAATAGAGTCAAGTTTGGGTTTCCCCCTGTTTCTGGTCTTTGTGCTAAGATAACAAGCTACTGACTGCACCTTCATATTTAGCATGCAGCCATGACAGCTAATACATATATTCATATCTCACTCAATGAAAGACAACAAATAAGTGTATTTCAAAAAAACCCATGAAAGTGTTTTTTTATTGTTGTTGTTACATAAAGTCCATTTACTCAACATCAAGCCAAAAGCTCATCATTAAAAGAAAAGGATCTGATGTACTTAAAAAGGATTTAGCATTAACTAGTCACTAAGACATATTTTGAGTTTATAGGTAAGATTTGTGGTTGAGTGGGGTTTGTCAACCAGCTAGCAAATGCACAAAAAAATGTCTTTTCACTAGTGCTGTCAAAGTTAACACGTTAATTTTGGAGATTAATTTAAAACATTTAACGAATTAAAAAAAATAAACGAAATTTACGTTGTTTTGTTTACTTCCAGTGGTGCCTGACCCATAACCTTTGGTCACGTGTGCAGTCACACCAGGCAACCCAAGCCATCCTGGCTAAAGCACAGTCTATGGCACAAAGATGGATAACGGACTTTTATGCGGAAAGTTTCATTTTAAAGAGCCATTAAAGTAGCCTTTGAATTTACATATATTTTCTTTGTGTTGATTCTACATTAATTTCATGATTTTTCATGAATAAATATCCACAATAGTCTTAAGTAGAAAAAATGCAATTAATTGCAATTAATTACAGAAAATTGTGCGATTAATTAGTTAATTTTTTTAATCGATTGACAGCGATTGACAAAATGAGTGAACAAGCATACAAATATACACTGTATTCATGCACAGCACAGTTTTGTTTTTTTGCATAACTGCAAGAGCAACATGATGTGACTCATCAAACTAACAATATAAATGTGTTTTTGTAAAGTCCAAGTTTTTAAGACAACTGGGAATGACTAAAAAAATCCTTTTAACCCATTTACAGACAAAACCATGGTTTTGTATGCTTAGTTGCAAAGTTTTGGTGCAACAAAGGCAACAAAACAAGCCCAACAACAAACCAGTGCGGATACAGACTAAAAGGGATGGCTGTAAAACTGGAAACTTCCTCCAAAAATCCCTGTGTGAACCACACATTTAACTCTCAACAGGTTATTCTCCAAAACTACCTGTGTTGATAAATAATTTTTGCATAAAATGCTATTTGTATGCACAGTTGGTTTTTTTTGTTTTTTTGCTCTACACACATCTGTTGGAGTAGAATCCAAGTAAAAGATGTACAGAAATGAAATATAAAAATCATGTGTGCAAATATGTTGTCCATCCCGCCAGAAGAAAACTTATTCTCATGAATGATAACAAATGTCTCAAATCAGTGCAAAGCCTTAGATATGGTACACGGCTCCTACTGCGTCTGAGGCCGGATCCTAGGGGGAAAGTTAGGGGATTTTTTGGTCTGTTCTTCATTTACAAAGCAACCTCTCTTTGGGGAAAACTACTGAGGTTTCAACATAGCTGTCTCTGGCAAGCTTTTTGAAATTCGGCTGTTTTTAAGCCAAACCAGTAAATTTGCTAACATCTAGTATAGCATTTGAGAGCAGATTACTTGTGCCATGATCCAAACCCTATTAAGGTCTAATATTAAAATCATGGTGTACGTTGCACAAATTATGTAGACTTGTAATTAAAAAGAAAATGCTGGATGTAAAATTTTATTCGTTTTGTGTGTAAGATGGGTTTAAAGGTTCTGGTGGATGGTTAGCAAAGTCTGCCAGCCTGGCTACAGTAGTTTGAGAGTGAAACCTTGAAGTTACTCTGCATTTTTTGACCACTACTAGTGTTATAGAGCCAAGGTTTTTTACTATTTTGTTTGTATGCTACAGAAACCTCTGTGAAAGCACATGCATGCATGTGAGCAAGCTGGTGGCATGACACACATTTCTGTTGCCAGTTTCACACTTTTCTACTGATGGACGGCTGGTGGCTGTAACATGCAAAGCAGCACAGCAGTGTGCCAAAAAAAGCAGAGAAGAGTTCCAGTTGATTAACGCAGATGTAAACAAAGCAAGATTTTCTATCTTTTGAAAAGTTGGAGTAGCATGGGAGGTATGCTCAAAAGGGAAATACATTTACTTGTTTGTTAGATCTCAAGGATTCACACAATATGTGTGTTATATAGTGTAATATAGTGTGTTATATGTTAAGGCACCCTGACTGTACAATCTACTTTGTTTTTGTGTGTCTTGTATCATCTAAAGGTTGAGATGCTAGACAGCAATGTGGAATGAAAGATCTGTGTTGTTTTAAACCAATTACTTCTTTTAAATTCCTCATTCAAAGAAGGGCTATAGCAGCAATAGGAACATGTGTTTATCAGTGCACCTCTAGCAAAGACGAGATAAGACAAGAGGTTACTGAAATAGCTGATCTGGCGGCAGAAATAGTAAAATCACATTTAAGTCTCATATCTGCCAAAAAATTAAGAGAATGTAGGATAAATCGTGTCCAAGATGTATACAAGATCCAATCCTTGACTTTATCTTGTGTGTAATGTTCCAGATGAATTTTATCCTAAAATCTAAAGTACATAAGCTTTTAGGGTAACTTCAAATTTACAACCAAGTATCTCTCTGGTCTGAAACAGTACAGATGCAAGGACCCACCTAACTCCCAAAATAAGACACACAAAACTATGCACATGAGCAAAAACAAACATACAAGGACTGAAATATACAGTCATAGCTACATGTGTGAGGAACACGCAGTGAAGTAAGGAAAGTATTCCAGGTGTTTTTTGAAGGTGTGGTTTGTGATGAGTGCAGCGAGACAGCAAAGGGATCAAAATACAGACATTTAGTCATCAGTAACATGGCTGGAAAAACAATCATGCAACATCTGTGTTTTATGGCAGCCAATCAAACAGTCTTGATGTCAGTATCAATTTGTTGTTTAAAAGTTCTGTGTGTATTTTGACTTTTTTTTGTAAACACGCAAAGGCATTACTTATGTAACAGATAGCATAAGTGATGGCTCTGTTCCATTTAGGAGTGCCAGTAACATAATAAGAGAGTACAACCGGTACCAAGGTCCTGGAGCCTGCATACTGAATACCTATTTGGAATGAATCCAATATTGCAGCCATCCGGTCTCTCCCTCAGTGAGAAATAAGAAAGGATATTAAATAAATAGAATTTCATAATAAAAATATACACTGAAATTAAATGTAAGTGGGATATATACCAAATAAAAAATATAAATTCTAGCCTAAAGTTTTTTCTCTTGTGCTTCTCTTGTATTGTTTTCATGAGTGCCTTTTCCGCAACAAGTAATGCTGGTGAAGATGACAAATGTGTTGTTGTAAGCCTGTGCTACAATGACAAGACACATCATTTGTGGGACTTGCGGCAATTTAAGGACAATTTTGGTGAATAATGGGCAACCCCAGTGTCTAGAGAAAGTGCAGTTTGTTAAGTTAGTTGTTCCAGAGAATTCATAGCTTGTTTTCATACTTAGCACTCGGCATATAAAGGACAGCTTATTAAAATTTGCAGAGTATTTTAGGATTTGACACATTTTTATTTAATTTAAATTAGCTAGTTAAGGTTTCTTTGTGTCACTGTCCTGTCTAAGACCCGTCTTCTTTTGTTGTTATCTTGGTTTCAATTTCAATTCAATTCAATTCAATTTTATTTATATAGCGTCAAATCACAACAAAGTTGTCTCAAGACACTTTACATATA
>JAPZDV010000010.1:10680066-10695441 GCA_029814665.1 Acanthurus lineatus
CGCATTTAAAGGCAAGTAGAGGCGTTCATTTTATTGGTGAAGATTACACTCGGTTGTGTTAAACCCTCTCACGCCTTCTCTCTTCCCTCTTTGCCACTTGCGCCGGTGGGAGGGACGGAGGCGTGGGTGCGCCGCCCTGCGCCAGACTGCACCATGCACGAAAATTGCAAAATGTGCTGGCCACACCCCGTTGGCGCAGCACAGGCAAGGCGCAGGACAAGTGCGCCTCGCCTGCGCCTGGTCTACGAAAATAGAGCCCTATGTATCTTAGCTCAAAATTTTTTGCAAAGTTTTTAAATGTGCCAAACTAGAACAGGTGAATTTAACTGTTTTCAACTTCCAGTATAGTCATGCTAAATAAAAGCATCTTCTTTTGTGCCTCTGTAACATTTTACCAAGTATATTTTCTGAAGGAGATCTGCATTGTAATTTTTTTTACAATTCTGTCGATTTATCCTGTCTACTAATTTTAATGTTTCATTTGACACATAATCAGTTATTAATGTACAATTTTAAACGTTGACTGGCCATATAATGTCTTGTGCATAATAATTTTAAATTTTTTCTGTGAAACAATTAAAGCCTTAGATTTTTATTAGTTCATCAATCTGTCATGGCCATTTTTTTTTTAAATTTTTTTTTTTTGTAACTGGTAGCCTTGTCTACTGCTTTAGCTAGGTAGTAATGTGTACTGTATGCAACAAACTTCCTGAATGGGTGGGACTAAAGTAGACCACAGATTGTGATAACAAAAGAAATGGGTAAGGGTAAAAGCTAAGAAAATTGCTTAAAAGGTTTGCAAAACTATTTGCTTGCAACTTTTTGAGTTTCCACAAAACACAGAGCACTGATAGAAATATTTTTAGTTGCTTTATTTGTTTTTATTGGTTCTCTTGCATTGCCTCATCAAGTACTCTCAAATTTAGTGTAGTTAAAATGTATAAAAATTAAAAACTATAAAAAAATAAACTGAAACTAAACAAATTTACAACAGTAAACAACGCTCTATGCTCAAATAAAAAAAACAAGTAAAAACCCAAGACATATAAAAAAGAATACACTGGAATATTGCAATACAGTCAGGTATTATGAATGTTCAAGTGTTTCAGGAAAGAGATAGATAGGAAGGGGAGAGAAAGCAAGGCCAAAAGCTAAGATAAATCTATATGTTAAACTATATGTAAGCTATATGTAAGTGTTTTGATAATGATACTATTAATAATACTAGTAACAATACCAATAATAATAATGCTAGCAATAATAATAGTGATAATGGTTTCTCATATGTGTTTGCTTTGCTTCCTGTTTTTCCTTAAACACCTTCCCTCCACACCTGCCCTGCATCAGCCTTGTTAGTACTGCCATGCTGCCAGAATTTCCAATTATCTTCTCCTCTGTTAGATCATCTCATTCCTCTCAACTGAGCTTTTCAACCTGCCTTTCATCTAACCCGTCAGTTTAGTTTGTATTTACATCCAGTTTTCGGTTCAGTCTTTGTTGAGCTGCCTGTTTCTTTTGCCTCTGTTTGCCTGTGCTCAACTTGTGTTTATTGAATAAAGAGTTTTGCTTTTGATCCTTTCTGCCTGTTTGTTGTCTCCTGCAATTGGTTCCACCTGCTCCGCTCCCTTGTTATGATATTTTGGCATGTTATTGTTTTAGCGCCCTCTATGGGTTCTGACCTCATGTGCTGGGTAGAATGCCACCCACGACTGGTATATAATTTAGATTGATTATGTGTTTGCCAAACCCTGATGAAGACTTTGAGTAGGTATGTGTTGGTCTGTTTCATTGCTTAGTGCTGAAAGAATAAAATTAATGTATTATTTCACCATATTATTTCACCTAAAAACAGAGTGCCTTATATCAAGCAAGACTTCCCAGGCCCTATGTTTTCTGGTATATTAAAGATGTTTCAGACATATCTGGTTTGTTCGTAAAACTGCACACTAAATGATTATTTTATTCTCTGCGGTGTGTATGATGAGAGACAGTGTAATATAAGGTTATGCAACATAACCCTAGTTCTAAAACACAGGAGGAGCCATGTCTGGCCTTTTTTTTCCAATATCAGCCCTATTTCTATGGACACTGTGATCAATGTTACTGAAAGTCACAAATAATGATCTTTATTATATTTCACAAGCTTTACTCTCCAATGGGCCCCATATAGGTTTAACTTAAGCAACCTTTCTTGATTCTCTTTGAGTGAAGGTTATAAGTGTATAAATTTGACACTTAAAATATTATAAGCCTTACTTTATACCATAACACCGAGATACAGTATAGTAATGTGCAGTAAAATTGGTAAGAAACCACATGGATATTCAGCAGCTCATGGAGTTAACAAATACTTACATTTAAACTCCATTCTGTGCACACATGGGCTATATAAGCCCACATAATTATGGATAAATGAGTAATTTGTTAAATAATGCTCAAACTACTGAATTCCTTCCTGAAAACTGTTCCAAATATTCCTCCTGTGGCTGCAGAGTGTGGCTTCATGTGGCTTAAGTAAAGAGTGCTTCCCCTTGTTCTGAGTACCTTTTTGGCCAGACTGTTCATCATAAGGAGTTAGAGAACAAATCTTATTCGGCAGCAGAACAAAGAGCATCTGCTGGAATATAAAATTTATGAAAATTAATAACTAAGCTCACTGGGTCAATTACAACTAAATTCCTTTTTGTTTCTCTTTCATTTTCCCTTCTCTTACTGTCTGTTAAGCAAGTCAAATTAAGCCAAAAGCCCATGTATACACACATACACATATACTAATGCTAAATGTTCTCCTTTCCTTTATTTATATGCCTATGAAATGTAAAAAAATATCAATTCATGCACCAACTAACTCCATACAGTGCAGTTTCAAAACGGTTATCAAAGGGCATTGGCATTTTGGGCCCAGGTAATTGGCCGTAATTCTCACAGTTCAGCACACTGGCACAGCTCACCCTGACTCTCCTAGTGACGTCAGACACTGACCTCAGCTGTGGCAGGGTCACAGGCAGTGGGTCAACCCCTTGGCAGTGCATCCAGTTCAGATTAACAGTAACAGAACGTGACAGTGCTGAGAAGCTTTGAGCTCTCTCGGCTAGAGGATTAACTACCGACTGCTATACCTGCAGTATCTACCTACAACTAATGCTGTCCCAATTCCAAACTACATACTCATTTAAGAAGTTCTAAAGTATAAATATTTTAAAATACCAGCATGCATTCTGTATTTGCTGGGTTGGAGGGGTACTACTCACAGATGCAAAATTGCCAGGGGTGATTCAGCTCTAGGAACATCTCTGAAAAGGAAGGAAAATAAAATATTCAGTCATTGGAAAAACAATTTGCTCATATTGAGAAAGGGGCATTCCGCTGACGTAACGCATAAAGGTCAGTGTTTTCGTCATGAAGAATACGATTCAGGCAGTGAAAACAGTTATATAATGTCTTCAGGAGCTCTGAAAGGAGCTCTTTACAATGATGATGTCATCAATGTCTTCATGAGTTAGGCTTGAGACTTAAACAGAAAACCTGCATTACAAACTAAGAGCATGGACTTCAAACGACAAGGGTGTTTAACAGGCACAGAAGATGCTAAGTTGTATTATGGGAATGCAATTGTTGACTATTTACAATTTTACTGAGAAAACTGACATTTTTATATTTTTGATTTCTATTCTATTAAAATAAGCAGGAGTAACAGTAGTTTTTACACTTGCATTTTTTTAGCATAAGCATGATCACAGCAGAAAGCAATGGAAGATCAATAAAATGGACAGGTGATTGGATTCTATGTTACTACAAATCAAAGAGTAAACTGAATTTGGATTTATCTGCAAGTTTTTAGAAGCCATGCAGTTTGTGTTGTACTTATTGTTGAATTATCAGCCTGATTATAGGAAATATGTAATACTGTGTATTGTTCTGATAATAGAATCATAGCCAGTAATATGAAGACATATGATTTTCAAAGACTTAACAGGCCAACATCTACAAACTCTGACACAATAGATGTCTCTGTGCACCTTTAAAGCTGGTTTACCATCAGCCAATAAACACAGAAAAGAGAAAGAAGAAGTAACTGCTGTGGAAGTTTTTTAAAATTTCAGAGGGAGACAAAGCATTTTTTGCATTCGGCAATACATATTCCACAATGTCTCTATGAGGAAAGAAAAAGTAGTGATGCTGGTTAGATTTGGTGAGGTCAGAATTTGAGGAAATAATATCATTATCTTTGCTCTCTGCATCTTTGCCTTTTTTATCCTTAGATGTGAATAAATGAGTGGTTATAAACTTATTTTTAAAATACAAAAATGTAAAATTATTGGTTATCTTTTCTGTTTTAGCCATGAGAAGCAGGTAATTATTTGTAGCGGCTGAAAAAAATCTGCATCGTGCATTCATATTATGGGCTTATTGGCAGAGCTAGTCCTGAACCAGCTGTAAATATAATTACTGACCACACTGTGCTGGAAGTGCCTCATTTTGACTCCTGCTTTCCAGGCCACAGTTGCAGACCCTCTTTACTAGCTATGCCTCTGACCTCTTGTCACAGTAAAACTGATCCAATAAATCTTGTTTTTTAATCAATTTAAATTACACCATCCACCATGCAATATGACAAATTTTGATCAACACAGTCAAAATAAGAGGATGCACTGGGGTGCCAGCGGGAAAGAATCCTGGGAATCAAATTTCCTGTGGTGATGCCCAGTCTGTGAACAAAGTGTAACTGTTCCCAGCTAGCTTTAGTCTGAGGAGAAAAAGTTTTTCCTTTAATATATTATCATACTCTTACAGACAAAAAGAACACTACTTTTCACATCAAGAATGCACATTCATCACTATAAGAGCCTGTAAAGTGGTTAATGAGCAGCTTTTAACAGTGTTTTTCATCGTATGTGAAAACACAGTTAATAAACTGTAGGTATTTGAATAGTAAGTGGAATTTTATAAGTGCAATCTGGTCATAGAGGTTATTGGGGTCTATTTTCTGCTGTCTCTGTGGTGTCATTAAATGTGCTGTGAATTTAGCCTGATGGCGTCGTCACACAGTTACAAAGAATATATTAGACTCAGGTTATAACTGTTTGTGAGCTCATCACTATGAGCCGCCCTTTTTACATTGTCACATTGTTTTTACACTGTCATTTATTATAAAGGTATCATTAAGCACCAATTACGTCTGCTTTAAGTCTTTATGGCAGCATAGACCTTCTCAAGTGCATGATGCCTAATGCACATTATTTGAGACTGTTGTTGCCATTTTGTCACGTCTGACATTAGCATGTCTGTTTTGAATGACTACATAATATGAGGTATCAAACTTCTTCAGCTGTCAAGGGTTCCTATTATATATACAGGATAACACCCAAATATCTTGCCATTAATCATCATCTTTTTTTTATTACTTTAAATATCAGACAGAAATCACTGCATAAGAATACGTACACCTTACAGTACTAAAGGTGTACCACAATAATATTGTGGGCTGCCAGGTAAACATTTCTGTAAGCAACATGAGCACTTTTGTGCATTATATCTAAAAGCACACAAATTAATTTATATAATAATTTTTATTTTTCTCTCCTGTTCACATCCACTTAAGCTACTTTAAACTTTAACTTTTTTGACATAGACATTTATCATTAGTTTTGCTTGATTCTGCACTAAGTTTTTTATACATTTTGGTCTTACAGTTTTTCTCTTTTCCACTTGAGTATTCCACATAAATTTCCAGTAATAAATTTAAATATTACAGAATATCATAATAGAATGGAATAATATTAAAGAAAGCCCTGAAAGAAATCTGTAAGCATATCTTGAAATCTCTCTGAGTTTTTATAGGATAGTTGTTGAAGCAGTTACTTCTACTTCCATTCTTAAACTTAGATTGAGTTCACCATTCTGCACCGAGATTCGCTACCAGAGATAATTATAATACTCACTATTTTAAATGATATGGTTGGTTTGCCTTCCCTGCATGCAATATATGATAATTACTGGTATTTCTTTTATTTTAAGAGGCCCTTATCAGAAAATCACCATCTTATTCTGTATCTAATTTTTACTTCTCTTGGACTGTGGCTCATATCTAACCTGCATTGATTAAGCAATACTTCAGACACCATTTACCGGAAATAATCTAATAGGTATTACTTTTACTGGAATTACAGCCACCTTGAAATTAAAGCACTTATACCCCTCTGTAATTTCGAGACCATTCAAAATAATCACCCCATACCCCCTTATTCTATTTGTGTCTGTTCCTGTTATACTGCAATATTATATTCAATTTTCAGGGTGGTGCCATGTGCCCAGCCACCCTACCCAGTATAAATAAAGGTTAAAAAAATCACTGTCTGTGCATGTGTGTGCATGCATGCAAAAGCAGACCAAAGAGTGTGAATGGACATGTGACATGTGGAAAAAGAAAAGGAAAAGAAAACAGACCAAAAAAAACAGAATAGAAACTACCTCTGAAAGATGATGATGAATAAAAATGGTGAAGAGTTGAGAGACAGGAAGCACAATGGTGAATGAGTGAAAAAAAGGAATAAATAGGAACTGACTGGAACAGGAGGTCTGGGCAAAGAGGTGGGAGGAGAAGAAAGAAAGATACAAAGAAAGAGAGAAAGGCGCAGAGGGTAGGAAAGCCGAGGCAGGGAGAAAGGGAGAATGACAGAAAGAAGGAAAAAGAAAAACAGAAAGAGGTAAGAGAAAAAATGAGAGAGAATGAAAGATAAACTGAAAAACAGATGGAAAGAAAGAGGGAAAGAAAGAAGAGAAAGAAAGAAAACAAGAAAGATAGAAAGAAGGACAGAAAAAAGGGAAAGAGAGAGACATAACAATATAAGAGAAAAAGTGGAAAATCGGTTCTCCATCATCAGTCCTGTGTTGAGGTACTTCTGCATGTGGGCACTGGGCATAAGGCCACACACTACAGCAGGGGAGGGGTTCCCCCTCTACAAAGGCCAAATGAGGACAAGGCACCGGGTGTGTGCACATGCAGAGTACATATATATGTGTGCAGCTCAAATCCTGTTTTTATGGGAAGCAGTAAAAGAAGCCCAGTTATCCTCAAAATGGCACAAGCTGTGACCTAATGCCACATTTAGTGAGCCACTATAGACAAAAAAGGATCAGCTACTGAATGAAGCCAGTTAAATCTCAGCCTCATGCATATGCCTTTCAAATTAAAACCATGTGAAAAGACTCTAATGGAAAGGACCTGATCCAGATTACACAGAAACTGTTAAAGAAAACAACCCATGGCAATTAGATGCAATTGGAGAAATTTTATTTAGGGCTAGAGCACTAATTAAAAGAGCATGAATTCAGTCATTTGTGGGAAATTGCTGTTTTTTTCTGCATGTGAGAATGATATAATTTACTTTGTTTCACCTTACACAAAAATACCAATTCATACGAAAACACAATTATTTAATTCTGCCTTAGGATGCACAGCATTGTCTATATACTGCAAAAAATATAATAAAGATTTTGCTCATGATTTACATGCATGCTAACCTACATTACATACATACAGGGAACACTAAGAAAAGTAAGTATACAGTATGAACACATTCAAATATCCAAATCTCCTTAAGCCTGTAATTTCCCAGCTGCACGTGCTATAATAGAGGCAGGACTTGAGAATACATCTTGACTGAGTTATTCCTATCTGCTCTATGCATCTCACACATCATCACAGATTGCTCAGTCCTCTGCCAGGGGTGGTGACGATAATGTGCTGATGTGTGTGTGTCTTGCAACATTGAAAATGTTTTTCTGCATTTGCAAACGGATACTTCATGTTGCATGATTTTATCCACATATAAGAGTTACAGGAGGCCCATGTGAAAGAAATTACCCCCTTACTAGGAGAATGTTTTGAGAAAAAGTGGTATTTCCCAAAAGGCTATTTCATAGCACTGCACTGCTCCAGAGGTATGTGGAAAATGGTTCGTCCCAGGTGGTTGGCTGCGAATGTGCCCTTCAGAAGGAAATTTCCCTAACAGAGAGTCCGTTGGTTTATGCAGAATGTGTGTTCCAGCATAAATTATAAGCTAATATATCTCCAATGAATGCTTTAGGGGCTAAAAAGAGATGGCTACTCTCTGAATTTGTCTTGTGGAAACTGTGAAACGTTTACCCTTTTTAAAATGACAATGCCAGATGTAAAAAGAAATATATGAAGGCCCTGAAGAGTGATAAAAAGTCTGTATGATTAAGAGACACTAACTTAACAAGCTGTGAAAATACAGCATATATAGGCCAAGAGAGATGGGAGGGGAAAGAAAGAAAGAACAAGCAAGGCGAACAAAAAGAAAAGACAGAGTGAAGGCAGAGGAAGAAAACAGGAAGGTTGAAAACAGGAAGTTCAGTCACCAACACATGACACTGTAACTCTACTATATATCCCCCTGTGACACACACAAACACACAAAAGAGCACATACATGCATTCCAAGCGCTAGATTGCTTTGTTGTAACCACCGTTTTATAAGGTCAGTAAATGTTACTGGTACTTTCAAAGAAGGGAATCAAAGCTCTGTGGTGATACAACATGCCTCCCTAATGACAGTATTGAAAACTCATGATGGTCTTATTAACCTTTAAAAAATTTAAATGGAATCATGATGAAAACATAATCACTTACACTCTTTTCTAAAGATGATGCCAATATGCACTTTTATGTCACAAATCAATATTAAACAATGTAATATAGGATGAAATAGGCAATGTAGGATGCTCAGATATCTTCTCCAATTTTTGCTCTACTTTTTTTTGGTATTTTTAACCACAAAATGCCACAAAACTATCCTCTTTTTCATCATAATATAACTCACATAACTACAGCCAAAACATTTATCTATAAATTAAAAAAAAAAAAATCTGTGCAACAGCAGTTCAGTGAGACTCCCTTTCCAGATGCCACATGGGCTATACCACTTCACACAGAAACTCTGCCTTAATACAGCCAAGAGTTGTTAGTGCACTATTCAGGGCTGTTCTAATATTAAGTATATTTATTCATCTCACAATCTGCAGCCAAGCAAACCTTCTAGGTTGCCCTGATGTGGTCAGTGGAACTACAGACCAGTAGTTATGACATTTCTGATTATAGGACCGCCTACGTGCCTCCCTCACATTCTGCATTCACCACACTTTGAATACACCAAACCAAATCTGTACACAGGACCACACAGATATGAATGTGTCTGCGTGCATGGGTGGTAGAGTGCAAGCAGGCAGGTGAATCGGAAAACAAAACTGGAGTAAAGCTCTCCCTTTTCTAACTCGTGAAAATCTTAGCGGTATTTCACTCACACATGAGGGATCTGTTCTATACTATACTGCATAGCTACCGCAGTTTCTATACTTGAATGACTTGCAGGCAATGAGCAGAAATGCTTCAGTTGGCCTGTAGGTGGCACAAACTACACAATTAAATACATCAGAATGTATACATGTAAGTTATTTCATATATTTCGAGTTTAAATTGGATCCATTTTGTTTTTTGTAATGGCAAAAAGTTATTAACAAACAAAAACACAAACTGCACCTATGACACATCCTGAATATTAAATGGAGAATTCACTGGCAGCATAAAGTATATTTTAAAAAACAACACCAGTAAGATTGATATTCCCACTGACCGCACATAAAGAAACAAGATCTAGGAAAATAAATAAAAATAGAAAGAATTCTTCCAATGTACTTCAACACCAAACCTCCCCAAAAACTTACTGCTCTCCAGCTCATCTGTAGACAAGGATGGGGAGGATGCTCTCAGGGTTGTCAATTTTAGAAATGAGAGGTTTTGTGTTGCCTGAGCAAATAACTGCAAGTACCATAATTACAGTGCAATTGCAGCATTGAACTGAACTATCAAGGCAAATGTGGAATAATTTGTGCCAGGAGAAACAACTCTCAGGTGCATTCTCTGCAAAATGCATGCAGAGTATTATTGAGTTTACCCATATGTCCATCCATATTTATTCAAATTTAGTGGATGGAAGCAACACACTCTTTGGTGCATTAACACAAAACATAGAACTGAGTGTTACAACTATGAATGTGCATAATGTGTTGACCACAGTGCAGCCAAGAAGGAAGGAAGCGTTAATGTAGTGACATCCACACCCGGTACACTCTGAAATATACCAGTGTTTATCTTCATCTATTTTGAAACACTATATTTATGTCATTCAGTTCATGCACACACACATTCAAATGCTCTTTGGTCCACAGCAGGATTCAATAGATAGATTTATGCCATAGATTTGTGGGGAAATGACAAACATGTATTCATCTGAATCACCAGCACACAGTCTTATGGGGACCAACTGTTTCCTCCACTCACATACCCTCCATTCCTTTACTGTTTTGTATTCTAGCAGCTCTTTAGTCTTTGGTCCAGGTTAGCACAGTCCAGCTGGATCTGTCACCCTAGCCCGTGGAAAGTCAAAGTAAGAATAAATACATTCAAGACACAGGGAGAGGATGGAGCAATGGAGCTTTTCTAAATGAACCAGATGCTCAACAATGGCTCTGTCCATGCCATGCTGAAACCATCGTGCCAGAAGACCCCAGATGCAGGCTGCATGCGGCACCGCAGGCATTATCCATGCAGCCACAACTGAATTTCACACTGACATTTGGTGAAGCACTTGTGATGCACAGTGTTTGTATTGTGGCTGTGCAGCTTAAGATAGTAAACTTTGCCAGTGACTTTTGTCATTGCAATATAAACTGAATGACTAACAGTATGCAAGGATCAAGATGAATCAGCATGATAGCATTAGCAAACTCTGTCCAGTTTTCCAACAAAGATTATATTCATTGCACTTAGTTTCACTCCATATTTTTTCCCCTGTTCTTTCACAGCCCCCCCTGCAGTGACTCCATGCCAATCAGCCCATGCCCCCCAGGTTGAGAACCACTGGGGCAGACTAAAGCATTAAAAGGAATTTTGATGTTTACTTACTGAGCTCACAGAGCAAGTCAGGCCTCCTTCAAAGAAACCTCATCCCCCCCTGAGGCTGCCGGTGTCACGAAGGCAGGTGAACTGAGGACGATAGTTTGACAGCACCATCTAGTGGTATAAACCGAGCAAGGGACAGCTCGTTATCACCAGATACCTAAAGGAGCCGAAGTACATGGATATCGACCATTGTCTTTAGGATGTGGAAACGCATGTTTAGCTTTACATCCATAAATACAACTTTACGTGTGTGTCACTATCTTAAAAAAAGCAGAATTATCTTTGTTTATAATATGCTGGTTTGTTAATAAGTAAATTAAATAGTTATTTGCTTGTACTGTTGTAATAAATACCGATAATGAACAGAGGAAAGTAAAGTCTTTGCCATAAAAAAAGCAACGGTCTTTGGCTGCCAACGTCTGTCTCGCGTGTGCGCGCGCACGCACGAGACACTGGGATGAATTCCCGCATGCGCAATGCCATCTGGCTTCTCGGCGTCTAGGAGATTGCAAGAAGATGATGCGGTTGAGCGGCCGGCACGGACTGAATGCATAATTGGCCTATCTTAGTCATAGATTTTCACTTGCCTTGTCCAGTTTCTTGCCAAATTGCCGTTTAATGTCGAACTGTAACCGGTGCGGCGTAGAAACTGATTAGCAGTAACGGCAGAAGAAGAAGAGTGAAGCAGTAACTGAAAGGAGTTGGGCATCAAATTGCACCGGATGTCATTACACGCATCTAAATATCGAGAACGTAAGTAACTGCATTGTTCTTTACATCGTGTGTGTTTGCTGTCGAAATGTAGTCATGATTGTGCTAACTGTCTCTCCTTTATTTGCCTTAAAAAAAACGACCAACTCCCACTTTTTAGTCTTGTGTTAGGGCGTAATTAATTAGCATTGCTGAAAAAAAGGCGAGCCCTTTGCCTACATATTGAGAAATTCTAAATGGGGCGAGGAGGACATTTTTAATGCTTTTTTAACCATGGCGATAGTTTGGTTGCTAATCTTTTTACTCTTGTCTTCATTCGCCTCCCCCACCCACCTGTTAAGCCTGGGCCGAAAATGCACATGTCAATTAATCTAAAATTAATTCTTAAAAACTACTGCAAATAATTTTATTGGCTGTGGGAGAACTGTGCCTTTAAAGTAATAAAATGCGCTTTTTTGTGAGGTAATGCAACTATAATGTTATCATTGCAAAATCAGAATGATAGCGCACAAGTCTCATTCTCCATTTTCTTCATGGTCAAAGCCTTTTTCTGGTTTGCCACAGCACATGTAGGCAGATAACCATCAAACAGGCTTGTGGGTCGTTGGGCATTTGTACTTAGGCCTACATCTAAGCTCGTTGATCAATTGAATTTAAGCCTCTTGAGCGGTCAGAGCGAAACCTGCTGACACATGCGCCCCTATCTTTTTGTGTGCACTCAAACCCAGTTAACCCTCTCTATCTCATTTCCCTCCGCGGCCCACTGCAACCAGACTAAACCCCGTGTGGGTATGTTATCATATGAAGTCCTGCAAAAAAAATGTCCATCCTGCAGATTATGTATGGCTCACATCCATGCGTTACATTGCTGTAAACACAGTGAACACCTTCTGTCAGTGAACACTCACTGGTGGACAATAGTCACTGTCTACAGAGCCATTAATTATTTATAGGGGAGCTGATCTGACGCATCGGATTAATAATAGATTAATATGGAGACACCTGCTCTCACATAGATAAGAACTGTTTGTTATGTAATGTTGCTCAATTAAGGTCAATGATGTGCACATGTCTGTCACTTCTGTTATATTAGTCCTGGTAGTTAGAAAGTTAAAGGAGGTTAAGTGAGATTAATAATGCAATAATTCCATCGATCTATCAATAAATGAGAGAGAAAATGGTGTCAGGAACAGAGGAAAGAGAATTAATTGGTTATCCTCCCTGCTATTTCCTACAATTATCTCAAACTGTTGTGACTTACAAGCAATCATTAGAATCAATAAAAAGTGCATTAGCATCTTGTAGAAGATTATATTACAGTATTGTTTCAAGTATAGGCAGAAGTGAAGAGAGGCTTAATGTGGTCTTTCAGGTGTCTACAACAATGCTGAAAACCGTTAAATTGAAAAATTTATCAATGCATTTACAGTTGGTCCACACTGTAGTATAAATTATGACACAGCATAATAAATCCCTATCAAAAAGACTTAAACTTTTCAAATATTATCTGGTAAGACATCCACACCCTGATGAGTCAGTTAAATTGCATGCAGGAGAGTGTTCAAAGTGTTATCTTGGCCTGATAAGTATATGCACATTCCCAATGACAAGCTAACCATGACAGAGAGAGGTTTCTTCAGCAGCATCTGCAGAGCATGACATATACAAAGAGCATAAAATGATTATGTCCAGTAGCTCCTCGTGCTACTAGTTAGACTGATAGGATATGTATGACTTGTAATTTAATTTGGGTGGCTCTCACCTACTTGGACTATCTCTCTTTTTCTGTCTCCTCTCGCCCTTTCTCACTCTTTCTTTAACAGTATAATCAAGACCAAAGGCAGAGCCATGGAGGTTGTAACACATTTTGTGAATGACACTGTAGACTTTTACAAATGGAGCCTTACTATAGCAGGTAAGACCTTTTCAGTCGCTTGTTTTTACATCACACACACAAGAGCAATGTAGATGTTCAGATGAATGCTTATTGAAAAATGACTGATTTGTGTTCACAGTTGTTCTTATCATAGAAATGATTATGTTGGTCAGGTTATGATAAGTTTTAAGTCACCAGCTAAGTTTTAGAGATAAGGGTGTGCTTAAAAAAGGATAGAGTTACGTTTGCCCTTTATCCTTCTAAAAGAGTTAGCATTGCAGCATAACAAAGTCTGGAAAGTCAAAGTTGAAGCAGAAACAGCAGTGGGTAGCTTGTGGAATCATTTCGACATGCAATTTTGACTGAGCTCCAAATATGAAATCAAGATAACAAATTTGCTCCAAAGACTCGATTTAAAAATCTGTTGACTTATTCTTGAGATGACATCCTGTACATTGTCCTTGTATCTTTTCATTGAAGCTATTAGGTAAATTGGTAAGATGATATCATGAGAATAAAATGAGAATAAAGACAATAAGACAATAAATTTAATAGAAACAACGGAAAAAAAATGCAAAAAGTGTCTTTTAATAGCGCTGGATTTTATTTGAACATCTTCTTTGGTGAGAAAGTGAGCTTTATATGTGATTGGTTGGTTTACCATTATACATGGCGTTTTCCCACATTGAAATGAACCTTTTTTCCTCCAGACAAGAGGGTGGAGAACTGGCCAATGATGTCATCTCCCCTCCCCACCCTGGTCATCAGCTGCCTGTACCTGCTCTTTCTGTGGGCGGGGCCTAGATACATGCAGGACCGCCAGCCCTATACGCTCAGGAAGACCCTCATAGTCTACAACTTCAGCATGGTGGTCCTCAATTTCTACATCGCCAAAGAGGTGAGGATTCGACCTTTGAAAGATGCATAGATTGCCTCATGCGTAACACTAGTACTCAAAATGATAACTGATTACACAGATATTACTGTTATTAATATTAATATATATCAATAGGGTTTTATTAAGTTGTTCCAACTTCTTCATGGAAGAAACACTGTGACAGTTAATCTTGGCTTTTGCAAAGACATTTAACACATAAATTTTGTTCACAGACTCTGTCGGTCTAGAAGTTAACAAAAATATAACCAAAATATTAAAATATCCAATTTAGAAACACTTGATTATATAAGGAAGTTGTCTTAAATTCACAGTATGGAATTTCTGCTGCTTGAGGTCTCTCAATCAAAACAGTAAAAACAAATACCCATGACCTCTATTTAACTAGGAAGTCACACTGTGATTAAAACCTAATGTAATGACTGAGTTGGGAAGGGTCAAATTGTGGCTTCAAGCACATAACAAGACAGCAACATCCAACGGCATTAGCAACACTAACTAGATCAGAATTTGTTGTTTTATTACCTCGAATAAAATTCAGGTTATATCTAGGCTAAGACATAACTGGAAATGTTACATATTCTGCTGTTACATATTCTGCATATTCTGCTTCTCTCACGTTTGTGAACTGTTTTTCTTTTTTTCTTTGCATTATATGTGTTTGCAGTGAGGCAGACAGAATGCATGTGTTTTTAAGAAAGTACAATAACAAAGTTATAGAGACATTTACTCCAAAGATAGTACCCTTTGAGACAAACCTGTTACTTGACGTGAGGAGACAAGACAGTCACTCACAGTCACTTTGATATGCCATTAAGATGGTTGAACAAAAAGTCTAGGCTGCGCATTCTGTCTTAACTAAGCACCAAGCAAGGGGTTGTGCACCTAATGATTTCTTTTACATCATTTT
>JAPZDV010000010.1:10695541-10743855 GCA_029814665.1 Acanthurus lineatus
TACATCATATTATATAGAAACTCTTTGTGATAACTGTTAAATGAGATTTCAGTCTAAAATGTTTCTTCTTTATGCAGAGCAGATGTGCTCAGATGTGGCAGTTTTACAGGAAACTTAAAAGCTACTGGCAAATCTAAATTCCCAATAAATATATGTCCTAAGAAATAACTTGTTTAGTCTTGCTTTATATTTGAGTATCCTTCAGTGTTTGCACCCTCTTTTTAAATGGATCACTTGAGTTAACAGCAATAATCGTGCTTCCTCCAAATCAGACTTAGGAAATGTCAATCATGTTTTCTCTCAGCCTCTCTCTGACTTGGTTTGGTTTCTTTCTTCCTATCAGCTCCTAATAGGCTCTAGAGCAGCCGGGTACAGCTACCTCTGTCAGCCTGTCAACTACTCCAATGATGTCAATGAAGTCAGGGTAAGTCCTTTAAAAACACACATCCCACACTGGAGCATAGATTTACACACACACAGACACCTCTGTGCACAGTTACCAAACCTTGCATTTTGTTTTGTTTGGGTGGTTCGGTTAAAGAAGGAACAAGAAAATATAAAGGTCGGATCTCTAATGATATCAGAGAAACAGGGTGTGGCCTGCACTCAGATAGGCGGGAGTAATCGGTCTCACCATCGGACTCTCCACCCCTGTCTCCACCTTACGGCCTTCCTCTTTTGTGATGGCAGGATGCCACAGAACCATGGCTTAGAGAGAAACTGTGTGTACTATGTGCATGTGTGTGTTGCAATTAGAATGAAGAGTTTAATAGGAGAACACAACTGGGTGATTTTGACTTGTTGCTTAAGAGGAATGGGATGTCTGAAAGCAAACAAGACTGGAATATGTTGTCACTGTCTGGCAAAAACCTTGAATCTCCACATATGGTCCAATTATTCTTGTGTAAGATGAATCAATGCTGTTGGCCTCCCGATATGTCTGTTTTGTACGTCTAACCCAAGAGTGACAATACTTGGTTTCTAAATCCCTTGGTATTAAATTATGATAATTAAACACTTAATTTCTCCTAGAGGATCAATTAAGTGCTGTTTATCCTGTTCCATCTTGTTTTGTGTGATATTTTTATGATTGAATTATAGATTACAGGCGTAAATTCACGATCACACTGAAAAACAGCTCTACGAATGAGGTCAATACGCTGGATATTGAACAATTATTATTAATACGTTGCATCTGAGTGACCAAGTGTTATTTATTGTTTTTCTTATTTGTTATTTATTTTATTATATATTTATACGATTAGTTCAGCAACATAATCTTAGTGAACATGACTACTATGATTTTTTACGAGTAGATTAAATCCCTCTTAATAAAAAGCTGACATTAGGCATTAAACATGACTTCAGTGTCACCAACACTAAGCTTTCCACCACGCTGTACTAATCACACATTATAACTTGAGAAGTATACAAGCAGAAAAGCTTGAGTTTGAAGTTTGAAGTTTCTGAAGACATGTAAAGGTTCAAAGCCACAAGTAGGATATTTATCAATGCATTCTTTCACAAAATATGAAAGTCTCTTAAGCTGGTGTGAAGCACAGACCATATTTCAGGCATTTAAACAAAAGCCCTATTCAATAAAATCCCTGCCATTATGACAAGGGAACCAGAAGTTCAAAAGATTTTCACTCATTTTCCTGCCACTTTTTATGATTGTGCTTTAAGTTTGATTCTACCTATACTTGATTGGGGTTAGATTTTTTTTTTTATTATACATTGTTCACAAATGTAATCATAAAAAACTAATGTTAGAAGTCTAAAAAGGCTTATTAACTAGAACCCTGAGTGACTGTGATGACTTGAAGTTTCTACTGCACATTGTATTCATGATTTGAAGCTGTTCTGTATTAAAGATCCTATCTCACGCAGAGTTAAGTAGTTTCTAAGTCAGCCACAGTCAGCTGCAATAATTCCCTCCACCCTGTTTTATGATTTTTAGATAGCATCCGCTCTCTGGTGGTACTACATTTCCAAAGGAGTGGAGTTCCTGGACACAGTCTTTTTCATCCTGAGGAAGAAGTTCAACCAGGTCAGCTTCCTGCATGTGTATCATCACTGCACCATGTTCATCCTCTGGTGGATTGGCATCAAATGGGTCCCCGGAGGACAATGTGAGTGAAAGGATCCTCATTTTTCAATGATATCTAGCTTACAAATTCATAAGTTTGATCTTGTCTTTCTGCTCAGCTAGCCATTTATGAATAACACAACCACCCTTATCTATGATACAGATTGAACCCCTTTGTTTTTTCGCAGCATTTTTTGGTGCAACCATCAACTCTTCCATCCATGTGCTCATGTACGGTTACTATGGTCTGGCAGCCTTGGGACCTCAGATGCAGAAGTACCTCTGGTGGAAGAAATACCTCACCATTATTCAGATGGTGGGTGTTGCTTTAAGGCTGTATTTTTGTGTGCTCTTTGGGTGTTGTAAAGAATTAAAAGAGATTTGTTTTTGCCTGTTATTATTCCAGATCAAAGCATGTCTCTTTGAAAAGCAAAACATATTTGTACAGTTGTTAAAACATTTGATGAAATAACCTCCTTAGAAAAACAGTTTTATTAGCACTGATTAAACTAGTATGCTTGTTAAGTCTTAACAGTGCTGTTAGGTCATTGAAACAATTGGAAGTACTAAAAGCACCATGTACTTTTGACATGTTTTAAAGTCTGTTATTTCATTTTGCTTTAAGCAAACTATCTCAGTAACAATTTCTTAAAAAGGTTATTTCATGTAACACATTCTGCAAGTTTATTGCATTTCTACATGTGGTTTTTTTGGCTTAAATATTTTACTGTTATTTATTTTTTTAGATCCAGTTCCATGTGACAATCGGCCATGCTGGCCACTCCCTCTACACTGGCTGTCCCTTCCCCGCCTGGATGCAGTGGGCTCTGATCGCCTATGCTGTCACCTTCATCATCCTCTTCGCCAACTTCTACTACCACGCTTATCGTCGCAAACCATCCTCCTCTCAGAAGGGAGGCAAGCCTGTCGCAAACGGCACCTCCATGGTTACTAACGGCCACAGCAAGGTGGAGGAAGTGGAGGAGAATGGGAAGAAGCAGAAGAAAGGAAGAGCGAAGAGAGAGTAACGAGGGAAGAGGGCTTGCTTGGCGATGAACAGAAAAAAGGACAGTTGTGTTAAGAGCCAGAGGAGGAGGAGGAAGGGGAGGGAAAGTTCAAACCAGACTGGCTCCATCATCCCTGCAAATGATGTAGAAGGATCTGATACGTGACCAACTTGGAAAGGTGAAAGAGTAGCAATGTGTGTGTTTGTGGATGTGTCTGTAAGAGTTTCTGGATTTGAGAGGAAGAGAGGGGGGTTGTCTCCATAACAGGTTTTATTATTTTTGTCAAGAAAAGCAAAACGCTCATCACATAGGCACCGCGCTCTTCCGTCAAAACTGTGTTTTGGACCGTGATAGGACCATAATATTAAAGGACCGACAAACTGCTCAGCATCCACTAACTTATCAACCAAAATTCACCTCCAACTTTTGTACTCTGGATTCCAGTATTGTTTTAACTGAAAGCTTATCTAGTCTTGAATATGCTAATTTATTTTCTAGTGCTCTGAAAGAGTTTTAATGAATTTAACTTTTACCAACGAAAAGAAAATGCAGAAGTTTATACCAAAGGTTTTTGTTTTCTTGGTTCAGGGGGGTGGGTTTTTGTTTACGAATATCTAGAGTTGTGCAAAATTAGCAAACAAAGAAACACAAAGCGATGTTCTTATGACTGCCATCTTCTCTATGACACTACTTTTTATTCATCTACACATCTATCATTGAAATTTCTCTGACTCTGTCTCAAAACTGATGTAACTGTGCTGCATTTCCAGAATGACATTTTCTTTGTGTTCGTTGTGAATTAAAAAATATGGTTTAAAACATTTTGGGAGGGGACTGTAGTTTTTTTTAGTACTCATGCAATTTGCGGGTATCTTTGTTACAATATTTTTTTGTCCTCATGATTCATTTCTTTTTGCTGTGCGATGTAGCTCAGGTGCAAGAATAAGAGATTGAAATTCAGCTCATTAATGTCTCACTGCCATGTAGGACTGAAGGGAAACTCATCCTAAAAAGAGCTTTTTTTTAAGAAAACAACTGGTTATTTCATTGTCTTATCAAAACTAAAACGACACAGCTTCTGGCTGCACATATAACTGAAATAAAGACAATGTCAGCACCCCATAGTTTAAGTTTGTGTGTCTTTGTGTTAGTTCTGAGCATGTGTATGCAAGCCATGCATTTGCAAAATTAACTTTTAAAACAGCTACTTTAAGCAGTTTTGTACTCAACATACCAAACCAAGATGTCACCACTAATCTAGAGCAGAAGCCTTCCTTTCCCCCATCTTCCCATTTTCTCTCTCTCCTCATTCCACTACTTCCTTATCTCTCCCCTCCATCCCAGGATCTGCGGGATGGAAAGGGCTCTTGTAGGTGTGTAAGAGGCAGAGGAAGGCTGTGTCTTTGGCCTGTCCAGACAGATCTGCCCTAATCTTTGGGGTTAAATTGGCTTTAGCTTCAAAAGAGCTTATTTCCACGTCACTCCATGAGTTGCCCGGGAAAGCAGGTCACTCGAAGAGAAGCCTTTACTAATCTACCATCAGGTCACCACTGTAACTTAAATTCTGTTTGTTGGTTAACATTTGGTTTTGTTGTGGTATCTTCCTCGACTATACAAAATATACTTAAATGTGATGAAAGGCAGGGCAAAAGAGACCTGCATGTCCTGGCATAGGAAATTTCCAAATTCTTACATTTTTACAAGAAAACACGTAACACCAGTGCTTGGACTTTAATATTCTTGGAGGACTTAACTCCTTCCAGCTATCCACTTTATTTTTGCACACTCGTCATGCATGTCTTCATTAGCCTAAAGCAAAAACACTAAAACCCACTACTCCTCCAGCATGTTCACTAATGGCGTCTCTTAAATTATTCATCCCCAATCTTTCCTCTCATCATCCAATAGCCTCAGATCATAACTATTCTGCTATTCCTGACACTTCATGTTCAGCCACATTTTCCACATCCTCTAACATATTGTGCATGTACTACTTTGTGGTCTCTTAACTTCTCTGGAACCACTGCCTGTCTTCTTTGCAGCCATGGCATCAGGGTGGAGATGCAAGAAGGTCTAAGGGTGTAGATGTGAATGATAGACGCACTTGTCCTCCACGGGGACACAGAGGGATCTAAGCCAGGGACTAAGAGGATTGCAGCAGGGCCAAGGCTTTTCTATCAAAGGCATTTAGCGCAGGTCACAAGCATCCCTGCTGCTGCAGGAACGTGCACACATACCTGTATCCACACATATACCATGGACCTGTGGCCCAGATTTGTGGGCCAGATAAACTTCTGCCCACTGCAGATGGACTTTGATGAGGAAGTTTAACTTAATACATCCTGATGCAACAATCTCAGGAAAAGCTTTTTAAGTATAGAGAAAAATGAAACATTCATTAAAATGTTACTCCTCCCCTGCTTTTGATGATGGGCAATTTTACAAGCTTAGCGTTTCATTAGCTTACTGACAGCAAAGTGACCCACCCCGCTGTCTGAGAAAGCCAGTCTGTTGGAAGGTGAAAAAAGGTCAGTTTGCATGAGTTAAAACTCTGCAAACCTGACCCGTCACTTACTCATCTCATTAGCAATTATATGACTAAGGAGCTCATTCTAGCCTAACAGAGTTGAAGCGTTCAGCGTTGTACTGGCTCTCCGTCTGTGTGGCACAGATTGCTCTCAGAGCTTGTGCCACCTCAGATTTGTGTGTGCAGAGCGCCCTCTGCTGGGCCTGGGTTTAGCTTATTTGTGCGTCAGACGCGGATGAGATGGGGTGTAATAAACACTAAAAGTAATATTATTTGTCCATTAGATATTTTATGTATTAATTCATATTTGTCGATTTAAAAAAATAGTATTATTTTTAAAAATGTGATTGGTTCCAGGTTTTGATGTTAGATTTATTACTTGTAAATTTGTTCAAAATATAAGGCTGATAATAGACTAGGCCTATCAGAATTTCTTGTGCATTTCTTAGTAAATTTGCACTAAAAGGGCTATTCCACCAGTTTAGCATTGTTCTTGGAGGGATTTTTAAAAGAAAAGGCTGATATATCCCTTACTTTAGTCCCGAGCTCCAAAAACACTGGATCCTACAATTCCCAAAATGCAACTCTTGTTAGACTCTCTGCCCGATAAAAGCTTACAACTTTTGAGTGCAAGTCATCATCTTTGTAACAGGGGCCATGTTTTCAAAATATTAAATCCAAGCCGAAGTGTTGTAAGGGTTATTTTTCAGACAATAAGAGTAGTCCTGCAGTTTAAATTTTAAATTTGAGAAGCTGTAATAAACCCAAACATGTTGGGATCATCGTTTAAATGTTTATACTCACATTATAAACATTATTTTAACAAGAATAGGTCTATTTATTCATTGCCATGCCACTAAAACTACTCTGAATTTGAAAGGGAGAAAGGAAGGAGTGGGGTGCATAGCAAGAAGGTGGGGGTGACCCTACGCTTCCTGGTTTGACGTACATCCTGTCGTCATACGGTCAGTGCCCCTGCAGTGCCTGGTGGTTCCCCGTGTCAGCGACTCCCCACAGTGCCCTGCGGTAAGAATCCACCCTTTATATGGAGCTCTCTTCAGAAAAGTATTAAGTTTCGATTTTTTATAGACTTAAAGTTTATCGGTCGGTGGATGCTGCAGCCTCTGGGACGTGGCAGGACCTTTCTTGCAAAGTTAGGCTGAGGGTCAGGATGAGCAGATGAGAAAAGCGGCATCTAGTGTTGCAATGGAAGCATCTTAAACTTCATAGTTGTTTGAATGTTAATATAGGCCATAGCAAAAAGCGGACTAAGCTGTTTGAAAAATAGTTAAATACATGTTGAACTTTTGTGCAAACATTTTGCTTTTACTCAAGATAAACAACTATACATTTTAGGCAAAGTTGGGAGTTTGGTAGCAGAAAATGAAGCCTGCCGCCAGTGGCGCTGCAGATCCTCCATCATCGTCAACATCATCAGCAGACAATAGCGCATTGAGGAGGAGGAGGCAGTACCGGGCTCCCTCGCCGGCCAGAGCCCAGGAAGCAGCTACCAAGAGAGCCTCGAGACACCCAGGCAGGTCCAGGTCTCCTCTTCCTGCAGAAAGAAGCAGAAACATCCGGTTGACGGAGGGTTTGAGGTCCGCTGACGGTAGGGAGAGGGAGCTCGAGAGCCGCGGCGGGGCAGCTGTTCACCCGGATGGTGCTGAAGCTGATCAAGTCAGACCAAACAGGGCGGATGCTGTCGGAGAAGATCCGATAGATTTATCTCCATCGGCCCGTCGCTCCGCTTTGCGCCTGCCCTGCCTTAAAGGTGACCCCTCCCATCGTCTGTTGCCTGGCAAAGCTTCGTCTTCCTTTTCCGTGGAGGAGAAAGGGAAGAAACCCGGAGAAAAAGGTAGCCGAAGGGAAAGAGGCGGCACGACTGTGGGCTGCGGCGCGGGCCTCGGTTTGGGTTTGTGGAGAGGAGGATGCTTACAGGCTGAGCTGATCCAATTTCATCTGCAGAAGAGACTGAAAAGAGGCGCTGCGAAGATGCAAACCAAGGTAGATAACACGGGCACAGAGGAGGCGGCTCTTGGAGAGCCAGAGCCGGCTGCAGAGATGACAGAGGCGGGGTCCGTGACACAGCAGGACCAGGCCTATGAAGACGAGATGGAGAGACTGCTGGAGGAAAATGAAGACCTTAAGGTTTGACAAATCTTCGATTTTCATGTGTTGTAGTGTGCTGTTATCAGTTTGGAGTTCTTTGAGATAAAGTAGAAAAAATATGTCACCACATTCGAATTATATGGAATATTTGTTTATTCATACAAACACCACATAAAGTGAATGCTTGTTATCAAAACCTGTTGGCCCATTAAGTCAGACTGCTGAATCTCATATTGCAGTGTTTTACTATAAAATTAATTGACTTGTCTGTTGAATATCCTCTATGTCATCGCAGAACATAAAGCGAAGACCTATACTGAAAACACAATGGTCACAGATGACTAATTGGTTATTGATCACTCTAGTATTGATCTGCTTGGATCAATGATATCTTTTGATAAAATGAGGGGAAACCAGTGGAGTCAACAGCTGTGATATGCATGTTCTTATGTGCCATGTTCGCAGTTGCAGGGAATATCTGCAGCTTTAAAAGCACTTATTGAATTTGAATTCACAAAACTGTGTTTTTTGTATCATGTCTGAAGTTAAATGTATTTAGCTCCATCATTTAGCTCCACCATTTAGCTCCAAACATCCATCACTCAATCTGTGGAGTCAGAAGTCAGTTTTAAATCTATAAACAGTAGTATTGATGCTACTGTCCTTAATCCTAACTAGCTTATAAAAAATTACATATAAGTTTTATTGTGCACCCACCAGTGTGAAATTGAGGAGATGAGGACCGAGATGGACGAGATGCGTGACACGTTCTATGAAGAAGACACTTGTCAGCTGCAGGAGATGAGGCGTGAGCTCGAGAGGGCCAATAAGAACTGCCGGATCCTGCAGTATCGTCTGAGGAAGGCGGAGAGGAAGAGGCTGCGCTACGCCCAGACGGGAGAGATCGATGAGGAGCTGCTCAGGAGTCTGGAGCAGGACCTGAAGGTGCCAAGGGGAGGGGAAGATGCTTTGTCTGGGCGCAGTTTATAGGGCATTTGAGTGGTCTCTGTCCTAAGAACGTGTGTTTTCCAAAATGTATTTGCTCTCAGTTTATGTGAACACTTTGCATTGCCAAAGTGGTGGCATGGTTGTAGCTTTGACCCATGTTTATGGAGTTATTTGGTCTTGAAAGGGTATAACATGCAAAACAATTGTAAGATATTATTAAAAGTGTAGGTAAAACATGAACGTCCCAAATTCAAAGAGAAAATATGATCTTCACATGAACAAAATGATGCTTTTGCTCTCAAATAAAATCACACTATGACCACTGCAGGTAGCGAAGGATGTGTCTGTGAGGCTGCACCATGAGCTGGAAAAAGTGGAGGAGAAACGCACAAAGACAGAGGAGGAGAATGAAAAGCTTAGACAGAAACTTATAGAGGTGGAAGTGACCAAACAAGCCCTGCAGAATGAACTAGACAAAACCAAAGAGGTAAGTTAACACTTACATCTCTCTATATGACATCCCTTCATAAACAACAGAGAAGCTTGGCCAAAGAATTAGAAATGATACCCCAATCGCAGCCTAAAGATACTGTAAAGAGTCACATATCAGAGTGGAAATGGAACAAATACACCTGTCCACACATTCATGCTCACATGTTTATAAAAGGACTAAGCCATTTATTTTCAATTTACCGTCCTCCACCAGTCCCAGAAGAGAAGAGGAAGCAAGGACATCCAGAAGACAGACAGAAAATCAGCACAGACTCCTACAGAGGTGAGATGTCTTTACCATAAAGAAATCATCTTCTTTTTTCTTGCACAAACAATCTTGTTGCGTAAAGTGATGGGGAGGATCATCGAGGTCCTGTTCTATATTGTTTTTTTATTGTATCTGATCACAACTTTAACTTATTATCTTTCTCCCTTAGCAAATCTTATCAGATACAACATATAACATCACAGAGACTTATATGTTGATCCTGTAGGTTTAGCTCACATCCTCACATAATGTTCCTAAGTCAGACATTTTGCTTTTTTGCTCAGGCAACAGCAGGCCAAAATCCAATCACTGAAAGAAATGTTTCTTTAAATGAAAGCCGACAGTTTGCAAGGCTCCAGCAATTACTTTAGACTTAGCAGACCTCAGACATCCTCATGCTCCAGTGATAGAAGACATTTTAGATTTAAGAGACTGTAGTACAAAATCTTCTATTTAATCTGAAGTCTTTCCGTCTTTATGTCTTATCGCAGAGACCAACTTTGGATTAGTTTTTTTTTTAGCTTAAATCATGCCTACTATAGTACACTTTTAGTACAGTCTGTGTTGTTTCTTTGCTCCAGGAGGACAATGAGGATCTTAAGTGCCAGCTAGCTTTCATCCAAGAGGAAGCTGTGCTAATGAGAAAGAAGACAGCCAAGATTGACAAAGAGAAGGATCGTCTAGAGCAAGAGCTGCAGAAGTACCGCTCCTTCTATGGTGAACTGGACAGCACCCATCCTAAAGGAGAGGCCGGGGGTCCGCCCACCACCCGCGAGTCAGAACTGAAGCTACGGCTCCGCCTAGTGGAGGAAGAGGCCAACATACTTGGGAGGAAAATAGTTGAGTTGGAGGTAAGAGCACACAGTGTGACATGGGTCTATCATAGACTGTATAATCAACAGTGGGCGGGGCCACCATGATGTCAACCGTTTGTTTGTAGACTCCCAGTTAAAGCCTCTAGGTTGACATTGTGGCCGTTGCCTTCTCGGGAGGAACCACATTGTTAGCAATGAGTGTGTAATGCCAAGCAAACAGCTAGTGGCTGCTGTCAAAGTAGTCACGCCTTTGATGATGCATGACTATTAGTTTTAGTTTTAATATAAATTAAACACAGTTATTTAAAACATTCACCCCTTAACAGTTGTCATTATTGGGGAAATTAACTATTAAAATCAAAACAGTATTTTGTACCAGGCAGTAAACATGTTTATTTCTGCTATACTATGGGGCCTTTTAATTGGCGTCTTTGGTATTTCAATCACTTTTGTGACCAGCCTCAAGTGGCCATTTAAGGAACTGCAGTTTTTTGGCTTCCCTTTTCAGCACCAGAGCTGGCTGCCTGTGGTTTGTTAAAGAAAAAATTACCTGAGTGAGAGTCATGTAAGTATCAAGCATTTCTACTCCACAGGTTGAGAACCGTGGTCTGAGGGCCGAGCTTGACGACCTCCGTGGTGAGGGAGAGGGTGCTGGAAGCTCTGGGTGTGGAGCGATGGGCGGGTCGGGCTCAGGGCGAGGCCTTGGTGATGATCTGACAGAGCTAAGACAGCAGCTGCAGCTGGTAGAGGACGAGGCAGAGCTGCTGAGGAGGAACCTCGCTGATGCTGAAGAACAGAACAAGAGAGTGACTGGCGAGCTGAACAAGTTACGGTTTAAAGCCGGCACCCATGAGGGAGGCGCCAGGCATGGGGGTGGAGCAGGAGGGGCCGGTATTGATGGAGCAAAGGCAGAAGCCCTGCAGGAGGAATTAAAGGCGGCAAGGCTACAAATCAATGACCTAAGTGGCAAGGTACTACAAGCTGATTGATGATGTTGAAATCAATTTGATAATTTCCTTTTGGTTATTCCCTGTCAAAACATAAAATACTGTGAAATACTGGGTGTATGATCTCCACTTTATTACTACTACAGCAATTACATAAAAGTATCTTGTTATATTTCAAATGAAAATGTCGAATTTCTTGGGAATTTGATAAAGGGTTGGAAAACAAGCCTGAGAGTACAGTCATGCTAGCAGCTCTCTGAGGATGTAATTAGACAAACTTTTCCATAGAATCATGTTCCTAGCATAGTTAAGAAGTATCCTGTCATGTCTCATATTAAAATCTCTGCTCATGATGCCATTTTTGATAAAACTCTGATTACAAGATGTTACTACAGTACATCTGTTTGTCTTATTCAGGTAATGCAGCTGCAGTATGAGAACCGTGTGCTCCTGTCCAACATGCAACGCTATGACCTGGCCTCCCATCTCTCCCTGCGGCCCAGCCCACGAGACAGTGACGCAGAGAGTGATGCCGGTGGTGCGACAAGTGGTCGCCGTGAGAGTGATGAGGACTCTACCTCGTCTCGCCTTCTCCCACCCCACCGCAAACGCGAGGGCCCTGTAGGTGGAGAAAGCGACTCAGATGAAGTCAGGAACAATAATGGCAGCAGCCGTTGCCTGACGCCTACCCGGGGCCTCTACACCCCCACAGGGCCAGAGGGCGCTGCCTCCTCTGCCCTGGCCCGCTTCCTGCCTGGTGGCCGCTGCAGCCTGCGCGACAGACAGCAAATGATTGACATCCGTGTGGAAGCAGAGAGGCTCGTTCGGACCATTGACCGGCTCATTGCTGACACGGCCACCGTCATTTCAGAGGCGAGGGTCTACGTTTCAAACGGCGACCTGATGTTCGGGAGAGGAGGGGAGGAGGGTGGAGAGGATGATGGGAGTAGGATCAGGGAACATGAGCTGCTGTACCGCATTAATGCTCAGATGAAGGCTTTCCGAAAAGAACTGCAGTCCTTCATAGACAGACTGGAAGTGCCGAGGCTGGAGGATAGAGAGTCAGAGGAGCCGCTGTCGGTGAGATAAAGATTAAAAATAAATCTGAGTTTCATGGCAACATGGGAGATGTCTCAAAAAAAGTTTAATGCTGATTCTGTGTCCTCCTTTTTCTCACTTAATCCAACTTCTTTTTCTCATCTGTCATGGTTTGTCACTCCACTCTTCCTCCACCCAGATGTTCCAGCCTATCATTTTACTCATCCTCATACTTGTGTTATTCTCATCCCTCTCCTACGCCACCATCTTTAAACTAGTCTTTCTTTTTACTCTTTTCTTTGTCCTGTGATGTACGCCTCCCTTAATTCACATCATCCCTTCTTTGTTTTTTGCTCTTTTGATTTTTTTCCTCCCCGCATCCTTTGTTGCCAAGGTAACCAAAAGCACAGGAAAGACTAAGCACTTGCCAAGGCTGCAGTCACATTCAAGAAAGTGTGGCTAGATTCAACACTGGAGTCCACATTACCCATAACTCATCACTGTCAACATCTGTCCCCTCAAAAAGGTGAGTTACTTAAGGTGAGAGAAACAGGCTTGTGACCACTGACTGATACCAGCCAAGTACGGGACTGTTGTCATGTCAGTGTGTCACAAATCTGATGTTTGTAGAGCTGTAGAGCAACAACGACATCATCGTATCATCACAATGCATCACTTTGACTACAACCCAAAAAGGTTTTTTGTTAGAAACGCTTTTGGTGTTAGGGTTGATGTCCTGCAATACATTTAAACAGATTTAAGTTCAGGATGTGGGTCTGTCTGAACAAGTAACAGATTGTTTTGCTTATAGAAGTTAATTCTCCACTTAAGGAACAGTAGATGTGACAAGACAATTTCAACTTGTAGGGTCCATGAAGCACTTAAAGGACCTGTCTTAATGGAATATTTTGGGAAGGAGCTTTTGCTGCTGGGATACAGAGAGATACCAACTCTTGTCCACTGAAGGAGTCTTCAAGGTGCTGCTAGGCACATCTTGTTGTTTTTCAACAGTGCCAGGCTAGATGTTACCTGCTACCTTCTTTCATATGCTAAGCTGGCTAGCTAACTGCTGCTGGCTCTAGCCCCATGTAGCACAGGTTAAGGTGGTGTTGATCTTGGCACCAAACACTTGGCAAAACTGTAAAAAACTTATTTCCCCGATTCAATACAATAGGAAAATTCATATAGACCAACTCCCATGGCTAATGAGGCTCATGCATGTGGCTGAAAGTCCTGAAAAGCTTCTCAGTTCATCAGAGGTAATAGTAACATAGGGTTATTTAAGAGGTAATAGAGGTAATACAGGGTTTAGCACTGCTTACATTGAGTTCTGAGGTCATAAGACTGTGAGGAAAGACATCCAAATGAACAGTGCATGTTACTTTATGTTCTGGTTTAATTTTGTTACTAACTATATTTGCTCGTGTAGCAGGTTATATTAACAGCACCTCCTCTCTGTTTTTCAGAACCATACTTGCTGTGCAGACCTGCTGTTGTTGCCTCAAGGTAAAGTAAGGATAAAGATGTTTTCATCCCTCTCTTTAACCTCTGACAGATTTGTCCTTTATTGGGAAACACAACAGGTGGAGGAATAATAGTCATCATTTGCAAACTGGAAGGAATTTTGATGATCTCACTGAGTGCCAAATGTCAGATCTTGTGTGGTGGGAGCCCCAAAACTCCCAACAGGACCCCTGATTAGAGGCAGACATGGTAATTGATGGTGTAGCAGATGAACAGTATCAACTGTCTTTTGACGTCACTGCAGCAGGATGACTCAAGAACACAGTCACAGTTTCTGATTACTGCAGGATATTTTTGTGACATTTCACACATTTTGCTCCTTTTTTTAACATAATTTCTGACATATAGTATCTAAAGCCTGTGCTATTTGTATTAGAATTGTATAAAGTATTCCAGAAAGTGTAAAAAAGAAAATAATTAATGTTGGGGCCATGTGAAGTTTGATGACATTGAAAGTCTTTGTGAAAATAAAAAAAAAAAATACGACTGAAATCTACCAAACATCCTAGGCATCCAGCATGACTATTTTCAATAAAGATATTATTGACTGTGACACATTGTTACTCACTGTGTCTCCCCCACAACGCCCATTTGGCGTCCCTTGGAAAAATGATTTGCGGTAGCGCATGGTCACAAGGCAAAGTCTGCCCGAGCATCCTAAAGCAGAGTAGCAACAGAGAAGCCGATTGGCTGAGAGGTCGCAGCAGCTGAAATAGCTATGTAAACACTTTCCCTCTCTCCGTGAGCCCTAGTTATGCCGGTGACGACAGTTGTCCCATCGAGACTTCAAATGCTGGAATAAATTTGACATTATGATATTTGATCTCGGCTCCGATGGCGCGTTCACGTAAACACTGAGGAGCGGTATAAAGGCCGGGCGCTTCGGCTTGAACAGAGGATGTTTACCCTTTGACTCAACGCTCCGGGCTTAACCCCCGACACAGAGGCGTGAGCAGAAGAAGGTGTCCCTTTAAATCCAGCCCGCCGGGTTTTACGTAACACAGAGGAGGAAAAAGCGGAGGGGACGCGCAGCAGAGAGGGGACTTGACAATTTGGCGAGGAGAGGAGTGAATCTGTTGGAGAGACCGAGGCGCACGGCGCGCAAGGAGCTAGAGCAGGCTGAGGATTTTTACTGGAGGGCAGGGAGAAGTTGTGTGTTTGAGCAAGGTAAGGAAGCATTTTGTCCGAGGTGTAAGTGTCATTTAAAAGAGAGAATTTAATACTAATTGTATAGGCATAAAATATTAAAATTTAAATAGCATGAATGGCAAAATTTAAATTTCAAGTGATGTTAAGTCATTTGATGTTTTTTTTTTTACTTAATTTTCCTTGATTTTGCTTTTCCCTATTTATTTTGCTTTTAGAGTTTCAAAATGCTGCTTTTTTGATTCACTTTTATCTCTGACATACATTCACTTTCTGTCTCCCTCTCCCATGGGCTCAGGCCAGGCAGCCAGTTTACTATGCATAGTTACAGGCTTATTAATATCTGTACTCTTACATCATAGGTGGGAGGGAGGTGGCTGGTACATTCAGACACTTTTGAACAGGATACTTGTCATATTTAATGATGGCAACAACAACAAACCCTGGTTAATTTTGTTTACCTGATAGGAGCTGGTACTCCCAGTGGGACACAATAAGTGTACTGAGGCAGGCTGGAGGTCAAAGTGACCAGGACCAAAAGTAGTTGCGGTGTTGTCATGCTATACTCTTGTCCACACGTGCTGCATTAGTAGACTTACATGCCTGTGAATTTTGGACAAGAATGCAAAAGGAGAGGGCTGTAAATATCTGACCTTTGTGATGGCACAAAGTGTCCAACATAACAAGATAATGAAGTAACAGAGTCAAGAAAAAAAACCCCAGTAATAATATGATATTGCCATTAATTCTGTCTTTTATTAGGAAACAAATTGTGCAGCACTGAAGGGAAAAAGAGTGTCAAAAATGTTTGACCTATATGTTTGTCTTTATAGTGTTTCCAGGCCATCGATCCTTCTGTCCCTCTCTGGCATTCCTGTGGTGACCTCTGACAGGAAAGAGGAGAAAGGGGAAATTGCCGTTTAAAAAGGCCTCCCAGCATTGAACCGCCTGCGTCATGGCAGCCATTGATCTGGAGCGTGGGTTGGAGCACAGCGGCCGGGTCTGGGGTAAAGAGAGGCCAGAGCTGATGGACAACTTTGACTCAGAGATGCAGGAGTGGGAGGACCAGCTGCAGGACATCCAGAGAAAAATTGAAGAGGTAAGATTTCAGAAAAATAGTGAGACTGAACAGAGATAATAATGAACATGATCACAAGCTGCAACCTGCCCTGAAATATCTGAAAATGCACATGGCATTGGAATGACTTTAAAGACAGTAGCTAGGATACGGACAGTTTGGGTTAGTGAATGGTTATATCACTAATACTGTGTAAAAACAGGATTTAAGGAGAAAATAGTGTTTTAAGCGTGGCTCAAGAGGGAGATATTCAGGGTTTTACAAGAAAGATGAAGAAGTTCAGCTGCTCAGAACCAGATTTCTCAAATAGTTTGGTTTAACAATTATTCAAATGTGGTTGCAGTAGACCCAGACATAATTCAACAGTCACTCAAATTTGATACTGGAATGTGTGAACATGTTAATGATTTCGTTTGCTCGTTATAAAGTGCTTCTCTAATCCCAAGGGTGTGTGTTAATTGGTGTAAGATGTGTGTGCATCTTGCACATGTATATGTGTGTGTGTGTGTGTGTGTGTGTGTGTTTGTGCTTGGGCTCCATAATAAACTGTTGGCAGTACATCGACTGACTCAACCTCACTGCCTTGTTGGAGCAATAATACAGACAAATGTTAACAAGCTAATTGGGGTGTGATGTACTGACTGATGTGCTGAACACTTTCTCTCTTTCTCTCTCTCTCTCTCTCTCTCTCTCTCTCTCTCTCTCTTTCTGCTAACCCCTCAACACACACACATAAACACACAGTGTGTGAAAGTGGATACTAAAGGATGTACTAAAGGTTGCAATGAGAAACACATGGTCGTTGGAATAACATGTGCGAATCATAAATATAGGTTCGGTTGTGCAATGATTTTGCGATAATTATAACTTGGTTGTTGTGTAAACACAGTTTCTAGTGTCGAACTGTTTTGCATATTGTTGCGTACAAAATGTCAATCTAGCTTTTTGGGTTCAGATATTGGAAGAATACACTGAATTAACCGGAGATCTTTTGTTTGCATTTTTCAGTTGTACAATGAAGTTCAGGCCCGCAGAGGAGCAAACGACATCGCCACTGACACCCAGAAAAATGGTGGCGAGTTGGGTTGTAGTCAAGGGCACCATGGTAATGGTCTTTTTGTGCCAGCACATCACAGCAAGAATCACTCTGGAGCTGTAGCTGTGCCGCATCACTATAGTAACGGCTGTAACTATAGTCCCAGTGGGTACAGCTACCCAGTGAGTCATCAGAATGGCTACGGTTACTGCCACACCAATGGAGTTGCAGAGATTGGAGACTTACTGCAGGATTATTTGGGGCAGGGGAAGCAAATGAGCCGGAAGAACAACGGAGCTCGCCACGTGGTAAATAAAGCCAGTTTTTTTTTATAAATTTTCTTCCTTATGCATCATTACTTTGGTGTCTGCACATCTGAGGAAACCAGACAGGTGGATATGATATGAGTGAAGTCTGGGGTTCAGACAGGAACATATTGATTTCAGTTAGCTGGTTCCTTCAAGTCTGCTTACACACAAATAAACAGATAGGATTTGATTTCACATCATGTCACTTTGGACTGTCCAAACTCTTGCATCACCCTGACAAAGCAATCAAGAAGTAAGTGAAGATGTTAAACTGTTTCCTGGTCCACCTTACATGCACTTAAAAGACTGAAGTACAGTATGTCAGAATAGTTACAGCAGTGCTATATTGAGTAATGATGAAGGGTCAGCTGAGGTCCAGTTTAGACAGGGTACATTAAAAAGAAGCTCGTCAGTGATCCTGAAGTAGCACACTTTAATTTAAAGCTTTTAAAACAGTGTGGTTTATTGGATGTTTTTTGAATATATTTTATCCAATCTCTCTCAGCGCTTCAGTGACACAATCAATGTGAGTCCAGACATCCCTGCGTACCAGAATGAGATCAGAGGGAGTTTTGGAAATGAAAGGTAAGTGAATTTGCACTGGATTCGATAGTATTTCCTAGAACAATGATGTGAGGTGAAGACCTGTTAATTTTACTTTTGTTCAATTTGTTTGTTTCAGGCACGAGCAGTTTTTTGGCAGTTTTGAGGAAACTGAAAACAGGAAGAACCAAGTGTCTCACATGAGAAACTCCCCCCACAGAGAGAGTTCCCCTAGCAAAGAAAACACAGGTGCCAAGCCCCCTCTTGGACAAAGGGATTCTCCTGTTGTACAACCACGATCACAGCACCCAATCACAACAGCTGAATCTCCTGCTCTGGACAGGAAGTCTTACGGTCCTGGTGTCCTGGGAGACAGGAAATGCGGCAGCCCATCTGTTCTCAGGAAGTTTGGAGCCATGCTTCAGGAAAATGAGGGCAAAATGCTCACTGAATCAGGGGTGGTGACCCATCAGGGTCTGGCCCCAGAGCCAAAGTGCCCCACCCCTGGCTGTCAGCGTAGAGTTCTGGGAGCCACTGCAGTCGCCGGCAGGGCGCCCATGCGCGTGCCTACCCAGAAATGCCAAGTACATTCTGACGTGCTGACAGCAGATATAGAGCCAGGCCAAGACTGGGGGTTAGTATCAGACTCTGGTAGGCAGAATCACAGAGATCACAGAGGAGGCTACAGTGGTACTAAAGGGTCCCAGCGGAGTCCTCAACAGTCCCAGAGGAGATCACAAGTGACGGGAAGCCCTAAGATCAGACCTAGGGCTAACAGTGGGACAGACAGAGA
Source organism: Acanthurus lineatus (assembly GCA_029814665.1). Taxonomy (NCBI): domain Eukaryota; kingdom Metazoa; phylum Chordata; class Actinopteri; order Acanthuriformes; family Acanthuridae; genus Acanthurus; species Acanthurus lineatus. Next base: position 10,714,210 of record JAPZDV010000010.1, read on the forward strand.
CGGAGGATTGGCTCCAGGGGAGAGAGCTAGGAAGCCCGCACCCCAACATGCAGAGCCCAAAGTGGACTACAGGGTCATAAGTGCTTCTTCTGGAGCTCGTAGGATCCAGAGAGGAGGGTTAGTGGGACAAGAGTCACCAGGTTCTGGCCAGATGAGGGACGAAGACCTCATTGAGCTGCTAGACATGCTTGAGATCCAACATGAGTACAGTTCCAGTCCCAGAACAGCACACAGAGCTTACAGACAAGATCCACAGCAGGTAGGTTTTCTTCTGTGTCCTTTCCTCATGAAGTTCAGCTTCAGCATCAGTTCTACAAAAGCAACCAATGAAATGCAAGCTATTACTGTACAAGCTGACATGCTCTCTGTTAATGTGTCTGTTCATGTAAACCAAGTGGAGTTGCCTCCCTCAAAACCTAACGGTAGCTTCTCTCGTCCTGCGCGACCAGCAAACCAGCGACCTCCCTCTAGGTGGGCAAGCCGCACCCCCACAGCCAGGATCAGCGCCCCATCAGGCCCAATGTACCGTTCCCAGAGCCCACTTGCCCGCCCCCCAAGCCCCATGACCAGAACCCCAAGTCCCGCCCTGAAGCATCGGCCTGTCATTTCCTATTCTCTTCAGACTGAGACTGTCATTATGTGATAGATTTCCATTTCAGTGAAGCTTGTTCCCTTCCTCCAGGAAAACCCACTCTCCATGTAAATACCAAGGACCTTTTTCTGTTAAACAAAATCGCTTAAGGGTTGCAAAGAAGTGCTTAGCTTGATCTCAGTGCCGTGTTCAAGATAAAACACATCCACAACATTCTCCAGTGTTGCTGTGGCTTTTTGCTTCTGTGCTGAACATTTGCCAACACATTTACATATTGCTTTGTTGCAGTTCCCCCCTTATCCATTTCCCCCCCTTTTTTTGTAATGATTTTCAAGTGTTTTCTCTATAATGAGATTTTGCATGCAGCCCTAGTTTAAGGGGGCATGCCCATGTGTTTAATCCTCATGGTTGCCATGTTGAATCAAATTCAACTTGGCCACCAGTGGGAGTAGATTAAGTCGCAACTGCGCTCCCAGCAGCAATCTGCTGTCAACAACTGTGTGTTTTACTGTATCAAACTGTCAAAGTAATATATTTAAGATGTTGAAATAACAGCTGTGACAAAAAACAATGATATGCCTTTAATGTATTTTTTTTTCTTGGTAATAAATATGACAGTGCTTTGACATAAAGACTCTGTCTCTCTCTGTTGCAGCATTGCTTTGTATTGTTCATTAATGGCGGCTCATATTGCAGAGTGTCGATGATTTACTGCATCTTAAGCCCGTGGGTATCTGATTGCAGCAGCTCCCTGCATGCCAGTTCAAAAGCAGCTCAAGTAGTAATGACTGCTGTTGCAAATGAGCTAACCGTCCACTAATTTTACAACATAAACTAGTTTAAACAAAGCTGAGGAACTGCATGATGAAATTCGATTTTCATCTGAACAGGGAATTTTAAGGCTCATGTGACAGTGCTTATTCTATTCCATTTTTAAAACCATTTGTCACTGAATATGCTGTAAAGAACACTAATGCTGCAAAAGAGCTGCTACTATCATTGCTAGGGTATCCAGTGTGCAGCACGCAGTGGCTCTGTGGCAGCAGGGATCACCTTTCATTCTCTATGTTTCTCGCCTCATAATCAACATCAACAACCTCTGGATTCCTTGACACCTTCTGCTCCGTGGAAGGTGAGGAAACACGCTCTCAGTTTCACACATACACGCACGAACGACTAAACCTAAGTTATACAAGCACACACATTTTGCAGTTTTCTCACCAAGTGAACATTTATGTTTTTTGAACAAATGAGCACATGCCCTGCCATACATTCACACACCACTTTGTGCTTGCAGAGGCAGCCAAAGTGTGAAATGTCGTGTAAAGGCTGGGTGGGTGTACGGAAGTGTTTTGGCCCCATGATGCCTCAGCCCTGTCACCCAACCTCTTGGTGCTATGTGGCACCTCACACGGAAATAGCAAGCGTGACGTGTGTTTTGGTGCCAGAAATCTTAGCCTGCTGTCTTTGGGGGTATAAATAAAGAGTGGGAGGGGGGCGTTGGTCCCTCCTTCTGTCTCCCTAACTCTTTCTTTCATCCTGCCTGTCACTATTTCTGCCTTCCATCAAACATGATTTCTAATAAATGTTGACAAATTTGGGATTGAGTTTGCTCCTTAAAGAATAGAGCTTTGTCCTCTTATCACCTCAGTTTTCCACACTATCGTCAGTTAAATTTTTTTTATTCATTTATATTTATACTCTTTTAATCCCAAGACTGTACCTTTCCCCTGTCTGCTTCCCTGTGTCAACTTTTTTTGTCCTCTCTCCTCTTGCCTCTTCCTGTCTCTATTCTCAGTTTGTATGTGTTTAAATAAGAGACTATCTTACAGGTTGGCACCTACTTGGGCTGCATGAGGGTATTTTAACAAGGCGTCCTGTTGGCCATCCCTCCTCTGTCCTCATCAGGACCCTTGCTAACTCTTGGCAAGCTGCTGCCTGCATGATCTAACAGCTCAACAGGAGATTTGCAGCGTATTCTACAAAAGATACATTATTTGGTGTATTTTTTTCTTCCCTGACTGAGGACGCTCTCTACAGACAGACACAGCATAGCAGAGCTTGGCACAGCATGTTCTCCGCTGGTCAGTCTATTCATTAGAGCAGAGTCAGACTGATGACAGAGAAAAGGAACAAAAGAACAGACAGCTGAATTGTAGCCATGGTTTCCCTGACGTCAGCACACAAAGTTATCACACCCACTCCGGCCCCTGGAGGAGGCAACGCCCATCAAAAATGAGTTTTGCATCACAGCAATAAAGACCTCTGGAGTTATCTCTATTGGGTTACACAACTTTTTACAACATGTTGTCATGTGCGAGTGCTCCATCTGTAAAGGAATCCTGTTCAAACACACAAATGCACATTAATGAAGATATATATGACTGTGTAAGCAAGTCAAGCAAGCAGCATCTGTTCCCATGGCTTTGATCATAGTAAGGATGCTGAATCACTACAGTGTTTTTGTGTGTCCTCTGATGACACCAAAGACATAAACCAATAGTAAATGAGGTGTGGTCTAATGTCCCCTCTTTAAAAACAGTTACAACCAGTCAGAAGAAGCCATATTATAGTATCCAAGTGTCTTGTAGTTAATACAATATTAGCTGCCTGTAGGTACAGGTATTGTTCGCAAGTACACATTTGGGGATTCATTTCATTAATAGGCCCTTTTCACATCAGATATATTAACAAGCAATAGCAGAATAAGCACAGGTATGATTGATAAACTAAGAAGTAGGTTGGCTGACAGGGACACTTAATATGTCAAAAGTTTTGACATCGCACACTTTTGGGGTAAATTCATAGATTTCAGACAATGGCTAAGATTGCACTGAGCTAACAGACACACTTATTCCTGTTGCACATGCACCAACCTTTAGCATGAAATCTGTTGCAAAAACGCTGATGAAATGTTCACTGATTAACTTTTACATACATAACTTTAATATATAATATTTTGGTACATTCTTTTTATGGAGTTAACCTTAAATTCAAACTCAGACAAATTTAAAGAACATTCTCAGTTATCAACATTTCCAAAATATGATACATAGGGCTGTCATGACTATCAGGTTGTCTTTATGACACAATTATTGTGTCATAAAGAATTTGTGATGACGGTAAAATACTATAATTCGAATTTAATCATTCTTTGATTGTGTTTGTAGTATGTTTTGTCTTTATTTTAGCAAATAACGCTAAAATGCGAGTGTAGGGAGGTGGGGAAAGAGTTCGTAAACAATAACTGTACGAAAAGAATAATTACTCTTAATGAATATCTGTTTCATGGCAACTAGTATTAAAGTGCAATACTGTCATATACTGTGACAGAGCAAGTCAAAAAGAATAGAAATTATTCAAAAGGCGATTGCTATGTATACAATATCGTATGTTTATTATTACCACCATATCAATTTTTGATTTTTAAACATCAGTTACCATCAATATAAATTGCCATCAGTATCATTGTGATAGAACATACAGGCCATAGCTGAGCTTATCTCTGACTATTTTCTTGTGAGGTCAGGCTGTCTTCACAGGTTACTAGCCTTTAGGCTCAATACATCTTCCATACATGTCGATTATGAGCGTCACATCTGTCTGAATCGGCCCCCAGTGGCTGACATAATGTCTTCTTGGTTGTAAGAGGCACGTGTGAATCTCACGTTCCTTCCTGCCTCTTCTCGCCCTCATCCACCTGTCCCCTGTCCTGTGCCCTCTGCCCCTGAGCTGCAACTCTGTCCTGACAAGCTTCTCATTCATTGGAGCTGCACTCGGGGGTCCACACTGAAATCCTCAGCATGTGTCAGTTGCTACTGCGACGGACTCAAAATAGATGGTTAACTGCCACATGTATGTGTGTGTCGCACAAAAATGTGAACTGGAGAGTGACAGGACCACCCTGTTCCAGAGGTTAAACATGAAGGGGACTAGACGACCCGAAACCGAGCTGTTTTACAGCTGTTTTAAAGGGTCCCCCGGTTCATCTCTGTGGATTATTTAAAATGTTTTCTCTTGTTAAAATTTAACAGGTCCAGAGGCGTTTGCATGTTTCAAACAGCATGGATGTTAGTGTACTTTCAAGTTCTACAGTGTTTGCATTTTTCTTTGACTCTTTAAGGATCTTCCGTCACTGGCATCCACCTGCACCGGACATGAGTGCACAGTTTCACAAACAAGCTAAGGAGCTGGGCACCTGTTTTGCAGCCTTGCCAGGATTATTTGGTGTTGAACGTTCTTTCAAAGGAAGAACAAAGGACAAAACTTTACCACAGACCTGTCAACAAAGAATTTAGGGTATCTTAGGCAGAGGTGGTACTCCTTGTTAACAACACATTAGATTTTAAATATATTAAAGGGGTTTCGGGGCTTTTGTCCCTTGAAAGCTTGTATCAGTATGCAAAGCATGGATTTCTCTCAAGGGGTGTTGATGGCTGAAATTATGAATGTAGGGCTCAACCCTGTTAGATCATAGTTGTAGGCCACTTTTAACTCCAACACTTCTACACTTCCATTTTCACCAAGTTTATCTACGAAGTACAAAACGTCCCTTCTGTTGGACTGCAGTGAATGTCACAATCCTGCTCACTTTATCTTCGTCCCCATGTCCAAACTGTCAGTGTGTCTGTGTCCGTCCATTGAAATTCATCTCAAATGCCTGCTGATGAGTGTAGCAGTGCGAGAGGTGGGACCATCAGACCATCAAGGACAGCTGGGAGGACCCTAAAGGGTTCTTGAGAATTTCAGACCTCTCCATTAAAATAGAATGGGGCCCAAATATCTCCACTTTGAAAGACAAGCCATGAGGCTCGCCTTTCAAAACAAGAGCGGAGTGCTCTCGTGGGATTAGCTGGTGTTGCCCGGCAGAGGTGACCATGGTGGTCTATTTATCGTGTGACAAATGACCAATTTTAATTTGGTTTCAGTGTATCGGTCAGCTGGGAGCAACTACATGACCTGCTGTCTGGCCTCTGTCCCACACCAACATGTTCACCACACCTCAAAGATCTGTGGCTGCTCTACCAATAGCTCAGAGCTAATTTCAGTATGCTAACACTTGGCAATGTTAGCATGCTGTAGTTTAGCAGGTATAGGGCTAATGTTTGCCATTTTAATCAATTTTGTTAGCATGATAAATTTGGTAACTACATACATGGTGTTGCTGGTACTGATGTAAATGTCTTCAGTTTGACATGTCATTGGTCATAAACTTTGTTAGATAAACTATAAATGTGGCTTGGTTATAGCCCCTATGGCGTCAGAGTCAGAGGATAATATCAAGAAATGCTGATTGCATCTAAAAGTTAAATAGAAGCTGGAGTCAGTAGTTTGCCTTCACTGTGGTGGGCTCAAGGAACAACAGACACAGATGTGTCTTTGCTCTGCGGGAGGGACCGACAGGCTGGAATGAGACCGTGAGCTTATGGAGACCACCTTCACAGTGTGGAAAAACTCTAGTGAAGAAGGTGGAAGGGGTTAACAAATGTTCTGAAATATTCAGTGGTGATGTGTCCAACCAAGGGCCTTTGTTCTGTTAACTATATTGATTTATCATGACAATAAGAATAATTATTATTCTATCAGACATCTACACTCCACTAAGTTGCTTATAATGTAAACTTAGTTTAAAAAATAATGTAGTCTGATATAAAATCTCTGCATTCAATATTGTATTATGAGACTACATTTCATCTTAAATTTTGGATACATATAGTCATACTTTTGCACAGTATGACAACAGAGAGGCCATTAAGTCACGGCACCTGAACAAGAAAGAGTTTCAGCAAGTAACTCCCTGCCCACAATTTGTTGCTTATACACTTAAAGTCATGTAATACAAACAAGATATAATGTGTAAATTACCAAAATATAAAGATGCTAGTAGGTAGACTTTTTTTTTTAAACTTACTTTTACTTTTTTACTTTATCAACACAGTAATGAGAGTGGTAGTGATCTTCTCATCGAACTTTTTGCAAACAAGTGTTCTTTTCTAGAATGTGGTACTGTAAGCAGAGCTCCTCAGGAAAGCAGAGCAGGAGGTTGTTAAAAAACTTTTACAGTAGGTAAAAGGTGAGAATTGCACACAGGTCTGGCCTGCAGTGTACACTGTAAGCATATTACACATATAGTTGTGTGACAACAGAAGCCAATAGTCACATTTACTGTAGTTTGGCATAAGCAGAATGATGATGATTCCAACTTGCCTGATGTCAAAAGTAGGTCTACAACCTTTTATTTATGTTGTTGTGGGATCTTTACTGGTAGGTGTTGGATTTCTGTCGCACCCTTAATGTTGTATGATGGGGTGCATTCAAGTATGGCCTCCTTGTATAACATGATCTCTGAGGATGATACAGATAACATGACAATAAACTTAAGCATGGCCTCCAAATCTCAACAAAAGACAGTTTTTCAATGTACCACTGGAAATCTAACAATAACAGGCCGCTGTGTGCTGAACATATCTGTGACTCAATGTGTGCGACAGTGTCCACTACTTCACCTTTTCCATTTTCTCACTTGTTACACTCTTCCCTAGATAGCAGAAACAGTAGCACAAAGACAAAAATGGACTGTGCAGCAAAATGGTGCTATATTTAGAAATGGACGAAACCTATGATATAAACTTTATGATTTTATAAGTCATCATAGTAATGACGTGACACGTCGCTGATATTAATAGTTCCGTAGCACTGGGTTTAGCGAGGCATGTCACTTGATAGGCTCTAATGGTGTTAGGTCGATGATGGTTACTGTAGGACTGAGGTCATTCCTGGCTCCTGCAGGAGTGAGATACCCCGTCTGTGAATCTCAGCATTATGATCACGCATACTGATGACATACCGCACATAAATGTATAGACACAACATGCACAACTGCAGGACAGAGTATATATACTGAAACTACTGTAACAATAAGGTAGCTGCAGCATTACACTAATAATGTTTTTTTATTAGACCACATGCATTTAATGGGCATGTGTTGTTGACCTTGTTCAACAAAAACAAGGTCATAAATAATCCACACAACAACAATGCTCGACTGTGGGCCTCGAGGTGGTGAAAGATGTGGGTATGACGTGACTATTTGTGGAGGGATTGGAGACAGCGCATGTATTTTCTGTAGTGTGAAGACGGAGGCTACAGAAGGTATTTAACCAGGATATGATAGCATATATGAGGGAGTTAAAGGGCAGCTATGCGTCTGAAAACATATAGTAGTGTTGTCTCCTGTCTGTCTGTCTTTGTGTTCGGCGGGCCCTACTATATAATGCATGCCTGGACTAGCCGTACTTAATGACCTCTTATCACGCATGCAAAGAGACAGACACTCAATCTCTCTCTTCTTTTAACTCAGCCATAATGCCGTTGTTCCTTTATAGATATGGAGTTTTTCTTCTGTTGGTGTCCTTCACACTGGCACCACATGTCCCATGTCCCTACATGTCCCCCATCAGATTGCTGCTCTGTGCACGTTCGCTCTAAATACAGTCTCTGTTTCCACGCCTGATAAATCTGTCAGTGTGTCATTGCGTTTTTAGGTGATGCCCCACATAAAATTTTGACATACAGCATGCAAATCCTGTTGCTGAGCTCTATGGAAAAAAATATCACGCTTATTTTTATGCATGATGTTGAACTATTGCAAACAGTGCTACAATGTTGGCTCATGTCAGCTTGTTTGTCAGTCAAGTCAAGCTGTTTTGAGTTAATTTAAACTGATACACTTCATAATATCTTGAAAATGATTGGTCCTACACTTCAGACTGAAATATCTTCTCATCTGCAAAGAGAGCCAACATGAGGTTAATGTCACTGGTTTGGGCTCAAACATTTCTTTAGCATGCACTGTGATTAGTGGTGTGATCTTTGACTCAACTTGTCTTAATCCTGCATGCTTTAAAACTGCAGTAAACATACAGATAATATTGGATTTAACTCATGTTCACTTATCATTGAAACAAGGTGTTACACATTCATACTAAACCCACTGACTCCATCTCTGATTTAACTTTTATCTTGTAACATTTTTTAATCTGGCCTGCCATTTTTTTGTCCAACCAATGAAAGGACAGAAACTACAGAATGATGCGTGTGTCTCTGTATTTTATAGTGTTTTGTTCCACTGCTACTATAAGGTGAATATATAGCTTTTTAGCTACAGTAGATTAAATAAAAGTTTGGTACAAACATGGTCCTTAATGTTGAATCATACTGATTTCTCCTCTAGCGCCCCCATGAAGTTGACATTTATGGTTTTGAGTGAAATATCCCTACAATTATTCAATGGTGTGCTATAAAATTTGGTACAACCTGAACCTGTTTACCTGCAAAAAGATCCAAACAGGTGTCTTCTGAGCATTCAACAACTTCCACAGTCTTTTGTTGCTCCTCTCCAAACTTTGTTTAAAGATGCTGCTAACATCAAATCCCCTATAAGAATATATATCCACGGAAAATTTAAACCTAGAGTTGAGAAAATCTAATATTATTTTTGTGGCTGTTAACCTCATTTGTCACCTCAGCACAGTAACAACAAAAGGAAAAATATGAACATACTGAGCAATGGAATGAAAAATGCTCAAGAACTGGAAACGATACATGATAAATTTTGAATTAATCTGATATTAGGCCCTGTCATGAGGAAGAGACATTAATTTCATTGTAGTAACTATGGTTGTGATGTGTTCATGGACAAGAATAACAAATATTTTAAAGTTTGAAAATGTGAAGTGTACCAAATGCAAAATCATAGGCACATTATTTACCATTCAACATTTTACTACCCTTATAATTGAAGTTACAGAGTTAGCAGTTGTATGAAAGCCCTAAACAAACACAAGCTCAAGTCTGGCTCATTAACCATGTTTTTAATTCAAGTCACACTCCAACTGCACACACTACGTCTGATTTTCTTCAGTTGGGGAATGCTGCAGCTCAGCTGCAGGGGTGGCAATCTTGGTTTTAGCAAAGTTTTATCTTCCCACAGTCCTGAAACAAACATGTACTTTCAGCAGCACCTCATTTTTGTCGCCAATGGTTTAGGTAATCAAAGTAAAAGTACCACAGCTTCTTTTCAGTATTACATGAGAACATAACCAGGCTGTAAAAATACTCCCTGTTGTGTGTAGAGGGATGATTGAAGAAGATGTAATTTGCTCATGTTGTCAGAATATAAATGAGTTTAGAGAACGACTTGGTGTCTTTGTTGTCTTAAAGTTCTATAAACATAAATACTTGAGGTGTCTCCACATCTCTCACAAACACTTGCAGGTAAAGTCCACGATGAGCAAACATATAAGATACCTACTTTGTTAATGTAACAGATGGCAGGAACACTTAATAATCATATTACAGAATCTGTGGCAGATTAGGTTTGTAGTGAATTATTGTAAAATAGTTAATCTAAAGTTTAGCTCAGGCTTCAAACCTTTAATTACTTTCAATCAACTTGATTGCCACCCAAAGGCTACAGATTTAGTACTCTGATCACATTTATTTCTAAATATGCAAAAAACAGGAAACTAACAAGAAATAGTTTGACATTTTGAAAAATAGACTAATTTCTTACCGATCTTGCATCTAACCTCAGCAATCAAGTCACGAAGCTTACTTCTGAAAAAGGTCAAACTGTTTGAGATGAAGCTTAACAATTTGGTGTTATACACTTTGTACACAAAAAATATCTAACTCTAACGTTAATAGCTTGATGAGTTCTGAGGGGTGAAGGGGATTCTTAAACTGTGCAACAGCTCCATCCAGTGGACTTTTAAGAAATGCTGCATTTGCACTGACATCAGGACACATATTGCAAACCACCTTATGGATTAGTGCCACTTCTGTTTTCACAGCTCTCATTATTCTGTGATACCTTGAATTAAGTCTTCCCCTGCTAAAAAAGAGATTTATTGAACCACATAAGATTTTAAATTAAAGATAAACATCTTTAATATCTTGACAAAACACCAAAGGGGCTACATCACACTGACAAGTTTGTTGTAGGTCATTTAGACAATAAGACACAAACAGTGAAAGGTTGAAGTAATAATAATAAAATAATAGCAGCTGGAGCAAAAGGGAAAAAATAAGAAGGTGAGGACAGCTTGAGTTGGTCCAAGAACATGTCCATGCCAATGCTCTGATAGTAGTCATATCGAGAGTACTAAGGCAAGAAATAGAAATCCAAATGTGTCTCTACGTATATAGCCAAATTTTTTCCAGTGCTTCTGCCAGTAGCTTTTCAGCACCCAACACTGCTCCAATAGCCCAAACACACACCATTAGTGAAAGACTTTTACACCAAAATGGACGGAATACAGTATGTCCCCCCCCACAGCCCTAAAAACACAAACACACACACACAAACTCAAGTTTAAACAGTTATTAATTAGATCTTAAATACATCTTTACTTCAAAACACCTCATTAGTGAAGCAGGAAAAATCCAGTTTTACCCTCTGTATCTGGTACATCAGGTGCTACATTTAAGCTCTTTTTTCACATCATGGCTCCAAAAGAGAGAAAAACAAAAAAGTGCAGAAATATCTCCATGTTAACCATAAGCTCAAAATAAGAGAACAAAGAGGGTCTCGTTTTAATTTAGAGAGATTGTATTGCTTTGTCATGAACTAATGTTAAGCCAGTGATTGATGTGTTAGGCAGCACTAACCAAGAAGTTGAAAGATTTTTACTTAATTACATAACCTGTTGCTTAGAGTATTGCATAACTACCAGTGTATACAGAGTATTTCTTCCTTCAACAAAAAAGCTGTCATTCTTGCGTTAAAGATCCCTTGAACTACTTTAGAAGTTCGAATTTTTTAAATGCTTTGAAGCATTTTTAGCATGAAAAACAATATTTGGTTGAGAACAAAAAGGATGGACTTAAGTTTATCCCACATGTCATGTAACTATCTGTTAACAAAGGAAGGCTACTGCTAATTACCTTTATAGACCTGTAGGTCCAAAAGAAAGGGTTGGCTGGATTCCCCATCAAAACCAAGATTTCATTCAACTGGATGGAGATCTTGCATTAACCCTAGAATATTTTAATATGAAAATGGGCAAATTGCATTCAAGGATAATATTTGGCACATGATCAGAGGGGAAAATTACACCTGGAGACACAAGTAGCAACACAGGAAAGGTGTTTATCATTTCACGAGACCTAAAGATGCATATAAGTTTTTTGCTGAACTGATAGAAGTTTAAGTGCTGTCATAGATAGAACAGATATCATTGTCCAGTTGCAGTCAGACTTCAGTCACAGTGCACTGTCCATCAGGACTACGTGAGCGGAGACTGAGCACAGAGCTGGAGGGCCCGCCCCTTGGAGGCATTCTGGCTGGTTGACTCTCTCCTAGTGGTCTTTGAATATGTCTTCTCCGAGGCATCGATTCTGCTCTCACATGCTCTGATTCTCCCTCACTCTCGCTGCTGTCAGAAGCACACTCATACTTCTGTTGCTCCTCGTCACCATCCAGCTCTTCACCTGGCTGGCTGATTAGGAGCTGGGAGAAAGACTGTTCCAGAGATGACAGTGAGGGAGAAAGGGGATTCGTAAGATGACGTCCCAGGAGTGTTGGAGGTCTAACAGGGGGAAGGGATGCCAATATTCCAAAGGATGAAGACTGGGATTGGTTTGCAGTGTCTGATCCATCACCTGAGTTAACGCGTTCTGTTGCAGCTGGGGTAACAACAGGTAGTGCAGGCATGGGGACAGGTTCAGGGTCTATCCTCAGTCCTGCAACTCCTTTCTTAGGGATATCTACACTGTCACGCTTTATTTTGCGTCTACGGCTGTGCTCATTGCGACGATATTGCACCATATTTTCCAGGTCAGCCACATAAAGTGACCCTGCAATCAGCATCTCTGTGCTCTTCCTGCCCTTAGAGAAGGCCTCCTCCAGCTCACTGCTGGTCCTCTCATCATATTGCCACCAGCCATTGCGCCCCTCATAGTACCATGCAAAGTCTCCACAGGAACTGCCCCTTGTTCCTACGCTTCGACTCACCCCTGCAGCTGCAGCTTTCACTTCTTCAGGTGATAGGAGAACTGGTCGCTCTAGAAAGTCCTCAGGGATGTCTTGTCTGCAGAGAGCACAGCGCCTGCTGTGCCAGGAGGCACCTTTCACACACAGGAAACAGAAGACATGGCAGCATGGGAGGCGTACAGGGTGGATACAGCTCTGCAAGCAGATGGCACACTCTGGGGTGCTGGTAGAATTGGAGGAGTCTGTAGAACAAGAATCTTCTGCTTCCTCTGTGAGCTTGGAGGTTGCCCGGGCATTTACTGAACAGTCCACTTTTCCACAGCCTGCCATACTATAGAGAGAGCATTGCACTCAAAAAATCTGCCTGGCAAGACTAGTTTGTTGCAAAACATGACTGTGACTTGTGTACTTAAATTTTAGTTAAATAAGCATGCAATTTGATGGGAGTCCCACTTCACATGCGCTGCTGTGTTGGGAAACGCCCTCGCAATATGACATGCTTACCTCAAATTACTGATGTTACATCTCTATCATACAGTTTCCTTAAAAATGCTTACGAATAGGAGTTAGTTCTGTGACACAAAAGACCGGCTGGAAACCCTAAACGATTTCATTGCGGAGACCTATAACGTTAACGTTTCTAAAGGCCCCTTTGCCGTCGTCTCATAGAGCTAACGTTTCTCACACAACTACCGCTAAGCTAACGTGAACCAACTCACTAAATTCCTAGTTACATTGATGTAAAGAACAAAAAAACTTATATTTCTAAAAGTGATATCAGAGCTACAAATGTTATGCTGAGTTACACTGAAACCAAGGTACAGTGAAGTTAAAGACAAGCTATTAGCCACCTATCGTTAGCTTCGGTTAACTTGACAGCTGCATTTTTTGTTAGCTTGACAGATGTCATTGTGCTTTCTGCTTATTTTACTTTTCTACTGATTTTCTCACCTGGTCGCTGGAATTCCTCTGGAGGTGTCTTTAATAGGAGCGCAAACTGAGATATTTATAAAGCTTCATTCATATTTGGTTAAAAAGTTAGATGCGTCAAATAATGGCTGCGTATTCGCTGGGACCATTGAGGTTGGGACATTGCTATGGCCGAGCCCACCTGACTGTGAGGCTACTGAATCGGCCTCGCGATATTTCCAATGCCAAGCAACATGCTGCGCACAGTACGTACCGTGCGTTCGAGTATACGCATTTAGTGCTCCTGGTACTTCTGAACATAGCAAGGAGAAAAAAAATCACGATAAAATAACCGACTACATATTAACATACTTACTATATAAATTTCCTTTCTCATTCAACAAATACGGGTATATTTGAAAGCGTTCCTCAGTGAAGGGCTCTGTGATTTTTTTTCATGTGGAGAGAAGTGGGGCGGCAACCTACCGCCCTTCTTTGACCAGTCGCCACTAAGTGAGCTCACTCACTTAGGAAAAGGACGATGGGTGAAGCAATTTGTCCCTTTTATCAAAAAATCAAAAAATTTTATCAAAAACAAAAACAAAACAAACAAACAAAAAATATTTTTGTCTGGGTATCATATCCTTTAATTTGTCATATGTTTGTTCTGAAATATACTTAAAATAAATTATTTAAGTTAAATATTTTAGAATTAATACTTGTTCTCATATTCATTTAAATTAATAAATTCTATTGAAAATGTGTTGTTTTAATGTAGTTTGTGGTTAGACTTATCGGCCCAAAAGTGCTTTATATTGGAAATGTTTGAAAAAATTCTGCAAACTAATTGAAAATTCTCGCATCATTTAATGGGTACTTTAGTCTTTTTGTGCTGAATAATGTACAGGTAGTGCAGTCCAGTAGTAGTAAGAGAGGCACATATGTTACTAATGGATATCAATGATGACAGCGTTCTTTTAAGTTTCCTGGTTAGTCATGATAGTATGACATTGAGCTGACACACACATTAGCAGGACCCTGAAACCAAACTGGCTAAAGTGATTTGTTTTTTCACACCAAGAAATAACAACCAAAACATTTTTCATTGTTAAATTTTATTGAAAATAAGAAGACCGTGTGCAAGTTTCCTCTGAAAGTTGCAATTAAACAAAAACTGAAGTAAGGCAATCAATATGTAAGAAAAATATAAGCAGCAACACATGACTGCTGTTCATATGAAATGTCTCTTATTTAGTCCAGATAAGGCAAAGCAATGCAGCAAAGATGTTAAATATACAGTTACACAAGAATTTCATTAAAAAAAAATTATCCCTTTCATTAATTTCTGCTGGACTGCAAAGAAAAATCATTTTATTTTAGATAAATACATCTGCGCTTGGACATTTTTTCAATTTACAATAGTTTTCCATCGCTTTAGATAAACAGTCAAGGTAGAATGTGCAATTACAAGCTGAACATCTCTGCAGTATCAACAACAGACTTATGAGGGACTCTTTAAACTTTTTACAACCTCGCTGGACTCTTTGGTCTCTTTTTGATGACACACTTCCTGATCTCTGACACAGGTGGACACGGGTCACCGGATACACTTGGGGGTCGCAGAACTTGTCTGGTACGTGACTCCTCTCCCCATCTGTGGGTCCGCATGCTCCTTCTCCGAACACATGGACCCCAATCTGTCCATTCCCCAACTGCACAGTGCACTTTGAGGAGAGAGATGAATGAGATTCTCACAGACAGAAAGAGGGAAAAACTGTGTTGAGCTACTGTGTAAAACAGATAAAACGGAACGTGATAATCTGATTCTCCTTTTTAACATATACTCAATTGAAAACAGTACAGAGATGATACATTTACTTTGTGAAACAATTATATAAAGGATATTATTACATCGGCTCAGATACAGATTATAAAACAGTCACTGCTTTCCAGCTTATTAAGAATAATTGTAAGTGGTAATACAAATGAGATTTGTATACTTACATAGATTTTTGATATTGGTTTTATTTGATGTCACTTCTTTATGTGTCTAGGCAAATGAAAGGGAATTTCCCTCACCTAGAGGGAGGCATTGCATAAGCTGCACATCAGGCTCAAATTCCCTTGGGCAGGTGAGGTGGCACTGGCCGTGAAGAAAGTACAGGTCTGCCCTGCACCTCACACATGTGTTCCTCCTCACACACACCTCACAGCCTATGGAGCACTCTAACATAGACAGGAACATGTTACATTGTGCTATTTTTCTACAGAAGACCTCAGTGTTACATAAATATATGTATATTCCTCACAGACTCGAAATGCTGGCCATGTAGTGGTGCTGTGAAATGCCTTACCTGTGCATTCTCTCAGTGCTGTGTTTGGGGTCAGCCCATTTGGACAGCTGCTTTCACATTTTCCCCGGAACAGGAAGTGACCAGGGTGACAACGTATGCAGAAATTTTCACTGAAACAGGAAGCACAGTCCTTCTTGCACCCTGAAGGCCAATGGAAATGACACCAAAAGATATCCCTTTTTGTTTTATTTTCACACAACCAATTTATAGTATACACATAAATAGGTTTTTAAGCCTTACTCGGGTTTGTCAACCAGGAAAAGAAAACCTATGACTGCAGTCTTGATCAAACAATCAGATAAAATAAGTTTAAACATCAATCCATCTCTCGGTACCTACTGGTGCAGGTGCTGATGTATGGGGAGCGCGTGCCATAGTGACCCCGGGGACAGGAGGACAGACAGGTGCCCCTCTGCCGCATCCCATCCAGCTCCAAGTGGAAGAAGAGGCGAGGTTTACAGGAAAGACAGCCATTCAGGGTCGAGCATGTTGCACAACCTGAAGGGCAGAGTCTGCTCACAGAGGAACTACCTGTGGATAAAAAGATGTGTGTGGAGGAGCTGAGTGGAGATTATATGATTTATGTGCTTGAGCAAATTAAAGGGAGTGAAATACTCAAGTACCCCATACGCTATTTGCCCTATTTAATTTTAAAGATTAATTGTTTGATGAGCAAAGAGACAGAGTCAAGCCTATAAATTCATAGTGCAAGTATGTAAAACCAGTGCAAATCTATGACCACATTGGTCTGTGAAAGCTAAAAGAACACACTGGTCGTCTCCATGTGCAATATCTGTCCACTGTTTACTATCTTGCACTTAAAAAAAATGGGAAAAGACAAGGTGCATTGTACAAAAGACATGTCTAACAAGAGCACTAGAGAGGTGGAATTATAAGTCATGGTTAAATACTTACGTCTGTATCGCAGAATCTTTGTGTTATTAAGGCCTTTTGCAAGATTTACAAAGTGCAGAATCCAAATGAAAAATGTTATCAGCATTTTCCTTCACCTTCAGCAAGGCATTGATCCAGTCAGCAAAGACAGTGTCATCACATCCCAAATTCCATGATACACATTTGAGAAATATCTGTGAATGTCTCCACAAAATTCATTCAAATGAGCCCATGAAGGGACTCCGGTGTGGTGTAAAAGAGTTTCCGAGTGCAGAGTTGGACTGAATGTTTTCTTGAAGGAAAATCCCATGTGCATTCCATGAGATCACTGAAGCCGGCAGAATGCCATGAAGAATGCAAACAGAAGAGAAACCATCATATGATAGTCGCAACGCAGATCTAATGCAAGTTTGAGTAAGCTGTTGTGGGCTTGTCTCTGTTTCACACACACACACACACTCCCAACCTCCTCTCATGTTTGACTCTTTTGTCAGGACCCTCCTCCTGATCTATTATCACAGCAAACAGTCTCCTGAGAGAATTAGAGTGATAATACTTGGATTTACATACTATTTCACTCCTAATAAACACTCATCCTAATCTGTCACGTTCTCTTTTTATTAAACTAAGGCTTACAGACAACTCAGTCTTTTAAAGGACCCCGCCACTCAAAAATGTGTTTTATTTATTTTCACTTCACTTGGATGTTTGACCTTCAGTCTGCAGTTTGAAACCAAAAAAAACTGTTTTTACACTCATTTGCTGAAGGGGACATCACAATGTTCCTATAAGCGACTTATGCATTTAGAGTTCACTGATGTTGAGAGTCAACTGCACTTGTTGTATCCAGTGTTTTAAATATTTGCATAAGTATAGATTCTGGAATTTTTGGATAAGAAAAAAGGAGTAGATTTAATTTAAAACATTTCTAAAGGCAGTACGAGTAGGATTTGTAAGTTTTGGTCTGTAAACAAAACATTCAAAATAAGCCCCTTTTCCTGAACACTTTCTTTTTTTTGATTTTCTTTCTATCAGGTAACTAGTTGCCTGATCTGAGGACAGGGTCACTTCAGATACGAAATACACACATGTAACTGAGGCTTGTGAGGACTTATCCCTTTATATGTCCTTTCATTTCCTTTTAAAGAAAAATCCTACAAATCCCACCTTTAAAAAGGTTGATACATTTTTCTTGTTGAAACAAATTTAATTATCGAAAAGACAATTTTATGATCCTAAATGCACAGTATATAATTTAAGCCACTAGAGGTCTCTCAATTAAAACAATTAAGATAAAACACAAAGTGTGATGATGTAGCAAAGGGCACTGGATTAGAGGATTAATTTATTTTAGTGTTAAAAGGGCCCCATTGCAGATGAAAATCTAGCTGACTTGAGCAAAAGTCACTCATTAACTCATATTCATGAAGTTGTGTTTTAAAGTTTTATTCACATTACATTTAGTTACATTTTGCCTTCCCTCCTCAGTCTGTAATGGCGCTACCCCTGAGGTTTGTGACAAGCAAAAAGTCTTTTGAAGACATTGAAAGTAATTTAATCTTAGCCTTGAAATTCTTATCAAGAACTGCATTGATATTTCAGCCGGAAAAATATTTGATCAATATCTTCTAATCTGAGCAGATATGTAAAACTTGTATCTACATGATTTTACTGGTACATTTCTTTCATATGGCAGGTTTTGTGCCACACTACATGTGCCAAATAATTACAGCGCAAGACTCAAAGTGGTAATTGTAGCACATCAAGTTCACAAACCCTCCATTTACTCATTTGATAGAATAAATCACACACAGCTAAATCTAAATAGATTGAATCTGATAGCAAATAGAGAGAGTGTGTGACCATGACAACAACATATCTCCTCATTTGGTTCCATTTAAAACAGGCTTGACTATGTTTTTAAAGCTTGTCATCACAACATCAAACTAATGCTTTTATAAGTCTTCACACAAAGGATGAATGAACTCACAATGATGGAATCGGGTGAAAATATTACACAATATATACTTATATAAATTCCACCAAAACTGCAATTACTATGCACACTTTTTAGATTTAGTTCAATGTAATCCATGATAAAGCTCTTCATGTTTCCCATGAAGACTGGATTCAGGGAATTGAAACCCCAAACACTGGGTGATTTGACTACCTTCGATGGCAAAACAAAAATTAGAGCTGAAGGTGTCACAGAAAATCTGCGATTCCCACAAAAAGGCTGGAGGTGGTGAGAGCTTTAAGCCCCCCTGAGGATTCATTGTTTGGCAACCTGGTGAGTATTATCTCCTGTTTTGGGAACTAAGTGTGTCTTTATCGCTTCACCAAAACAGATTTAAATTCTTCACTGTTCCTTTTTTCTGGAACCGGTTTTTGATTATTTGCTTTCACAGCCTGTCAAGTCTTATAAGATCATAAATTCCCAGATATTTCTAAAAAGCCAAATTTGGTGACGTTGCTTTAGCTTGTTTGTTCATGCCACAGTCTTAAGACTAAAATATTACTATACCTCCTCTGAGCAAAGATATGACCAATAACAGTGACACTCTTATAACCTGTCAAACCATGTGCTCCTTGTTAAGAACGGCACAGTAAGTTATCATAACAACATCTCTGCCAGAAAGACTGCTGTGCTTTGCTGGCCTGTCTGGAAAAATGTCAAAAGAATCAGCAGGAGAGATTTTACACCCGAGCTGATTTATCTGAAAGAGATGGAGCTAAAAGTCACACGCAGCCAGACAGAGGAGCTGGACAGGGCTGTGGAGACTGCTCGCTTTAATTGTCAACAGATGCTCGGACACGAACGTGTACCGGATATGCGAGGGATGACTACTTCTTTATTTTGACAGAGGCAGAAGAGTGTGTTTCTCAAATCCCTCAAGAACACAGGCAAAACCTAGAGAGGAGGATGATAAAATAACACCTCAGGGGAGCCTCTGGATGTGTGGCCAGCTGCTGGAGAGCAACACCAGCCATCAATCTTCAGCCTTAGATTAATGGATCAGACTGTTCTCACAAAGTATATACCTGCAACAAGGGAGAACCGAGTTTTTCTAACTCTTCTGTCAAACAGGTAACTTGGGAGGCTACATTAGAGTGAAATGCATTCAATAGTGTTTTGTGATGAGAATATTAGAATTGAGGAGAAAACCACAGGGAAGAGAAACAGGTGGCAGGGGTTTAAAGGTCAGGTAGGTGGGGCTCCACGAACCCTGTAACACCTCTTCAACCTGACTGGGAACATAAATATGACAAGGGTTTGTTCACTAGGGTGCCAGATCAGATTCTTGAAGAAAATAGCCATTGGAAGCCAAGGAATGCCTTAACTTCCAAAGAGAAAACGGGGGAAAAGGGAAAAATTTAAAGATGGAGCACATCAAGCAAAAAGAGAAAGAGAGAGAGAGCCAAGTGAAGTTAGTGATAAATTTAAACCATGTGGACATACAACTATTATCATGTTCCCATTAAGTCATCTTACATTCAAATTCATGCACTGAAGTTGGACCTTAGCACTTTTTAATACATAAATCACTTGATTTACAGTTCATATACTGGCTAAGACTCCATAAAGAACTGCTGTAATACAAACCAGCAATTGATGGAGCAGATCATGTGTTCTCACATCATTTCTGGTAATTGTATAACAAACAGTGTACAATCTAGCTATTTAACCATACAACTCTTACATTCTCACTGAACAGACACTTAAGAAGACCAGAGCCTCACTGTGAGGAACCCTCCAGCGATAAGGAATGAGACGGATAGCATCTCGGCACACAGATAATCAACTGTATGTGGCGTGAAGAAGTGAGGAATTTGGGAGGAGGCTCCGTGAAGAGGCTGTGAAGCACGCAGCTTAAAAACTTAGACCGTGAGAGCGAGACACAGGCTGAAGAAATCTGGAAATACTAACCTACTATGAGCTGTCCACAACTTTGAGATCAAAGCATCACTCACTCAGCATGTCTATAAATAATTCTACTGTTTTCAACATAAGAAAGCCATTATGATAGCTTTGCAAGTTTAGACCTGAGAGGTCGACAATATGAGCCATTATATGATACAAAAGAATTTAATAAAGAGAAATAAACTCTAAAAACAGGAAAATGTCATTTCAAAATAAAAAATAAAAAAACAAAAATATTGCTATTGTCATTCATTACATTGGTCGCAATGTTAATAAAAAAAGGCGATGACACTTTTCACTGTCTTCATCCTCTTGCTTTTTTCAGTATTTTCTGGAAAAAAAGGGAAAAAATTGTTGTAAATCTGTGTCAAGTTAAAACTGTAGAGGTATCAAAAAACGTTAAATACATTTGGAACCATTATTAGTAAGAGGAACTGCTACATCTCATCAATAAGATCAATTACTTAATTTCTCTGGTGCATCTGCCTCTAAATCAACTGAAGTCAGACTGATCAGGAATGAACAAACTTGTTTATTACTGCAGCCTTTAATACACAGATTTGATAGTTCTATATCAGTGCACTTAAATTGATATAAAAAACACAACACAGTTAAAAACACTAAACATCAATTGCAAAAGATATACATACGTTATGTGAGCTGCAGCTGGTGCTAATCTATTACTCGTCAAGAAAAGTCTGACACACCTTTGAGTTTTGTTTGAATGCAGAATAAGCCAATAAAAAAGCAAACAAATAAACAGTGGCATTGATTGAGTAAGCATTCAGAAACCTTTGACTTGTGAGGTGTTATATGAGTTTGATCTCATATACAAAGGATCATTAGAAAACTTTATGGACAGAAACTAAAAAAATATTTTCCTTAACTTGAACCTGGGCAGGAAAATATGCCGCTGCACAAATAATCTGAATAATAATAATGACCATAAAAAAATCAGAGGCTAAGCTAAGTGACAGAAAATTAACTGGCATAAAGTTTGACAACTAATATTCATTCATTCATGTAATTTTGAGAAGCAAATCCCTTTTTGTCCGAAATAGCGTACTGAATTTCTTCAGGTCTGAACTATAGTTGAAGACATCACCTTAGGTTTTTGGAAACAGTGAGGGACATTTTTCATTAGGCTCTGACATTCAGGCCATTAACTGGGTAACTTAAGCACTACACACAGTCACATTGTAAGAAAATAATTGCGGCTCTGATCAGAATATACGTATTTATACGAACTATATGCAGTATGCAGACAGTATATTACTAATATACAGCATGTTTAAAGTTGTGTGCGGAATTTGAAACAATACTGTAGAGCTGTTTAACATCTAAATGGCATTTGAGAGTAATGTTTAGCGTTACTGAGTTACAGCAGTGAAGAGTCGTTCCATGCATAGTTCAGACAAAACCTATGAATTTGACTTTTCTTCGCACTAACCTTGGAAACAGCTTTGACATGTTGAGCTCTAATCGTTGCAGATTTTTCTTCAAATGCTTTGGCCTTCGCCTCCCCAGCCAGGCTGTTCAAAAACAGCAGCGTCAGGAGTTCAATCTGAGAAAATGAGACGATAAAGTTAGCCATAAACAAAGCGAACAGTCAAAATAACCGAGGTTAGCGCGTGAGAAATCAATACCGTCGGCTACCCACCATTGCCTCCGACGCCGGCCTCACGTTTAAGTTTCTCTTCATTTTCGTTCTCACTGTGTTTTTTAATTTGGGTGCCTTGTTCAACATTTTAGCAAATGTTCAGTGAGAAACAAAAGATCACGGCACCAAGAAGTTTGTTTACGTCTTCGAATCTCCCGCTTCTCTGACTTCCGGTGAATTTGCTTCTTCTTCGTGGCTCTAACACCGTTACTTGTTGCTTTACTGCCATCAACAGTTGTTTTTGTATTCCTGCATTTTTACCAGTTAAATCTATCTTATAAATGTCGTCGTAAAATTAGGTTCCAAAGCGAGGATATGTCATTTTAACTGATATATCTTTTTGCTAAAAGCTAAACATCTAAATGAAAACATTTAAAAACCAAGCAGCCGGGAATATAACTTTTAGTGTCGCATTTCTTTGCACTTGGGCTGGTTGTGATGTTTCTGCTGCCACCTGGCGGCTGCTTTTTGCTACTTTATAGCTGCAAACTGTCTAAATGTATCCGGGTCAGCAGACATCGATGGCAGCTCACACGGAGACAGCAGCCGGCATGAGTAAAATGCTGCAATTTATGAAACTTATTGGACAGCTCAAAGTAAGACTAATCCCTGACTAGGCTACTTTTCTGGCGATCTCTGTTCCATGGTCAGAAATAAAATTTTATCTTACTCTGGGTCCCCTGGCCGGATCTTTGACAGGATGTATTAACTTCCTGACCTAAAGCTTGCCTTTACAAATTTTTTTGCTAGTGTTTTCAATGGTGAGAGGTTTATAAAAATTCCGCCTGGACTGATGAATTTTATCATGATCACAGATTTCTACATATTCAACCACTTATTAAACGTTTATATAAACGGAAATGCTTTATTGCTAATTTTTAACTCATGCATGTAGCTATATGCATAGTATACCAGTGGCCTACATTTGACCCCGTATTGCCTCTGTGTTGCGATGCTAGATATAAATGATTTGCTTCACAAATAAATTTTATAAAGTTGGTGGTAAGAATGAATGACTGCCGATTTTAATGTCACATTTTCCCTGGCAATGACAGTGTTTCTAAGCGTGTAACAAAGAAATAAATATTTTTAGAATTGATTCATCTTAATTGATAAAGTAACGAACTTATTTATAATTTTATCTACAGAATATGGAATTGTCTCATTTTATCCAACCAATAGTACAAAGCCCAAATAAATTCCCTTTACTTTTCAAGATCATGAAAACAGTCAACCTCCACAAGCAGGAGAGAGTGAGTTCTTGCTCACAAATGTCCTACAAGAATAAATTATTATCAAATTTAAACCTAGTTATGAAAAAAAATAAGGCTAGAGGGAAAATATGCAGTGATTTTGTGCAGTGAAGTCAGTCTATAAAAACACAAATCATCTCACTCAGCTGTAAGTATAAGTCATGAGGATATATCAATATCAACTTCTTCACCCTTTCCTGTGCCACTGATGAATCATGTGTTGTGGCTGATATTTCCTGCAGAGGGTCCCACGGACTGGTTGGGTGTACAGGAACGTGAAGAAACCGGAGAGCGTATCAGACCACATGTACCGCATGGCCATGATGTCTCTGACCATCACTGACCCCACAGTGGACAAGGACAGGTACTTAGGTCTCACAACTCGCACACAGATCTCAGAGCGACCTTTTCAAATGAAAGGAGTGTTTCACCTCCATAATCGTTCAACAGACTTTCACATGTTCAAATATTGTGATACAAAAATGATTACAAAACACTAACTCCATCATGTTCACATTGTTTTTCTTCCTCTGTCTTAAGATGCATAAAGCTGGCACTGGTTCATGACATGGCAGAGTGCATTGTGGGAGATATCACCCCATCAGACAACGTCAGTAAAGCAGAGAAACACAGACGAGAAGAGGCGAGTGACCAGTGTTGATTCATTGGGTCAAAATAAAAGTCTGTTTAGGTTTTCTAATACATTAAATTGAGCGAGTGTCTGTTCACACCTGCTCAGGTAGAACGACATGACATGATGATGCTTCACACTTACGTGGTTCCTCCTTCTCAACTGCTCTTTTAGGAAGCAATGAGACATCTCACAGGTCTTTTGCAAGAGGGACTCAAACAGGAGATTTATGGCCTTTGGCAGGTGTGTGGGAGGTTTTGCATTCATGAAGTGTTTGTAGCTTTAATGGATGAAAATTGAAATAATCTAATAAGAGATGCACATTTGTTTTATGTGCAGGAATATGAGACCCAGAGCAGTCCAGAGGCCAGGTTGGTGAAACAGTTTGACCTCCTGGAGATGATCCTGCAGGCTCATGAGTACGAGGAGCTGGAGGGAACGCCGGGAAGACTGCAGGAGTTCTTTGACTCTGCTAATGGTACGCCTCCTATTTATCCCTATCTTTCTTTCTTGATCTTTCTCCATTTCTGTTGCTCTTTGTCCTCACTGGAACAGCCCTTTGATCAGATTTGACCTTCTATTACTGTTAATGTTTGTGTGATTTTAGGCCTCAAATGAACATTTACACATCACTGGTTTTAAGCCTGTTGCCCTTCTTGCATTGTTCTCTCTCAGGTCGTTTCCATCATCCAGACGTACTCCAGTTCATCAGCTCTTTGAACGAAGAGAGACAATGTCACATGACTAACACAGACGAAACAAAGAATCCTGGGAAATCACAGACAGCTGGTGCAGGCTCTTCAGATCAAAATACAACGTCAAAAACCTCCTCCTAACTGTAACACAAACACTTCCTCAGTGAAGGGACTGAGATGCTGGACTGTAACACAAAGTGGGCGTGCATGAGGACACACAAACCTGTCACAGCATCAGGCATGTGATCGTCTGAAGGAAACTGTATTTTTGGAATTTCAGTTGTCTTTTACATCTCTTTTATCAGGCAAATGCAAATGGCACATTGCTATCTTCTAAGTTCATGTAGCTGTTTTGATCTGTTGTCTTTTATTTTTTATGTCTGATAACTACTGATGCAAAAACTGCCAGATAGTGTACGAATGCAAAAACTTGCCAAAACTTCATTCAGTTCTTTATAAATGGGTTGAAAATCTAATAAAACCTAAATAAATTCAAAATAATGTCCTTATATTATCATGTCAGTTGCAGATTTTACCTTCTATTGGTTTCTGTTTCTGTGCTAATATGAACAGAAACTATTAAAATGTGTCAACTTTAATGCATTCATGCTACTGACAATTTCATTTGAACATTTTGAACTGTGTAGATACTATCTGACAGTTAATATTATCCATAAAAAATATACAAAAGGTGCTGAGCCATCAGAAAAAATGTCATTAATGCATTCTCTGATGCAGTCTTACTGTTCAATGTTCAGGATATGTTGGTAATTTGAAACAACAGCACACTCAGGAGCTCATTGTTGCTGACAAATGACCCAATGTTGGTGTCATTATAAAATTTCATTTGCACACTGTTTCAGTTATTACTGTTTTTTTATCTCTGTTTTTCAACAGGTTCAGTAAGTTTTTAGCGTTGACTGCTCAAACAGTCAGTAAGTTTGGTTAAAATGATCCTCAATATTAGTCAATAAAACAAGAAATTTATGTCTACTTCATTTTATGGATACAGAATAATATGTTAAATGTCAGGGTTCATGTTATTTTATTTGAATGTCACACTTTTATCTATGGCTGTTATGTTATAGAATTTGTAAAAAAGGCTATTAATGGTTGCTAAGCTTCATTTAATTTCAAGCCAACACAAAATATACATGTATGATAAACACTGTAATTCATTATCTCAATGCTGGAACATGCACTTACTCAGTTATTTGGAAATAAGTCAGAGCTGACAACCTTTTTTACTACAAAAGATCTTTCAGTACTTGATTAATGATGTGAATTTTAATAAATACATTTCACGAACAGACTGAACTCAGCATGAAATGATCTGGAGGCATCATTTCGAAGCACAGCAAAGACAATAAAACCACATGAAAGACAGAATGAGAGAAATGAAACTCAAAACATTACCTATTGAAAACTGAATGTTAGTTTGCTGGCAGTTATCAGCACAGACAGCATATGTGAAAATAAAATTTAAAAAAAACATGTAATCATGCATTTTTATGTTTTGTGGCATGTTTTTCTGCATAAGTCCTTACTTTCTTTCAGTGTTTCAAAGGTTAGTTCTGTAACATGATGCTTAAAATGAGATCTGTAAGTATAACAGTAGATTTTGGATGTTAGGTTTACAGTCAAGGATTGTACTACAGATATACCACAGCAACAGTATAATGTTGTCTATTAATGTCATATATTTGGGTATAATATAAATTTTCTATCTGAAATGACTCAGACATGAAGTTTATAGGGCAGCTGACAAAATCTCCCACAAAAATTGGTTAAAAATCTTACCTTCAGTGTTATTTCGAGGCACAGCAGTGCAGCTGCAGTGTATTTTTTAATCTCCAGCATTCATCTTTATTGTCCAAAGTGATCAATCAGATTCTTTGTGACTTTATATTTGTAGGCAGTCATAAAAAAATGAACATATTCCTTATTTTCACATTTACACATGGAAAAAATATCCAGTGTTTGCCCAAACTTCACTGCACAAGGAAAATATAATGTTTTCTTTCATCTTCTTACGGTCTTGTTTTACCTATAATGTGCATGCACAGACTAAACATGCACGCCAACCCAAACTATTTGTATGCATTTTTCACAAAACGTGGTGTGACAGGTTACATTTACAAAGTCATCCCACAAAAGATCATTTTATGGGCTACAACAAAATCTGAACAACAAGTTTTTCTGTTAAAATTAAATCATCTATAAAGAGATGATGGATTAACCCAGGACTTCTGGATACATCACATCAATTTATGTTATATACACATTATTTAAATGTTTTATAAAAAATACTAGAAAATGTAACATAAAATACTTTTTTTTTTAAATCAAACATCTTTCTAATTATAAACTAAAATGTCCTTTTTTTGGTATGAAAGTTACAATTAAAAGTAATGTTGATTTTTGTTTCTTTTTCCAAAACTGTTTCTGCTTATGTTGAATTTACATTAAAAATAAAGAGTACATAACTTCTTGTGTGAGGAATTACAGCTGTGATTTTACAGTTTTTCCATTTGGGACAGCAGAGTAACTGCATGAGCCAAATCATGACACTGGCATCTTAAGTGATCCAATACATATCCAAAAATTCTAAAAATTTTTCATTTCATTGTTTTTTAGCTCAGGTTTTTCTGCTTCTTCCCTTCCACCCAATCTGATTCAACGTCTATGGTTTAACATGGTTTGGAGGCCAATGGAGTGCAGGTCGGTTTAAACACTGAAGCTGAGTCCATCAACACAAAGATCAACCATGTCCACTTACCTGTTACACAACCAAAGGCAGGCTTGCATTTGACTTTATTTGTCTTCATCTTTAAAAATAAAGGTAGAAAAATGCCACTTTAGAATAATCAAATGTGAAATGGTGCTAATTTTTAATCTAAGTGTTTGGGGTAGCAGGAAATTTTATTCAAGTGTTATCACACACAGGTGACTGTTTGCATCTTAACACTTAGGGTCAAATATAAAGTCTTCAGCCAGAGTTTGAAGATATGTGCAGCAGTGATAAGAGTTCCTGGTTGAAATCCTGTCTTGTGGTGTGTGCGTGCGTGCCTGTGCAGTTCTAACTCGGCCTCTCAGAGCTGTCCGTCATGGTGTTAGTGGGCGTGTCCTGAGAGGTGGCGTTTGCTGCAGATGAGAGGACGTCCTCGAAGCTGCCTCTGGTCTCTGGAACACCAACCTTTGTCTATGATAAATGCAGGAAAAAACATTGTCAACACAAAATGTGCCGTCATCACTGAATGGTTCTTCACACGGTTGCTGCACTGGTGTTATGCTGGAGAAGAGACTCCAGGGGGCAGCCTTTCACAAAGGCTTCAACTGTCAGACACAGGCAGTGAATACATAAGAAGATAAGAGGAATGTTTCATATTTTAATAGATAATCAAAGCTGAAATGTAAACTTGTCAGTAACTAATCTGAACAGCTTTAAACGTTACAGCATGCATCTTTGAGCTCATGAGTGTTTATTTACAGGGTTTCATGAGATTAAGAGGTGTTAAATTTTTATATACGAGCTTGTTCTCCTTGAGATGTTATTAAAACTCATAAAAAAGGTCATAAAACAGGAGAGGAGTCAGCAGATATTTAGTGTTTCACTTTTTTTAACCTCTATGTTCTCAGTGTGGCCCCATAAATCAGATGTGATCTTTATAGCAGCCAGTAATGAAATGTAACTGAGTACATTTAATCAAGTACTTGAACTCAACACGATCATTCCTACTTTATGCAACTTAATATTTCTATTACACCACTTCTCACAAGCAAATATTGTACTTTTTACCCCACTACATCTGTTTGACAGCTTTAGTTACTAGTTACCTTTCAGATCTCACTTTTATATCCTTCCAAAACCTTGTATCTCCTAATTTGGTGAATTTCAGTTTGAGGTTTTCTTATAAACTACATCATTAGCAAATAAACCATTTAAAAATCCTCTTGGATCAGCAGGGAAAATGAATGGTGTTGAAGATAGAAGCAGAGCTGTTTTTTTCTAAAATCATAAAGTGTACTTTTTAGAGATCTGTGGTTCTCACAGGTCTCCAATGCTACAAATATATGATGATAGATTTAATTATACAACAGTGTATAAGGAATTTAAAATTGGCTCAGCTTTAAACATCTACAGCAATAAAAAGCAACATCAGTGATATTAATCCAGAAACATCTTATATAACAAACATTTACAGGGATCATTTTACTATATAAAGACTATTTTTGATAGTTTACAGGAACTTGGCTGATAAAACTAACACACTTTTACTCTGGTGAGGTTCTGACACAGGACTTTTAACCATAGAGGTATAGTAAGAGGATCTGAGTACTTCTCCCACCACTGACTGCGGCTTTTAAGTATAGGCAAAGGATGAAAGTTTGCTGCTTAGGCTGCATCAGGGTCAGTGTGATGTAAATAACTCAAAGTGTCAGAGTGTAAACTAGCAGTTACAGTCAGATTACAGTGTTTTCTACTTGCTGTGCTTCATTGACAATCCTCAGAGGCAGACACTTAACCCATTTGTATTTGTGGCTTTCACAGTCTATTGCTAAATGAAACATAGTTTGCATGTTATTAATAAGATGCCCTGCAATTACAGCATCTCATATAAGCTTGTTCCTGTTATATGAGATGCTTCCAAAGTACACTATGACATTTGTAATGCCTTGAAAAAGTATGATTATTGAGCAGCTAACATACTGTATTTTAGTCTGGCATGACTTAGGAATA
>JAPZDV010000010.1:10743955-10757197 GCA_029814665.1 Acanthurus lineatus
GAGCAGCTAACATACTGTATTTTAGTCTGACATGACTTAGGAATACAAACTCTCTCACAAACACACAGTTTACCTTGATGGTGGACACTGTGTTCTCAACTTTCTCCTCAAAAGACTTAAAGCTGGGAGAGTTTCTGTGAAGAAAAAGAAAAGAAACTGCTTTATTAAGTGCAGAAATGGATTTACAAAACTACTTTTGAAGAAATACAGTGATTAAAGCCACTTATGTCTTTCTTGCTAAACCTGTTGCATTGTGGATGATAGTTTATAACCCAAGTCTGGGATACACTTTCTCCATAACAGCATGTATAACCTGTAATGGCATACATGTGCTTAAAGTAGTAAGGTGATAAAGTGCTCTGTAAGCATCAGAAAAGAAATGTAAACAAGTATTGTGCAGATAATGAAAACATCTCTGGTATTTAGTTTTTCCAGGTTACTTTGTATCAGACAGAACTTATCACCACTCAGCTAACAACTAAATACACATCAGTGAAGGGGAACATTAAACTTCTGCTTCTGCACTGCACCTGGTGTTTAGCACTGATTTATTTACTTACTTAAAATGAGAGTAAGGTAGAATGTGTGTTAAAAAATGACAAATAACACACATCATACAAAGAGAAGAATAAAACACAAACTGACTGTAAGGCGTAAAAGCAAGCAAGCACAGTGTGGTTACCTCATGGTGGGCATGCTCATAGAGTGCCTGATAGAGTAGCTGTCCCATGAGAGCATGGCGAGAGAGGAGTTAATGGTTAACAGCGTTTACACACACACAAACAGACACACACACAAAGCTAGAGTTGCACTGCTTGAAGAGTTGAAGAGTTGACTAGAGTAATAACATTTCTATTTCCTTTTGATTTTGTGCTCATGCAGTATCAGTTCAAGAGTCTCTATTAAAGGATAAAATAGAAGTAAAAAGTGGGATATTACATCTGTGATATGACATCATTATGTGCAGCAACTCACAATTGTTTTCATTCTTCAATCATCTGTTCAATCAAATCAGTAATTTTGAAAAGTAATGGCCAAAAGTGGAAAAGCCTGCTTGGTTATCATGCACAGTCACAGTCTATGTTAGCTAAGTGTTTGCACTTTCCTGCAGCTACGAAGCTGCAGTACACGCCATGAAACCATGTTCACATAAAAGCAATTGGATCTGGTTTAGAGCTGAGACAAGAAGCCTCTGACCGACTGCTGCAATGCAGCACGGCCGCAGCATTTACTCAACCAGACTCAGCTGACTGTTTCAGTCCACACTGTACCAACCAGTTAGTGCTGTCAGCTGATCTGACTGAGATCTATTGAGTTAAGACTGGCTGCCTAAGACCTCTGCGTCAGGAACAACTAATGTGACATAATCAGCGGTGTAATTCTTACCCTATGGAGTTGGACCTTTGGGAGCATGGAGGAAGATGGAGAACACATTTTTTTAACACTTTAATAGGACTTTTTAACTTTAAAGTCACATTCTTTCACTTTGGTAGAACATTTAAGTAAATAACACAACACAATTACACAAATAAAAAGGTACATTCCTACTGCAATCACATACTGTTTTCAGCTTTTTGTTCTCTGTCTGTTTGGGGAAGCAAAACTGGAAGCAAGTGAGCAACCTGTCTGTGGGAACCAGATTGTACTCAGCTACCCTTTATCTCACTTGTATACACACATGCTAACAAAATGTAAATGTTCTACGAAAGTTAAACATTAAAAACCCACAAAAAACACAATCACACCTAAAGGAAAACCCTCAAGTAAACTAATAGAAAGCTAATGATTGCCAAACATTTGGTAAACAAACCAGATTTCTATACTATGTGATCACAAACACGCACACACAGCAGACTGAAGAACATGACAGAATTAACAGTGGTGGCAAAGGTAAAGACACACTGCATAAACGGCAGAGAGTCCGATTTGAACTAGAATTTTTAAAAATGGAAAAAGCTACTCTGTCACTTTTTTTTTGCATATTTTAAAGCTCGAAGAGAAAGAGAAGTTCTCTTTAAAGTGGTTTTCACTCTTTAATGCATAATTTTACACAGATGACATATTTCTAAGATTTTTGTTGTTGTTGCTGCTTTGTTATAATTAGAATTATTACCATGAATTATGTCAACAAAGACTGTACAATACATTTGAGGATAGTGGGCCAGATGTAAATAAAGTCTGATGTACTGTGTCCCTGGAGAATTCAACTCTATGGAAAATCAATTTAAAAAATGGTTCAATATTTCTGACTTTGGAACAAAATGACATGCAGAAACACTCTTCAAACACAATTGCAACAAGAAAATACAAACATGCTTATTGTGTGTGATCACAAAGCAGAACAAGGCACACAATGAGCAATAAACCACAGGAACATACCTCCGAGGGAACAGTAACTCTAGACCAACCATGCTGGAATAATCAAAAATAATGTATTGTTTCCTTTCTGCCCTTTATATTGTAAAAACACAATAAGCCCCAGTGTACCCAGAACCTCCAGCATCCTATTTGTCTTTCCACTGTAGCCACTGTCAACACATTAAAGTCGCCACAGGAAGTATTGTATTTTTTACACCTTTATGCTTTGTTAATGGTATCAAACCTGCACATACATTTTTCAAGCAGTTACCTTACTTTTATGGACAAAATAGCAATGCGTGTCTTTAATTCTGCATTTTCTAGATTTTTTTTCTTGATTTTTTATTAGCTTTAAAAATCAAATGTGTCATCCCTGTAGTGAGCTTTGTTCTTCAACCTTAGAAAGACATGAAGTCACAAGCCCACATTCTCTAGCTCTCTCTTGTCATCAAACACACAAATGCCCTATTTATTTACACACAGAACAATGCAGGGTCACACATTTTGTGTTGGCTCTCAGCCTCTCAAACAGGGCGACACAGAGAGACAGACAGGCACAAGACAGAACAAGAAGAGGAAAGTGACTAGAGAGGACAGACGTTGCCTTTGGGCTCTTCAGCTCGCCACAGAAAGCAGCTTAATGTAGGCTTACATAATCTCAGCTTCCCCCCTGAGATGGACAGAGCGGGAGTCAAAGCTCTGCTGGCTGAAAGACGGGGATGGATTGCATAAATAAAAACATGTCTTTGAATTAGACTTGAGTGGAAATGCATCAGAGGGGAATGAGGAGGCTGCTGGGTTTTAGAAGGTTTGGAAATGCAAATGTTTTGATGGTGGACCTTTCTGATGGGCAAGAGTCAACCATCACAGCAAAGGACACACTTCCAACTTTACTACAATATTCGCAAAATATATTTTAATCAGCAGAAGCAGACTTCTGACGCTGATAACAGACGGTTGGCAGGTGAGCCAGAAAAGGTGTTCTCTGTTTTGAAGTGAACTACACTAAAGTCCTGATGACATGAAAATGATCCCTGTGTACGCATATCTGCAAAAATGTTGGAAAACACTTTGGCATGCATGCAAGCAGTAGGTAGTGGTGTAAGTTTGCAAATCAACACCACAAAATAACATCATGTGGGTACAAACTTATACAGGGCAGTACAACATACAAGAAGATGATGGCAGATGCACCTTTGAAAACAGATCATGTTGTCAGGACAGAGATGTTACTTGAGGTGAAGTAAAAAAAAACTTGATAGTCTGCCATTGTACATGTAGTTCCATATTTGCATAGCCATATGCAAAGTTGTCTGTGTAGTGTCAGTTTTCACTCTTATGTGTACTGCCATTTTACAAAATCAACCCCTAGATCATCAGATATGACATCATTGTGTACCTCATGTCTCCAAACTTCCTGGTGATGGCGGTGCCCAGCGTGCTGAAGGCTGCCGAGGTTTTCTGTCCTGCTGTGGACAGCGTCTCTGATGTCTTCTTGTACCTGAGATATAAAGAAGGTTTCAGTACTGTGTCCTCAACACACTAAACTCTCATGTTTAAATTAATACAGCATCCACACATGCATACAAATGTATACAGATGCATATGAATGTGATAAACTCACACACAAAATCTATAATAACAACAAACAGAACAAATGGGGCCATCAAATTAAAGTGCCTTTGGGTAATTTGGCCAGCTATTATTACCATTCATATAAATTTTTACTAATCTTCATCCTAATCACCACCAATAAATATGTAATCTTACTGGCACACACACAAATTAAGCTAAACTTTTAGTCACTTTTTCGTTAGAGCCAGTTTATTTTTGCAAATAACTGATGAATATCACTTAATTGCTCCAGATCACCTTGTAGAAAATATCATCAGGGTTTTTTTTTCAGTGAAATAAACTTGAGCTGTTTTTATTTTTAAAAGGCTAGTGGTGTTTTGTTTGTATTTGCATCACAGATTGCAACTTAAGAGCATCTGCCATGTAGGCTCCCTATGATCTCACGCTTCTGTGGTCACACTGGTTCATTATACATGAGGACGGCGACTGTGTGTGTAAAGCGATCTTCATGTTGAAGTGTAACTGGATAAGAGGGGAGGGCTCTGGAGAACTATCCCCTTGCTCCCCTCTGTCTCTTGGTTTCTGGCTAAGAGCTCATAGCTGATGGTTTAATGAGGAAACACGGTTATTTTTAATGCTGAAAGGCAAAAATCATCAAAAGTCATACCCTGATTTGGAGGAACATTCCAGATGTATTTTGCTCTGGCTAATGCAGTTAAAATTAGGATATTTTATCTAAATAATAAGAAAACATTTGTGGGTATTAACATCATAGCCAGGCGGATTTCGATTGGAATCTAAAGAAATGACGCACAAGATAAAACATAATTATCATTTCAACTGAATGGACGGGACATGTTCATCTAATTATGTGCTGATGATAGCCTTTAGTACCACATAGTCATCTGATGTGTTTTTAATTAGGTTTATGATGTCTGTTACACAGAGCACAACAGAGATAACACACACACACACACCTGCTGTGCAGCCAGGAGCAAAGGGTTATGTCTTTTTAATTGGGTTTGTGATGTCTGTGTTTATAACAGATCCTCAGTTTGGATCATTGTGCAGTAATGGCTGTTAAAAAGACAACTATCTGCTCTGCGAGTGAGTCCCTGAAAAGGGCATCTATGTTGATGGTAAACACGAAAGCTATTCTGCTGTGTGCAGCGGACACACACACTACCTTCCTTCGCTTTAGCTCAGTTAACCTGCAGACTTACGCCGTGGAGGTCTGCATGTCGTGCCAGCCTCTGCTGAAGTTGTTTCTGAGCTCGCTCAGAGGTGTGATGCCCAGTTTCTGTTTGAGATCTGCATGCTGCTTCTCTTTGGACAACAAAACCTGCTTCAATGTGCTGATCTCCTCTTCCAGCTGGGTGTACATGGA
The DNA here is from genome assembly GCA_029814665.1 of Acanthurus lineatus. Taxonomy (NCBI): domain Eukaryota; kingdom Metazoa; phylum Chordata; class Actinopteri; order Acanthuriformes; family Acanthuridae; genus Acanthurus; species Acanthurus lineatus. The sequence goes on from JAPZDV010000010.1 coordinate 10,749,276, forward strand.
ATAAAAAAGAGAGCTATATAAGAGGCTTTTTTTCTGCTTTTTAGTATCAACACCTTAGAATGTGCACGCATGTGTGAACATACTTTGGCTAATTCTTGTTGAATCTCCTCCCTCTCCTCCTCCGTCATGATGGAGTTGTTTAAGTTGACATCTGACACCAAATCCTCATCAGTCTCCCTCAATGGCTCAGAGTCAAAAAAGCCTGAATAAAACATACACACACATAGATGGGTTCATAAAGTGTTCATAAAAACTTCTGTTTGACCTGTAAAACACTAAAGGAGATACAGACATAATGACTGATCCTATCATTTATAACAAGGTCATATATGACAAAAGTAACAATTTGTCATGCACTTTGACAAGCGTTTGGTCCAATCGATGCAATTTTTGTACAAAAATAAGCTTAACTAATTAGATTTTTTATTCTTATCAATGTAGAGTTTAATTGTCTTTTACTTTAAATGCAACATTACAGACCCTCTGAGGAATTCTGCCCTTTACTGTTCTGTTTCTCCTGTCTGAGATCCCTGTACAGTATTTTTACAATGTATCTCTATCAGTCTGCCTGTCTTGTTGTCTGACAGCTTGTATGTCTGAACTCACATAACTGTCTGTCTGTCTCTCTATGTCTGACTGCGTCTCGGTCTGACAGTTATGCAATCTGTGGTCGTAGCCCGTAGCACTCTAATCTGGATTAACTGATGTGGATTATCTTGCTTTAACTCTGCAGACGGACACTACAGACTGGCACACACACACACTCACACACACACAAAAACACATGCACACACAAACAAGATGCTGTTTCTGAGGACAAATTGACTTTAAAGTTGCAAAATTAGACTACAGTGGTAAACAGTAAGAATAAAAATGGAGATCTAAGGCAAAGTTTGCTTTAGCACATAATCATAATATAAAAATAGAACAAGAGTTTACAAAGTGACAGGCATAAAAATATTTCTAGAAGTTGTAAATCTTGCAAGACATTTTTTAATAGAAATAACTTCTTTCATAAACAGTCTTTAGCTGTGTCACAGAAACACCTTATTACACCGCCTGCCCTGCACACTGTAATTACTTCTGAAAACAGCACTGTCTCATTCACACAATTACACTGCAACACCCACACACACACACACACACACATACACCCACACACATACACATACACACCAGCACAGGCCATACCACTACATGCATTTCCAAGAAAAAACAAATTACTTCAAGTGTCTCTGTAAATTAATCTTTGGGTTCAGACAGAGTACCAAAGCTGACACACATGCTCATCTGAGTTGCATCAGCCAACTGAGAAAAGTGATTTATATCTTGAAAGTTTGCAATATTCTGAATACTTGATTTAAGAAGTCAAAATATAAAATGATAGATGTTTTTACAAAGATTATGCAGAAATCATAATGCAATATAATGATAAAACATGGAGAAAATGAAAACAACTGATTACACATTAAAAATGTTTTAATCACATTAGCCTTGTATTGTTCCAGTATTTCCCTTTTTTGTGGAGCGCAAATCAGGAAAGACATGAACCACACAAGTTCACACAACTGAGAAGTTCAAATACATTTGGACATTTATCTCACCATGGACCTGTTGAAGTTTTACATATAAACTTTATCTGAAAAACACAGTTCTGACAGAATGAAAATAAAAAAGGATTACTGTACCTGCTGTTAGGTGTCCTCTCTCTTAATGTAGCAGCATTGCAAGACAGGTGAGGACAAAGTTTAGTAAAGACTGAAAAAACTGGTATACTTTTGACTGTCTGAACAGCACATGAAAAAAAACACTCTACTTGCAGGCAAATGGCTTAAAGTCTAAGGTTTAAAAGGGACTCAACACCACATGCAGCAAACAAGCACACACTTCACAAAATTGTAGCTTGCAGCGCCAAACTCAAGCACAGCATGCACCAGTACAAGACGGGCCTTTCTGCAGTAGGGAGCTATTTCTGCCTACATCACACAGCAGTACGACAATCAGATTTTTAAACCCCTGTGGCTCAGATGGATGACTTCGTGGTGCTTTTCATGTTCACAAAACTATAAGAAGACCTTAAAAATGCCAAGAAGAGCTTAAAAATTTCATAAGAGGGTTAAGTTTGGTATTAATTGGAGGATGGAAATTAACTCTTAATTATCCACTCCACAACAATATTCCCACCCCAATTCTTTTTAACTGAATAATGGTCATTCTATTAGCTTTTCCAAGCCAAGTGATTATATTACCTTTAAAGAAATTATGATTATATCGGTGCTAAATTAAGCATATAGGTAGTCAAGATAAGATTCTTCTTAACTTAAGCCAGTCTCTTTTAATCTAATGCAGGTTTATTTGGAAGAAGGCCAGGTGTGCGTTCAGGTAACATGAGTTTATTTGTCTGTAAGGGAGGTGCTTGTTTACCTTATGCAGGTTTATTGTAGCTTAGGCAGGTGTCTTTTTTGCTAACACAGATTACTTGTCAGTAAGGCAGGTGTGTGTTTAGCTAATGCACGTGCTTGCTTACTTATCTTAAAGGAAAATATAAAACTGAATAAAGAGCCTTTTTGCCAGCTACAGTCAGAACAGGCTGTCTATGTGTTGTTAGAATTTCATGTGTATGAATGTGTATGAAAGATGGAGCCTATAGTCACATGTATAACAGATGGTCATTACTGAAACAAAAGACACCCTGTCCAAGCTGCTTTTTTTATATTATCAGCGCCAATCGACAATGCAGTGCCAATTTTCATAAAGCATGAAGGAGTACAGACACCCTCAAAAGATCTTCAATAAAATTGCAAAGAAAAATGTAAAGTTTGTTTTAAAAGCTTGCTCATGTCATTTTTTCACTGATACACTACTGCAGTGTTGCCATATCTGTGGAATGTAAAAAATGCTGAACTTGTAGTTAATGATCTCAGTCATGGTTCACTGCATGATATGGTAAGTTACAAAGTAAGATCAGGTCCTTTGGTCTCTACTTAACTGGGGAATTAATAATCAGGTCATGTCACACATGCAACATTTTAAAGCACCTTTGCCAGATCTGCTAATTTAGTATCTTAGCAGCTATCATGTTTTTCTCCCTTTTAATCAAGTACACTAATTTTTTCCCTGACTAAAATTCTAATGGAGGAAAACAAAATCCTTTTTTATTCACTGCCTATACGTAACTAAAATTATTAATACCAACACCTGAATCTGCCCTGAATATACCCAAATGTCTTTGCTGTTGTGTTGTATTTTTTCTCTATTTATACCATTAAATTTCCTCCACTTGATTCTAAGCTGCTAAAACCCCCAAATTACCATATAAAACACAGAGGACTTCACCTCAGTGTCCTCAGAGGCTGCTCTAAGTCCAATGAGGCAGGAAGTTCCCACAGGTGTCAGTTATGAAATGAAGTGAATGTTCAACCAAACAAAACTAAAACATTGTCAACTCTACAGACTTTAATCTACATATTTTTTCACGTTTTGTCCACTGGCATGTGTGGACATGTCCCACTTGTTAGTCTGGGATATTGGTTCCTGACCCCACTGGTCATCGATGATAGTGAACTTTTACTCTGTTCTTCAAGATTTTCTTCATTATGGGGCATTGGAGCTGAATGTTCACCACTGACACCTCGCCACAGAGGTTAAAACATACTCTAATGCAAATCTGTGCAAATTAACTTTTGAATATATTTCAGTCCTTCAGACAAAACAGGAAGTGCTTGATTCATCATGCTTTGCAAGTGACGATTCCACTTTTAATGGTCTTTTAGCTTAACTTGCAAAAAAAAAGAAAAGTCTGGTTATGAGCCATCATGTCAAATGTCATCATGTCCTGTATGCTGAAATGCATACAGGAAGTTTCTGTCCACAGATCAGATCAAAGTGCCACCTGGTTGGTGAGTTTGAAAATAGAGAAGTCTTAGTTTCTACAAGAGTTATCAATGAATCATTTGGTACTGAGAAAAACAAACTATCAACTCCCACAGCTACAATATGCTCACTCTAAGCACATCCTACTCTATGTGGGGCGGAAAGTGCAAATACAACAAGTGCAACTTCAACTAAGGCTGGTTCTGCATGAACTAATGGAGGGATAATTTTACTGTTAAATGTGCTAATATGATGGTAATTCTGTTAATAGGGCTTTGTTTAAGTGTCACAAACTGACAAAAATAAGTATTATTCTAGGATAACTAATATATTCAAGTAATAACCCAGCAACTCAGTAAAGATGGATGTCCAGGGGGGTCCAACATTTAAGTTTTGCCTCTAATGACAATGTAAGAATTACACTGTTATTCATTTAACAAAGTAAGCAAACTTATGGCTGTGTGTTCATATTTATTATCCAGTACATCCAATACAACAGTTAAATAATTTGCCACCAACAGAGTATTAAAGATCAAGATGAATTTAGATGTTGTGCTTCAGTCGAGGTCACCTGGAATGATTTTTTTTTTTCGAATAAAACTGAAGTGTCTGACAGTGTTTTTTCTGGCTTTTTGACAAAATGATTATTAGTGTAAATTAATCATTTGTTAGTTGTAGCTCTGCTTCAAAGGAAGCATTTTTCCTAATGTAAAGACCTCAGGTCAGTGGGATAGCTCTTTCTATTTTATTTAAAAGTGATAAGATCAAAGCCTTGGTGTCCTCCAAGGTCCTGTCGTCTAAATTAAATGTACCCACTCAGACCACACTTAACCACTTGTGTGACTATTACTAATTAAATCAACACTGAATCACATGCTTCATTTGGGAAAACTGCAGCTGCATTGATCTCAATACAGATGAGTTCTACACATGCTGCACATCCTCAAACACCTGAGTTAGTGATATCACTTCAGGTAAAACACACATGCTTTGACATCACTTCCTGTGATGTCATGCATGTGCAGCAGCAGTTTCCACTCTGTGATTCAGAGTGGATTTGTGTTTTTTTTTCTTCTATCTGGGAGAGTTGAGTCTTACCCTGCTCTCCCTCCTGTGTGTCTGAGTTAACCCATTCCTCTCCAGGACCCATGCTGCCCCAGTCCACCACTGCATCACTCAGAACACTAGAGTACAACTCTGCAGCAGAGCAAGGCAGCAGGGCGAGAGGAGACAAGAAAACGGGTTACATAAACATACACAAACACACCAACACACACGTCACTGATCTGGATTTGGTGTTTCTCCAGTGTCCATCCCGGCCTTGTCGGTAACTTGATAATAGGGAGGTCTGTTTCGTTAACAGGAGTCAGTGTTGGCAGCTTATCTCAGTCATGTATTTGCATAGAAACAGGAAATCTGACTTTTCACCCTTTCAGCACTTATCTGAACTTCTTGTAGCTTTTTAAACAGGATATACCTGATTCTTGCTATTTAAAAAGCATGTGGGGGAGCAACCTGTGTCTCATAGTCAACAATAGGAGCTTTTGTCAAATAATTGAGCAATAATATCCAAGGTTATTGAGAAACAAGGTCCAAGTTCCCAAATCCAGGTTCTGTGGTTGCTGAGGAAATCACATTACACCATACTGCAGCGCTACAGGAAGAAGTGGACTGACATGAGGCCAGCGTTGATTCACTGACAGTGATTTCCTTCTGGTTTAACTTTTGGTTAGACTGACTGTTAAACAGCTTTTCAGGGAGGAAAAGGGTCATAGATTTCACTGGAAAACAAAACCATAAAGGGAAGAATACTCAGTAACAGTGTCACTTGAGAATCATGTTTTTTTTATTTATAATAGATTTCCCACACACATTATGTTTTGAACTCCAAAGGAATTCTCTTTATATCTTAAACATTTATTTCAAGAGGTCACACTTTGCAGCATGTATGAAAACACCTGCAGTGATTACGCATCATTTGAGCACATCAAAGTGGATGATGAGTCTGGTTGTCAGCCCAATTTCTTATATAATGACCGTAAAGCAGCACTCATCAGGCCAATTTGATGTATTCATAGTTTGCCTGAACAGAAGAATACTTAACAAATATACATTAAACACTCCTCTTCTTTATTCTCCTCTTTCTGTTTTTCTCCACCCTTCCTTTTTGTTGGGGGTGGAATACCTTTGGTCACAAGACTCCCTTTTTGCCCACTGGTCATGTGGTCATGTTAAATCAGAGGCCTGGGGATGGTCATACGGCCGCAAAATCAATTGAAGTTAAACTAGATGCCGAGTTGCCTGCAGTTTGGTCAAGCAGCAAAAATACAGTACATGCTGTATACTGACCTTTTTATACACTTTATACACCATTAAATACTCTTTAAAAACACCAAATATGTGGATTATAAACCTTTGGCATGTTTTGGGGAATCATAAATTCAAATTCCTATCTTTATTAAGTTAATTCTATAACGTTTCATGGAAAATTGAAAGGATTTTCCCTGTTGACTCCAAGTTAGCCATACACATGCAAAGCTGGAATGCAAAGGAATGTAATTAACTACTGAACAAACACCACCTTCATCCCACTGACTGCATAGATGTGGGAGTCAATGCCCAGTCTGATTAGCTCATGTCTCATTTTTCACGTTCAAATTCCCATTCCACAGTAAACATGGACTGAATTTAAAAAGCAGCACACTGTCAGCCCTAAAACAGCACAAGTATTAAAAAGTCTATTAATGCCATGAATGCAGAGCAAAATCCAAAAGCATGACAGGGTTACAGAGTGAGTCTTTTTTATCATTTAGAGTGAATGCACTCATTTGTTTTAACATAAACAAACAACTCTTGGAATAAAACTTTCACCAGGCCTCATGTCTGAGTTTCTGTCAACTTCAAAGCAAGTGAAGAGGCTGCAAATGTAACAGATCATGCTTCAGACCACCAGATAGCTTCTGATACAGGAAACAGTATCCAGCTGTAAGGCTGAGTTTGGTCTGGAGTTTCCAACATGTCCTGAATAAACTAAAAAAATCTACAGCACATTGGCCGACTGTGCACTGGCTTCATGCCTTGGTGATAGTTTGTTTGCCTCTTTAATCAGCACTAATGACCATCTCTTCATATCTCTTCAGAAAGATTTCAAAATAAATCACATTTTGGAAACACTGTGGACTTACTGTCCAAGAAAATGACACATGGCAGCACACAGTCTGTAATAATTTAAGAGGGAAGCTGCAATAAATAAACAATTAGTCTAACCTTTAAGTCATGACCTCAAAATTGCAACATGAGTCACCAAAGATATTTAGATATTTCCAGCATTTACTAATTTATATTGCTAGTTCCAGTAACCTCAAAGCAGTGACGTGTGCAATAAGCCTGCGTGTAAGTTCAGCTCATTATCAGATCAACAGAAAACATCCATGAAACGCAGCTACTTTTCCGGACTTCTGTTTGAAAAACAGAGCTGATTTCAACACGAAGCGACTCTGACTCACCTTGTTGTCTGGTCTCCATCAGCGACGGCCAGGTGAACTTCCCAAACAACCTCCCGAGACAGATAGTGCACGTCAGCGCGCGCAGCACCCTTTACTCGTGTTTCCCTTTGGTTGTCACGCGCTGGGCCAGCTCCGAGGCGGGGCTTCGAGCTCAAGCCAATGGGCTCGCGCTGTTGTGATTTACCAAATTCACTGACCGGACGTTTTTCTTTATGGGAACTGCGCTCATCGGACACAAAAACATGTTGTATTTGCATGCTAAATAAATTAATAAATTATTTCCTTGCAAAAGTAAGTAACCTTAATCTAAATAAGGTCAAGACTAGAGAAGTTCTTTTGGAAATTTTTGTCAGATGGATGTATAATGTAGCAAAAGGCTAACATGGAGTTAAAATACCAACTGTTGAACGTTAATACAAAAAGGTAAATGGAAGCTTCATTATTGATTCATATACCATTTATATCAAGAAGCAGATTTATGCCATCTTTAGTATTAAATAATAATAGTAATAATAGTAATAATAATAATAATAATAATAATAA
>JAPZDV010000010.1:10757220-10776938 GCA_029814665.1 Acanthurus lineatus
ACCATTTATATCAAGAAGCAGATTTATGCCATCTTTAGTATCAAATAATAATAGTAATAATAGTAGTAGTAATAATAATAATAATAATAATAATAATAATAATAATAATAATAATAAAAGATAATAAAGCCTAAGCTGACACTCTCTTAATGTTTTAATTGAATGAGAACTTATCTAATTTTAAAGTAATATGAATTAATATGATAATATTTTCTTTGTCCCTGACTATGCCTGCAATATACTGCCTTTGGGTTGTTCAAATAAAAATCCAGGTTAGATGGATTTGCCTCCTGCAGTGCACTTATGACCCCTGCTGACATAAACCAGTAGTCACAACTGTGGCTACAAACAGGATGTGATGTGGATGTTGCAGCTGGTGACATGATCAGCAAACAGACACTCACCCAGTAACCAGACTCTTACAAGGAAGAGTCTGAGTAACTTAAACATGAAATAACTCAGGGGAAAAACATTAACAAAATCTGTCAACAAAAAGAGGGTGACTTGTTTGTGACATTGCATTATTATAAAAATAAATTAATCAAACCAGGATATTTTGGCATTTGACCCAGTTTAGTTTATTCTTCATCAGATCCTTGAAAAATGATGAAAACAGTGTTTCTGGCCAAGTGGGCAATAATAATAACAGCAGACATTTATAACAGTGGCAGCAGATGGAGGAATAAGTTCTTGGTGCAAACAAGAAGCACAGTAGTCAAGTTAAAGACATTTCTGTAAAGAGAAATATCATTGAAAACAATGTAGTGTACAGACATAAAGTCTTGCCAGTTTCATACATTTGCATGTCTAGATGGTGAAAATTCCTGATGTTACTACTAAAACACCATGTACTGCAAAGTGAGTATCCACAGGCCGCCTGAGTTGAAACTGACCTATGACGTGTTGTCTCTAACTCGACATCTGATCTGATGAAATACATATTTTTGGTGTTTTCACTTCCTTCTCTGAGCACTTTTGTCCATACAAGCCTTAAGACACTCATCCACTGTTAGAAACAGGGCTCACTGTGCTGCTGCTTCCTCCTTTTGAATCTACACACTGAGGTTGGTAAGAGCCAAGATAAAGTGACAGTTTAACTTGTGCAAAAGTACAAGAGTATTTGGGACACAGCTGTAACCCTGTAATGTGGTACCTGAAAAAATTTAGAGGTTTGGTTTAATCCTTAGCTATTAAAATCACAGTTTTGGCAGAAAACACACATCTTTAATTGAAGGCCTGATTGCACTGCATATTTCCCTGTGTACAGGGATAATGGACCTACGGATACAGCATATTGAACAGTGGCTTATATTACATCAGGGGGCCCACATTACAATACATTACACTTTGCTTTAACTGTTATTGTGATAGATTTTACCCCCATTTGCAATCTTTGGAGTCTCTGCACACAGGTTGGCATACCCTGATGTCTAATGGCTGTGAAGGCACTATTGCATATTTATGCCAATATCAGAAGGATCGTAACACAAAACAACAAGGCCAGGGCTATCAGCCAGCCAATACACCCCAGCAAAGGAAAAAAACATTGGCCAAAATAACTCTGAATGAATTGATGTGCAAATTTTTGTTGTTATGCATGTTAAGCTTTAGCCTAACAGCTGCTTAGTGTTCAAATGTATTTCAGTGATCAGTAAGTCAGTAATATGTAAGAAAAAAACACCAAACCAATAAAAAAAAATGATGACATTTTAACCTGGCATCTAAATATTGAACACATGAGGAGGATTTTAAATGAACACACTTGCAAATGTTCAACATGACAAATCAGATATGAGGGGCTAACCAGGAAAAGAACCCTCATTTGAAATGATTTACATCTGTCCTGTGGCTGACTAGGAGGAACAAATTTATAATCGTAATAACTGTTTTACATATTCCAACTTTCCAAAGAAGCTGCTTCATTTACAGAATGTTTGGTATTGTTCCCTAATTGATGATTAGAATGATTAATCAAGTATCAAACATGTCTCTTGCTGTTTTTTCTGCAAATAAGTTAATTACAAATAAGTTAATCAGTGGATTGATGTTTTAAGTGGTGGCACAGTGTAGACTGCAGAGCAATGCTAAGGATACAATGTCATTAAAATGGCAAAAAGATCTAAACAAAACAAAAACCTGGTAAATTAAACCTCTCACATTCTGCTGATGCATTTCTGTGTGCTTAAGACAATTTAAGTACAAAGTCTCCATCACGTCAGTCATATGTTATTCAAGCAAATAACGAATTGCAGCATTTTAACATGTCAGTGTAGTTATAGCTGAGCAGATAGATGAAACATGTATACATTTGATGCAAGTGAACAGTTGTTAAGTAAATCAGTGGGTTTTTTTGGCGCTTAATATACACATTTATTTTCCCAGTTCTGCATTACTAATGGATATTTTCTTGTTCCACATTTTAGCCCCAGACTCGACCTCTGGCCCTCATGCAGCATTTAGTGTTCTGAGTTAGGCTGAGAAGTACATTACTGAGATATCTGGCTCTCTTCAGACACTGCAGTGTTTTTACTTCCTGGTATTAAACATGGTTGCAAAGCAGCTCTGGGCAAATGCATCAGGAAGCATTTTGACTCTATGATGTTGTTCAGCAGTTTCTGTGGTGCAGCTCATGTATTGTAGATGGAGGGCTCTGGGCACAGTGAACAGAAAACAAAACTCCCTGAGAGTGCATTCAAACCCAGAGTCAGGACCTACTGAAAGCAGTGTGGAACAACATATCTCTGTGCCCTTTAGGAAAAGTTGGTATTATTTAACTCTCAGATGTAGAAAATGTCTCAGATCCCTGGGACAAAGGCCACGCTCATGGCGATGCACTGCGAAATGTCCAACATGCACAAAAATCAATCCTACATTTCGCAGTGCCATAAATTTTAGCTTTAGTGAAAATACAGTGATGAAATGTGCTGTAACACTCAAGATATAGTCCACTGGTAACTACTTTTATCTTAACTGTGTGTGTTTACTTCCTGTGGAGACATTTCCCTTCATCTTCTTAACATTTTATCATCTTTTTCTCACTGTTACATTTTTTATATAAAGACATATTGTGCTTATCTTTGTCTTGTTTCCTTTCCTTGAGTCTATTTGATTAAAATGTGTTCATAGTACGATAAAACATAAAAGCAGATCTCTCTATGAAGCCATGGTACACACACACACAAATACAAGCAAGGTAATAATCTGTGACTGATGTGGATGGTTTCCACTTGACCGCAGTGTGCACCACAGGTAGCTCTGTGTTATTTTCACATATCAGAGGCTTAAAAGCATCCAGATTTTTTGTGGCTGAACAGCAGCTGCAGCTCCAGTGGACATACATCCATTTTCAAAACTAAGGACTGACAGCAGGGAGCAGAGGGTAGAGGGATAAGTGAAGGACAGCAAGCTGGCTGCTGCCAGGTGACGACCTCTAAAGCTCTTGTAAATCTCCTGTTTCCTGGCAGCGCTCCACCCGTGTGCCTCCTTGCAGCATGTGCCAGATTGAATGAGCTGAGTGCGTGTACGTTAAAAACCACTATGTCACCATCCTAAGTCTCAAGCAGAAGGACGACCTCTCATCACTGCAAAAATTGGACACAAAACCAAACTCCTTGCATCGATTCTTGAAACCAAATTTAAATCCAATATGTATTTAATCTATTCAGTTCACAGCAATCTAATGATAACCTCTGAGCTCACTTCTTTAAAAAAACTAACACACTGTTTAACTCTTAAGCAAACCGACACTTGGACCACATAAAAATCAAAAGTGAAATCTTAAATCCTCATGTTTATCTACAGGTAACATTTGCACAAGTACGTTTAGTTTTCTGAGAAATTATCTGAGAGGTTCTCCTCATATGTTCCCAATTTCCAAAAAGTCATGGTGCCATGTAAACAAAAACTGTTTGTACAGACCTTTAATATGCTGTTTCTGAATCAAGAAACCTCGTCCATCCTTGCTTGTGAATGACCAAGCCTTTCAAGGAAGCTCCTTTCCTACACAATAATGATACAATCAGCTGTTATCAACAAACCTGTTAACCTGTGGAAAGCTCCAAACAGGTGTCTTTGGAGCATTTTACAACTCTCCTAGACTTCTGTTACTCCTCTCACAACTTATTAGAAAATTCTTGCTAAGGTCCAATTTATTTATTAACAAATACCAATAAGGTTGAGGAGGTAAAACATCAAGCATACAGTATTTTACTATTTTCAATTGAGTGTATGTTAAAAAATTTAAGCAAATTATTACATTAATCTTGATCAATGTCTTGCACAGCATCCCAACTTTTTAGAAATCAGGGTCGTACCACTTGTGTGATGTGACAGGGCCTGCAAGTTTATTTGTTTCTGCAGACTTCACTCATCGCTCAAATCTCTGCAAACAGACTAGCCCTATAAAAGAAATTTTAAAAATCTAACAAAGGGACGGGGTCCGTCCTGCCACATTCAGCGATTTGTTTTGGCACTGTTGCCGCGCAGCAGCCTTTTTCTTTTTTTTTTTTTTTTTGATGATGCAGATACTGGCATACGATATGTGGGCAGAGCAGAGATGACCTGTCAGGCAGAGAGGGTGTGTGAGCCGCCATCCAGACAGACACACACACAGGAAAGGGGGGAACACAGACACAGGGACAGATGGAGGGAGGAGCTGATTTAAAACCACAACAGAAACCAATGGAGGGTTGCTAAAATTCCACTTGGCATTTCCTGTACTCAATTTGGTGTCAGTGGGCTGAATTTTGGGAACCTTTCATTTAAAGCTTTGGTGGGCGTGGCCTTCCATCTCTCTCACACAGTCTTCTCATATTGTTCTGAGTAGCATGTGCTTGTCAAAGACTTAAATCTAATTGAAATTTTCAATATCAAGTGAAAATTGAGTTTCCAGCAGAGTAAAATGAACAAATTAAGTGATGTTGAATTCAGTACAGTTTTGTTGCATCTGTGAGAACTAGTTTTTCCGTCATGGCTTGTTCCAAATTCAGTTCCCATTTTGCACTTGCCAGCTGCAACGCAAAACGACTGAAGACGCCTTTGCAAAAGTTTAATAAGGAAGATATTTTTACCCAACATCTGTGAGCTCCTCCTATCCTCTCCACGCTCTTCCAGTGGTCCGCATTCATGATTTCTGGTATCCTTCACTGCAGATCATTTAAAGCCTTCGCATCCACTTAACACATTATTACAAGTGCGGGTGTAAACAAAACTGCATCTGTCTATTGCCTGTGTTTAATTCTCCTGAAAGATAGCGGTTGTTAAATGTGTGACAGAAGAGTGAAAAGCTGCAAATGTACACGAATGACACTTCCGGAAATGTGTCACAGGACAAGAGTTGGCCATCGAGAAAGTTTTTCATTTGAAATAGCTGAGGGCTGTGAAATCTATTTAAGATGGAGGGGATATAAACACCTTATAAGACAGTGGTTGTTCAAGAACTCAACCATAAATTTGCATTTTTTTTTTCTTTTTTCATAAAATTTTAGGTGTTTTTTTCCTTCCGTTTCTGCTGAAATATCCTGATTAAGCATATTCTCCATGTGATGGTGTGTGATTATCCAGGCATCGCTCTATTGGTTTATGTACTTGTTCCTCTCAGGAACATCTTGTGATGACTCAGGCTGGAGCATTCATCCCTGAGGAGATGTGGGCGTCGTCTTTCAAGCCGTGTGTGTGTATCTGTGTTTTTGTGTGTGTGTGTGTGTTTGTGTGTGTGGTCTAGCTGAACTGCAGGGCAGGCTTTAGATCCACCGTCCGGAGCCCTGTGCTCGCTGCTTCTTCCTTCTCTTACACACATAGTAGACCGGGAAAACTACAGCACCTGCAGACAAAGGAGATCATTAAAGAGATGAAGGCAGAAGGAGGAGAAAAGAGGAGAAAGATTGATTAAAGCAAACTAGCATCATTCCTAATGATGCTTATAATAATCATTTTTAAATATTACTAGCTCTGATGTACTCTAAAAGGATTTGATTGCAACACACTTCAAACCAATTTGATCTCTGAGAAATTAATTGAGCAGAAAAAGAGAGAATTGGAGAGAGAGAGACATTTGCACAAAACTTATTCTAGTAACAATGAAAATAAATATGAATCTGCAATCACGGCATGTTGGCCTGCAGCAGATCATCTGTCAGACGCACAGACACGGGAAAGAGATTAACACTAATTACAGTTCAGCCGAGGCCTCGATAGTTCACAAAACTGTCTGACAGAGTGCATACAGAGTGCAGCTGGATGATGTTATTAGTAAATGTAGCTTCAGGAAGTAAAATCCAGAGACAGTGAGAGAGAGATAATCTGGATGAACAGCGGTTTACTTCTCCTTTAAACGAGGACATGTGCTCATTACATTCATGCATATGTGTGAGAATGTCATGCTAATATACATGAGTTCTTGTGGCATGATTTTGTTTTTATTTTTTGTATAGACGGTGCATCTGCTTTGCTTTGAGAAAGAAAAATATCTGTGATAGAGTCCAACCGTTCAGCTGTTATCTGTTTACCGCTCTCACTGGAGCCTCACCCTGATTAATGTGCATGTGTGTTCATGCGTATAATTATGTTACCTATCACCAGCGCGAGAGCTCCAAGCACCACAACCAGCAAAATGACCACTGGAGCTATCAGCACCTTTGTGGCTGCAGAGAAAAAAAAAACAGAGGAAGAGAGAGGAACATAAAAATAATCATTTATAATAAAGAAATGTCTGATGGAATATTAATTGCATGATTTAAAATTAATGTGCTGTTACATTTTGGGTTTAAAATTTAATGCATCCCTGCAGAATATTCAAGATGTTTGGCCACCAGTGCCTCAATTTGACCATGGAGGGCTGAATACTAAATACTGAGCAGGGATTTAAAAAAAAAAAATCCACTCCATCTAAAGTAAAATGTCCCTTATTACATGCAAAATCTATGCTGCTAACAGTCCAAAGCATGGAGACAGCGATGATAGCTCTAATGGGTAAATAGTTCTTGTTAGGGGACAAATTAACTCCCATTTCAACAGGCGCCCTGCTGGCATAACTAGCTGTAGCTGTCATGGAGAGCAGAGCCGAACAAACTACCACAGGAGCTTCCTGGAGGCTTGCTTGTGCATACTCAGTGACTACAGGGGAAGGATAATCATAATTAGCTTAAAATGATATGTAATGCTTCCACACTTCATTATAAAGCTCTCCTTTATGGTCTTATGGAAATGTTCTTTGCTGTTGCCATCAAGAGACGTACATTCATGCCCGCCATGGATGAGACATGGCTGTTTGCTTTCAATAGGAGTCTCAACAGGCCAGCACCATTTTAACACTTTCATCCAGGGTATGGTCAGAGGAAAGAATCACTGCTATTGTTATGATTATCTATGGTCTATCTTTGTACAATTATTGCTCTCTCTAATCTTCAGTTATAATCCACAGCTGGGTGCAACATGCTAATGCTAAACTATTGTGGGGCACTGGCATTCTGGGTAACGCAGAAAATTTCTGGTTAAAAAGCAGAATTACAGAAAATAAGGCAGGTTGAGGGAATGTGGGAAAAGTGGACAGCTCAACAGTTTTTTATTATCTGTGCAAAATGACACATTACAGAAACACGTGATAATGGTTGAGATATTGCAATCTGTACCAAAGAGACAGACAAACTGAACTGCAATCCACAGAGTCACACCAACAGCATAGCTTTAAATTTCACAGTCATCTGAGGTTATCACGGTCTAAAAAAGATACAGATTCAAGACACACATTCAACTTACCACACACAGACCCTCTAATTAGCCGTCTCAGATGAGGTTTGTTAGGTAAATAGCGATACTTGCATCCAAACACGCTGAGGTTGGATGTATGGTCCCCAAAAAACCTGACAACAAAGAGTTTAAGATGAAAACAGATTATCACAGAGAAAGGGATGGTCAGGTCATATATGAGGTTTTATTTTATTTGAAATGTTGCCTCTGTTTTAAAGGATGTTAAAAAGAAACACATTGAAGTGGAGAGGGTTTAATCTGTGTAATAAATTTTCTCATCTGAAAAATGAACGTCCTGTTTTGGGGGTCGCAGCCATAAGGAACATGTGACCACGCCCATCCCTGTCCTTAATTTCAACCTTTCTCATCCGGTCAACTTACAGAAACAAGACAGCGAATAAGGGTAGGATCATTACC
The DNA here is from genome assembly GCA_029814665.1 of Acanthurus lineatus. Taxonomy (NCBI): domain Eukaryota; kingdom Metazoa; phylum Chordata; class Actinopteri; order Acanthuriformes; family Acanthuridae; genus Acanthurus; species Acanthurus lineatus. The sequence goes on from JAPZDV010000010.1 coordinate 10,765,384, forward strand.
TTAGCTGTCGGTAGCGCTCTCCACAGCGATAACAGAAGTTGGTGTTACACTGCGTGCATGTCATGTGGTCACACCCCTCTGTGCGCTGGATATGGATCTAAAATCCCACAGAAGTAGAAACAAGAGGTAAAAGATTTAGTAAGTTTTCGCATTAGTAAAATGTTACACAAGCAGGGTTTACTGTTATTTTCAGCTTAAAGCTATAAGCATCCAAACCAGCATCCATTACAGTGTACAGCAGTATGCATGCAGCAGTACTCTTAATGGATCTGTGCTTTCTGGCTGCTTTAACAGAGAGCAGTCTCACTATAAACTGGGCATTAAGTTCAGCCGCTCTCAGCCTCTTTTCCAACTAAACACAGCGTGACACCAATCTGTTGGCTTCACAGTCAAACAGGATCCTCTCTTCTGCTTCCAGATCAGAAACTCAGAGACATGGAGCATCAGTGCGAATGAACACAGATGGAAAGTGTTTGCTGCTTTGAGCATGAACTGGTAATTATCCTAATTTCTGTCTTGCTTTAGTCATTTTCTCGCAGTCACATTAGATTCTGTGTGGACCAACTTGGGTCAGCTTCATTTTTATGACTCTGAGAGTTAAGTCTTCCAGATTTGTGGAGCTAAGACATCACTTTTTTTTCCCCACTATATTTACTGTCCATGAGTCTGTGCTTTGCAGTTCCATGTGTGCTTTACATCTGCCTCCTTCTAGTCCTCAGCAGCCCTCCATCCATCATCTTTCCTTGCTCTTATGCTTTTTAACCCTCATTGATTTATGCATCTACAATCGTTCTACCCTCCATCAGTCAGCTCCCTTTTCCATTTGCGCACATCAACCTGACATGCCCTCCCCTGCCCATGTTATTCTACAACAAAACACAGTATCATAGCAGCTCATGTCCTCCTGAGTTCCTACCTTGCACTGTGGACATTTCTGGGCATTTCTTTGTCCGTGCTCTATGACACTAGCCCAGGTTCGTAGCAGCTTGTCTCCTTTCCTGTAGTCGCGACATTTGAGCCCATTATGCCATGGCGCATGGCATTTAAAGCACCACACAAACTGGCAATTGCTACACTGGATCTACAGCAGGGACAGAAGAGTGAATATTAATCAGGTGTTGGTGGAATTTAATCTCTTGCTTTGCACTTTCCTCATATTTCGAGGTGCATTTTCTTACCTTGTACTTGTGCTCGGAGCGGTTGGCGCCGTGCTCCTTCAGAGTGGTGAAATGACTGCAGTGGGGGCAGGGTTTGGTGCTTGAATCCAGCTGACTCAGCTCCAAAAAGTAACGATATTTTGCCACATCCTCATTGGCCAAATGGGAGATCACCATTCCCTCCTCCAGGTAGCCACTGCACTCTGGGATCGGACAACTGATGTAAGATTTGGCTACTCGCACCTGGGAAACATCACAGACCAGAGTGCCCATTAAAGGTTTACAGTCAGACAAAGAATATATACTTAAGTATGTGAAAGCAGTTGTAAAACAATAATACCAAAAATATCTTTGCTATCAGTGTGCTGTGTTGAATACAATCAGTTACAGTAAGAGTGCCACAGACAGCACGGATAACAACTTATGCAACATCATCTACTCTAAAGTGTGTGTGTGTGTGTGCGTGTGTGTGTCTGTGTGTGTTCACTCTGGATCCCTCTGTAGTGGGTTTCTTTGTTATTGTGGTGGAACATGTAGAACATGGACATGTGGAACATTACACCTTGTTACTGCTTCAGGAAGCAAAATTCATCTTTCTGTATTTTTTTTGTTTGGAATTTGCCTTGAGCATATTCTTAAAAAACTACATATTCAGACTACTGATGAGTAAAGGGTAATAATTTGCCGAATAATAGAGGGAGGAAAAGGTGCATGAAAGAAAGGCTGTAAGAGGAGTGGAGAGAGATGAGGTCAATATGTGCCAAAGCACACACAGACATAACCACATATGATTCACCACCTTCAGGGCCTGACATGTCATTATGTGCACACAGGACAGAAGTGATGCTCTTTATCTTGGGTGCACTTCTGTACTTCATAATCTAGTTACACTTTGTTACATAAGAACACTAATTTCCCATCATTATCTTCACATCCGGGCTCAGAAACATCCAAAGCAGAACAAGCAAGTGTATAGATCTTATGGGACTGACTAATGGGGCACAATGAGAGTCAAGACACTAAATTCCACTGTGAAGTTCTTCCTTATTCTCTTTTTTTCACTGAGTAACTATTTTCTTATCTTTATTTCCTCTCAGGGCATCTATTTGTCTCTGGTTACTCTTCTCTTTCTTTTCCTCATTTCATATTTTCTTTCACCTTCATTCTATGCTCACACTTTCAGTCCATCAAAAGCTTGTGAGACCTGCTGTACCGACACATGAGAAGGCATTTTGTCAGTGTGTGTGTGTCTGTGAGAGTGTGTGAAATGACAGCAGACAGAATGCATAGAACAATAGGGTCAGCCTCTGACGGTGTTACACCCAATGTACCCAAAAAGCATGTGCACACCCACACACACACACACACACACACAAAAACCTATTACATGATAATGAAAATGTATCCTCTGTAGGCATGAGAGCTGATGTGTTCGTATTGTTGCCAAAACACTCACGCTTTGATGACCACTACTAGACGGGTTGGACAGGTTGGGACTGCTTCCACTTTATGTGGCTCACACATATGTGTCATGGTGTGAAGTGTGTTTGGCACAGGGGCTCTGCAATATCACTGCCATAAAATTAAATATAAGACCATGTACAGGACTGAAAAAGCTAAATAATTAAGCTTACAATGGACATATGGCTGTAAGATCACTCAAAGCTAGTATGCAGCAGGAGCATGTAGTGACATTATTCTGCAGTTTGGCATAGCTAAGGCCTTAGCCTAGTTAAAATATGAATGCTTTGAACACAAGGTATAAGTCAGCTTCACTTAGGATCACAACTTTAAGATTCGAATAATGTTTTTAAAAGATGTTCCTGCATATTTGTGGTAGGGATAACAATGAACAGCTAAATTAGGATTAAAAATTGACGTGAGGCAGATTTTAAGTAAATGACCAGTAAGCTGTCCACAATTTAAAGGCTGTAGAAAAAATGTGATGGAATTTCCTAAATTTTCAAACTGTTCTCGCTGTTCTTTTGATTGTCTTTACCCACTCAGTCATTATATTCATGCTAGGAATGATTATTGATCAAAAGTCTCTGCTTTTTGTAAAAGCACCAACCCCTGCCGTTTCTTTAATTTGGCATTATCTTATGTAATTTTTCATTTTAATGTCTTGTAGTTGCGTATTTTCAGAGAGGAACAAATTCACTTTGCTTTTAAACAGATTTATCACAGTCTGTTTCAAAAAGTGCTTGTAGCATCATAAATGTGTCTTTTTCTTCCAACTGAACATTTAACCCACTTTGTAGAAAACACAAACATTTAATCTGATATAATTTTTGGCTTTTATAGCCCAGTCCTAGCTAAATCTGATGAAAAACTTTTAAAATAAATGGTTTGAATTAATTAATAGCAGAAATTGTGATTTAGATAGAAGAAATTGATGAAATCTTGAGCTTTGACCTCTCCTGACCAAAGCAACTTGGGCCTTGGCAATTTATCCTTTTTTAAAATGTTTGGAAGTGTCAAACAACATCCAGTTTACGACCTATTTAAAAGACCATTTTAGGAGCATAACTGATGAGCATATAAAGGGGTTTGAGATCATTTGATGAGGCTGTGGGAGTATTTATGGATATACACAATGAAGCTATGATGCTCATACCAGAGAACCTAAACACTTCTAACATTAAGAAACACCTTTTTAAATTGAAGCATAAAACAGTAAAGATTGTCACTTCAAAAAAGCAAAATCAACCAACACTGTCTATATTTATAATTCTTAAAAAAAGCCAAACGATATTGCCTTGATTTGGGGAGAATGATAAAATAACAAGTACGTAACTCCTTGCACAACAACATCTCTCCGACATAAAGCTTCTGTGTGTATGGAAGGTTAACACCAAGCATGTGCAAAAATTAGTTTGCAGTGCATTAACAGAAAAAAATTCCACCTACACAGGATGGCTTACATGACCCTTATCTATGTCTCAGTGTGCTTATCAGAGAGCCTGCTTTTCTCTGTGCTTCTATGATTATTCCTGCCTTGTTATCAAAACAAGATAATTGCAGATAAAAAGGATTCAGGATGACAGATAAAAAGTGTTTTATCAAAACAGAGTGAAGCAGATAATAGAAACAGTAGCAATGAGCAAAGATTGTAACTCCTCTGGCAATAGTTCATAACAAAGCACTTTTTTTAAAGAAATCCTGGAACACTTGAGCTCAGTTAGAGAGTAGAAACTGCCAATCCACCTCTCAATGCCAAGTCCCTATATCCATGGCAGCTACACTGAATTAATGGAACTAAATGATTCATTCATCTATTACTCATTCCCCTTGATTTATAAATGTAAATTATACCCAAAAATTAGTTAACCAGAGCTCTCATTGAACTATTTTGCACCAACTTTCAAAACTCATGCAAGCAGAAAGATACTATAAGAAGCTGGGACGCATTGTAGCATCAAGGTACAGAGAGTTGTGACCCCAAAACACACCAGTGGGATGCTGTGTCTTATTTTCTGGCAGGAGCAGACAGCATTTTGGGTTTTGAACAAACAATATAGAATAAGATGAGACTTATAAAGGGGCACACTTGTGCTTTGTTGGACTTAAAATGCACAACAGATTACAAGTAGTGTATCTGAGGATAGAATCTTTCTTAAAAAGTAGGTCTGGGAGAAGGAAACTGTGCTAGATAAACACAACAACAAACACAAGGAGCTTTTATGGCAGGCGTCCCTGCCCAGGTCCAATGTTTGTGCAGAATGTGTCAGTGACCCAGATTCACACAGAAACATCTGTAATCACAAGATGAGGAGGACTGCAGACGTCGGCCTGCGACATTTAAATAATACTTTCACGAGAACTTAGCTCGTGGTGAGCACCCTCACCCCTCAGCCATCCACCCAGCCTCTCTCCCTCCCCACCAACCTGGGAGCTGACGTAGAGTTTCAGACACTCATCACACACGGCCCTCATGCAGCAGGGCAGGGGTGCGATGGATTTCCCTTCCATGCACACCCGGCAGCTCTGTATCGTCGTCTCCCCACGGGCCTGTGCGATGGTGAGCAGCCGGTGAGGGGTGATGTCCCCGAAAGGATCCACCAGGTCGTCCAGTGTATACAGTACCGGTTCGGGACTCGAACTCTCTTCTTGTCCCGCTCCCGGTTCCATTTCTTGTGCGTCAGATGCGGCGGTGTCATCATCTGTGATTTCAGCGTCCCCTTGATGGCTGTCGTTGGCGATGCAATACACAGTGCAGTAGACGTGTTCCTTATTCTTGAATGACTCGTTTAAAGTGACCGTGTTGCCTTCACTGTCACGTTTATGATGACACTGACCTGTAACGGTTACTAATTCAACTCCTTGTACCCCCGAAGTCGCCAGTTCGCTCAGGGTTAGCTCGTTTTCAGTCACCGCCTCGACCGTTTCGCGGTCCGACTTTTTACTGTCGCCACATTCACTCTCATAACCGTCAGTAACGTCGTTATTAACGTTTTCTTCTTGGTTTTCTTGCTCGGTGCCGTTCTGCATCCGACTGTTTACATTCAAATGGAAGGAGGGAGACTTCGACACCCCGAAGTTCCTCCTCAAAATCTCGACAGCGCTCGCCCTCCTGCTCTCCTCTCCTCCTCCACCTCCTCCACCTCCTCCTCCGCCGTTGCAGTTGTTGTTGTTGTTGCCCTTCACATCCTCCTCCTCCTTGCTACCCCTCTCCTCCGACTCCCTCTCACCTCCGCCCAGAGAGAGCCCCGAGTTTGATCTGGTGACATGTTGGCTTAAATCCCTGACCGAGCGCTCAACTTTGCGGTCCGCGAGGGAAGTTTCCGTCGGCAGGTTGCGGGACAATTTCACCCTCCCTTCCTCCAAAGTGCTGATAAAACTCGGCATTTTACAGGCGTCAGCTATCGGTCCGTCATCTTCCATTCCCGACACGTCTCTCCCCATTTAGTGAGCGGTCGTCTCCCGCACGGACCTCAGCCTGTCTTCCTCTTCACCAACTCCTGCTACAAAAACAAAACAAAGCAGGCAGCTCGGTGCTTCCGGGTTTCGTCGTCAGCGTGCGGAGAGCAGCGATAGGCCGATGGGAAGCCTAGCGGTGACCTGCAGCCCTGGCATATTGGAACAAACACTGGCAAAATGTCACTGTTGCTGACAGTAAAGAAGACTTTAAACTGCAGCTGTGGCTGGATTTCAAAACAATCAAAGTGAGCCATTTGCTCATGGGCCCTCCAGCTTTACTATGTCAACTATTTTGAGTTAAACTTAGAAACTGTGTTTATCAACTAATCTTGACTTCCCTGGCACGGGAAGAGCCCCTGTGTCATAATATTGACATGAGTTATTGCTTAACTCAGCTCCATATCCCAACAATAACGTGTTTGATTAATTATTACACAGTAATACTGAAAAACAGATCACCTGTCCAAGTATGAGGATATAACAGTAGCCCTGCAGCTCATTTGTGCCCAAGTTGTGGTGAAATGGCCGCAGTGGTTTCAAGCTAAGAAGATGGTTTCACACTAAAGTTATAATCTGCATGCAGTTCATGCTTCACATCATCTGTTATCATGGATGAGATATGTCCAGGTTGCACAGTACAGTAGTCCTGTCTTCAGTTTGGAGCTCACAAGCTGTTCTTTCAAATAATACCAGCTATGTTATTCAAATGATCTAATATCTCTTGTAATATCTGTTGTATTCAAATATTCAGGAGCAATAACAAAGCTGGGTCATACATACAACACAAATTTGTTTTAATTACTTTACATCCATTTGGACAACACAGGGAGACTCAAAGAGGTGTGAACCTTCCCATTTTTTAAATGAAATTGTTTTGTTTTTGCATGTTTAAAATGTAAAATATAAATTTAACAAAACAATCTTTAATGTACGTCCACTTATTAAAGTCTCCAGATGCTTCTTTCAAGCATTTTTGTCATCATGGGTTGAAGTTTGCACAGTTGTCACGGAGATAGCTCAGCTGTCATCACATGACCTGACATGAACTGAGGCATGACATCACTATGACAACTGAGCAAACTGTATCTACTGATTAAGACCATAGGATGTGGTTTAAAACTCAAGAGAAAGCTGGAAAGTGGACCTTAAGCTTAAATTATTTTGTCTAACTACTTTTTTCAAGGTCAAGTACTTTCAATCATATAAAACTCAACTTTTAAAAAAAAAGCACAAATTGAACAAATTTTATTGAGCGAGTAAGCCATGCCAGTGACCCAGCATGCAGATTAGAAGGACCTTGGATCGAGCTCACCTAAATGGAGTGCAGACAATGCAAACAACTGGGCTTTTTCTGCTATGACAAGAGAAAATATGAAATAAGTCTTCTGTAATTTGGACTTAAGCTTCAGAACTGCAGGTGCGGTGCTGTTTGAGACAGTTGAAAGGTCTGATTATGAGATATGAGTGCTTAACATCCACTAAAACATCTTTATTCTGTTTGAGAGGGGCAAAACTTTTCAGTCTTGTAAGCACATCTGCCCTTCCACTGACCTCCGCATGGCAGAAAATGTAATTAAAGAAATTATGATGTGCTCTTACTGTTATGGCTAGATCCAGGCTACATAGTTTTTTGGAAGGTTTAAGACCTATTAGTTTTCATTGCAACCTGTGTATGCTGTTCTCATTTTCATAGAACACCCCCTTTAACCAAAACTAATTCAATTTCAACAGGAAAATTGACACTTGAACACGTATGAATTCAAGTCGTTTGGACAGATGCATTTTTAGTTTGATGCTGTTGGCACAACTTTCAAATAAACCTAACTGGGGCGCCTGTAAAATGGGTTGTTAGCTCTGTTACAATTCCTCATTAATGCCATAGGGCGTAATCCATGCGGTAATTAGTTTGCTTGTCCTGGCTGTGCCCAATTGGTTTTAGTGGAGAATGCCAACAATATTAAAAAGCCTTTACAAGTGTGAGTCCCAGCTTATTACACAGAGCCAGAAAACCCATTAGACATTTTTTCTGATGTGTGCTGCTCCACATTAAACAGGTCAAAACGTTGGGACGCTCTGCAGGCTACAAATAAATATTTAAAGTACTTCCAACCTTGAGCGTTCACTCCATCTTAAACTCTGTCTAATGCATTTGCATAAAAGGGGTTTTTTCTTTCTCAGTCAAGAGGTGTTCAGTGGCAATAAGTTAGATGTTTCATGTTTTACTTAAACACCATCATTTTCAGGGATTTGGACACTAAATGTACCTTTGAGTGCTACTCCTCTACTCCTCTCACCATGATATTTCCTTTGCAAATCAACAATAGTGCTTTGTGGAAATGAATGAATAAAGCTGTTGGAGGGTTTGTTTTGAATAGCTGTCTCTTAGGATCCTGTTTAACTTTATTTCAGTCATTTTAGTGATCTTCCTTTAAAACTTAAACATAAAAACACATAAAGGCATTGAGGTGTCCTTTAACTCTCAAATAAATGACTCACACTATGAATGCTTTTTCATTCATATGCATAATGTATCAGATATCAATAAGTTGAGGCCATTGAAAGTTTGAAAAATGAAAGTTTGAAAAAAATGCCTGGGAGGTCAGATCAGAGGACGTCATACAGACTTTCATTGTCCACTGTCTACTCAATTCCCTCGTTTCCTCTTGTCATAACTGTAAAGCTTCAGACTGGAGTACAGATTGACAGATTGAGAGACAAAGGCTTGACTGAAAGTTTATTGACACCATTCAACAAAATAACAACTCCAGCTTCTCCTGGAAATGTTTAACTCTCTCTGTACAGATGTGCATTCTTAGATCTACAGACGAAAGCTCTATTGACTGTTCCAAAGTCTAAATGTGATCTAGCAACTGTGAAGATAAAGATAAATCATGAGCTGTGTAGATTCTGTCTTTTATTATTACTTTAAAATACAACATTACCGTTGTTATTGCTGTTCGTTGACAATCTCTGATGGGTTCATCAATTTCCTTCTGTTTAATTTGGGTGGAAGTTGTGGCTTTGCAGAGTTTAGTGTCGGTCAGTTTACCATGACAGAAAAGTACAATGTTTGTACTGTGGTACAAAGTCTAACACACACACACACACACACACACACACACACACACACACATGCACACGTACACACACTTCAGTCACATTATATATCTGAAATTCTTTCTGATATTAAGAAAAAAGGCTTGTTGTATCGGCCAGATTGATGTATATGTTGGTCAGATATCATTGAACTGATAACCTTCATTAAAGACAAATAAATAAGCAAATAAATCCACTTTCAGTTCAAAGAGTGTCATTTGCTAATGACAGGACCAACTATCTTTTAAATTAAGCCTTTAAATAATAGATATGTGACCCTTTCCCCACAGAATTAGCTCCTGATTTGAATTTGGGAAAAAAAAGGCCCTTTATCTGCACTCATTTTATTTATTAAAAAGCCACGTGTGGTGTTGGTTGGTTAATTCAAATATAGATGAATATTGTAAAGTTAATTATGTTGTAAGTGAAAGTGAATTTCCAGCCCTAACAGAATGGTTAATGAAAGAATTACAGACTATAGTGCAACTAATTCTCTTTGCTCCCGGTCTCCTCTTCACTCTCTCATTTTCAAATACGCTGTACAATTAGAAGAAAAAAAACATAGTCCCACTTATACACAACATCATACATTAGTAGTCAACTAGAAAAAACAGTAAACACAGCCACGGGATAAAAAAACGTCTAGAAGTTCAAAGATACATTTCATTGTTTTACATTGTAGTAGCTATTTAACTCCTTTACTCGGCAGACATTTCAGACTCTGTTATTTATAGAAAAATCACAAAGTTCACATTTAGGACTCTTTGAAGAGAGCTGAGGAGCATTCAACAAACCAAACAGTTCCCATTTTTAAGTAGCTAGTTAGTCACACGCAGCATGAGATTAAATACGCAACAGTTTTGGAAACAACTCATGCAAACACAAAACGTTGTTTCTGTCCTCCAGAGCGATGGTGAGCAGAATCTCACAAGGGGCAGCGACTCTGAATGTAATCTGCAGAGTTTTGTTACAAAACTCTGGCAGACGAGGGGGGACGCGGGGGCAGGGAGGTGGACTTTGAGATCAGTTTGTAGAGGGGAAAACAGTTTGTTAGTCCATCCTTATGTCAAGAGAAGCCAGTGCTTGCACCCAGAAATGTGCCTTGGTTGACAGAGAAGGCCTCAAACATTTGGTCCAGTGATTTTTAAACACAAATGCAACACGTTTAGTCACATTTCCGGAGGGAATCGGTTGATTTTTTTTTTCTGAGCAGAGTAAAAGGCAAAAAAAAAACAAAAAAAAAACCTGCTGGCTGGCTGGAATGCAAATGCGATTTTTTTTTTCAATTTCTATCCTCTTTATTTTTCCTTTCGCTTGAAACCCAAGAAAAGTGAACCTGAGACCCATTATTTTTGGTCCCAGTCTGTGGCTTTCAGAAACCATCTCTACAGATATCCGTGTGTTGATATAGTTGGCACTTTCAGCATTAAAATTCGAGTAGTGGGGACATGGTGGTGGGAGGGGGGGCGGGGGGGTTGGGGGCTGCAAAGTCCCTGCCAGCTCTCCGGTATAATGTTTGTCCTCGTTAGTCTGCAGGCGAGGGCGAACATGTACAGTCAGTGTCAAGATTCAGCCGTTTCATTTCTCTCCAAACCTAAACAATACATAATTAATCAATAATCTAATTTAGATGCCTCTCTGTTCCCACAAGATGACAGCACATTTTTTTAAGAAAGAAAAAATTGCTAACCATGACAAGATCCAGGCCACTCTGACTGTGATTGTCATTTCTGTAAAGGGCATGTCTTTTCTTGCCTGTGAGAGGGTTTTTGGCTGCTCTTGAACTATTTCTGTTTGAGTAAGACGTGAATGCAGCAGATCAGGCTGCTCAGGCAGCTTCTGGGCTTCTAGTTTTTTTTTTTTGTAATTGAGAAAAAGGGAAAAAAATGCCTGCTGAAAGAGATGGGAGAGTGACAACAGAAGCTTGGCATGGAGAGCTAAAAAAGGTCTGAGATCGACGGCAAACTTAACTGACCTCAATCCCTCTTGGGTGGTTGTTTTCTTTGTCATGTTCTGTCTCTCTCTACATCTGCCAGTCTGTCTTAAATGGAAGACAAAATATTTAGACAGAAAGAGACCAAAAGTCCCATCTGGAGCAACAGCCTGGTCTGTTTTAATATGGCAGAAAACACCCAATAGCCTTTGGGCTGCATTTAAAAAATGTCAGTCATCTCTCCTGAGTCCTGTCTGTCTCTCAGTCTTGCCTGTCTGTCCACCTGTTGCATCTAACCGTCAGGAGTTCGGTCTTTCTCTCCGGCAGACTGCAATTTTATTGTAAACATTAAGATTCACATTAGTAGTAAAAAAAGTTAATGTTAATTCATCTGTTATTTATGTGTATGTATTTGTGTGTGCGTGGGTGGGTGTGTGTGTGTGTGTGTG